>CM076575.1:2098451338-2098861949 GCA_034641835.2 Pinus albicaulis | reverse complement strand
CTTGGTGACCCTAATGATCGAAATTCTATTGAAACATATGTATTCACTCTTGGTTTAGGACCTATTACATGGTCTTTTAAGAAACAAAGTGCCATCTCTCTTTCTTCGGCAGAATCAGAGTATCATGGTGCAATTGAAGCCAACAAGGAAGCCATGTGGCATCGTCAGATCCTGTCTGAATTTGGTCTTCATTAGCAACATCCAACTACACTTTGGTGTGATAATCAGAGTGCCATTCATATATGCAAACATCCAGTTCAACATCAGTGTATGAAACACATTGAGCTTCATATACACTTCATCATAAAGCTCATTCATGATCGTATTCGTGAAGTGCAGTATTGTTCAACCAATGGTCAAGTTGCCGATATCTTTACAAAGGCTCTCATTGAAGCGAAGTTTACCAAACTTCCAACTATGCTTGGAATTTAGGAAAGTTATCATTAAGGGGGATAGGCTCTAATGCCTCCTTCCTTCTCCTATTGTGTCACCTTTGTAAATCCTTCAATCCTATCCCAAGTTGTTCTTAAGGGGGGATGTTAGGATATTTTGACACATAGGAAATAGTCTCCTTTTGTGTCACCTAAGTAAATCCTTCAATCCTATCCCAAGTTGTTCTTAAGGGGGGGTGTTAGGATATTCCGACATATAGGAAATAGTTAATTATAACTTGGTCTAGCGTAGAGTTAGGTAAAGTGTGTTTCTTTACTATGTACATTTGTAACTTATAATCTGGTGGTCACGATATGTAGTGATATGATGGTTCACTCTCTCCTTGGTATTACTGACACTTGATCTGTGGCTTAGCAGCCGATTAGTCCATGATATCTATTTAAAGAGCATGGATGGTAATTTTTCCGGTAACCATTTATTGGAGAAGCTTATGTAAACTTTATTTTTTTATATTAATAAATATGCTAAAGTGGTCGCGTTGGCTTAGGCTATCGACTGTTTCCCTCTTATAGGGTTTTAGCCACGTCAAATATTGGTGTACTGATTTGTGATCTGTTTGTGAGCGGTGACCTTTGGTGTTTTATCTAAGGAACTTACCCTGTAAATTCCTACATTTCTCTCTTGATCAAATATTTCTACTCAAATATAATCTGAATACAAGGCTAGATTTCATCCATTGAATTCATGATATATGTGGAAATAATTTCCTTGACTTGGGCTAAGGTATGTCCTATTGCTAATTCCATTTCAGATTTCTGCAATCTCTCAATCAACTTATAAGCTCTCTAAGCTTTAGCAGAGTGTGAAGATTTATTCTTGGTCTTTTGTTCCTGTAATGCTTTAACTTGGTCCTACAACTTTTTGATTTCTTCTGTCTAAATTGACATGTTTTCCACAACTTTGGTCAATTGTTCAGCATCATCAACAGAATGTGTAGTAGGTGCAGTGGAGCTTGTAGCTGTTGTTGTAGGAATGGTTGTAAGAGTTACAACATCAAACAGAATCATAGCTAGCTCAGTTTCCATTTGTCTTATCTGAGTGTTCTATTCTATGTTAAGCTTCATCATGTCAGTTTTCTGGGTCTATGTCTCTTCAATTTCCTTTGTAATGGGATCTTCAGTAGCAAGAAATTTCAACTACTTCCTTAATGCTTCCATGTCAATATCCTTATTCTTGATTAATTCCTTTGTAGCTTTCATGTTTGCGGGATCATATCCCATCTTGACTACTAAATCCTCTAAGGATTTAATCCTTGCGTCCTTTGCAAGAGAATAAATCTTCTCCATATTTAGTTGTGACTAAGTATTTGACAATGAAACTTGTAGTTTAGAAATAGTCATAGTGGTGTTAGTTAAAGTGGAGGAAATAATTTCACCTGTCTGTTTATGCATCTCCATTTGGTCAATGGGATGAATATCCTTTCTATCAAACTCAAAAATTGTTTTCTTGTAATCTGATGTTGATTTAGGTTGTGGTATTTGGGACTCAAGGAAGGCCATCTACATATTTCCCTTCTCGGAGTCGAAAAATGACAGTAGTCTGCTTTAAGAGCTAGAAGTCTTCTCCTAGAATTGAGCATAAGTATTGTTCTTAAGAATCTCATTCTTAAACTTTATTTATCTAAATCTGTCAAACACTGTCTTCTTTTTTTCTCCTTAGACAACTTTAGCTGCTTAGAGAGTTTCTTACTGATCTTGTGATATTGACAGTGGGAGATGCAACAAACTCGCCACCTGCCTGAGAGGAAGATGGTGTTTCTTTTATCACCTTGGCTATTTCTTGCTCCGAATTCTTTTCTGTGTCTACCTTTGGATTCGACTTTGTTCTTTTCCAGTACATGATTTTGAACTCTTTTCCCACACTATCAGACATTGAAGGTGACTCTTCTTCCCTTTTTCTTTTGGTTGCTTTCTCCTGTGGAACATGAGTCTGTGATGTTGATGTAGAAACAAGCTTCTCCTTAGCTTCCTGTAATGTATTCTCTGCCCATACTGGATGGTTCATATATCTCTCTATCTCAGGCCTCTAGGTATGAATGTATGGAGTAGTTTTGTTTTCTACTCTCAGCATGGAAATGATACCTAGAGGGTCATAAGACCATGTGAAACTCAGGCTGGATTTCATCTCCTTAATAATTTTATCTCCCTCTTCTCATACTGACCTGTTGTTATAAATGAAGGACCCAATCTATGTTTTGATTCTGAAATAATTTCTTTTTAGTTGACAAAAAATGTATTTCATCAGAATTCAACATTTTTCTGATGTACTCAAGTGAAAAAATCCTCATGGGGAGGTATTTTGGAAGCTTGTATGGTGGTAACTTACATCCATATAATCTAATTTCTGTGTAATTATGGTACAAGTACCAGTCTCCAGTATTTTCCTGATTTGTCAAGTGCATAATTCTCTTAATGTCTTCACTAATCATGGGCCCTACTGAACTATTTAGCACACTCATAGCTGGGTGGAAAAACTGTTTAATGAAATTCTTGTAGGATAATTCTTGCTACTCCTTCATCACTATAGAGGTCCAAAATATAACTGATTATTTTTTTCCCTCTTCATCTAGCTTTTGCATGGAAAATTCAAACCTTTCTGCTTGATAATACTAAAACATATAGACCAAAATTGAAGTGTATTTAAAAACTTCTTCAGTTTGAAATTTAAGAAAATTCTCATGGATATTATTAGCCAAGAATTCACTGAAATTAAAGATAATAGAAGGTTTTCTATCTATGGAAAAAATGGAGAGGAAGCCTAGAATGGGTTCATCTACCTAGTGATCAAAATAATAACTAAGAATGTATGAAATTACAGTTATGATCTGTTTTTCTTGATGAGGGAAGATTGAGGAAGGGTATGAAGGATTTTTATTTGGAAATTGGGTATTTTATAGTAAGAAAATGTCAAAAATCCTAGCTCTTTTGGAAAAACCAAGTTTTTGATAAAGTTTTATGAGGGCCTCTAAGGAAAATGGTGTGTTGTTTTCCATAGAGAGACCTTGCATCATTTGGTTTATAGATTGGGAAATAATGGTGAAGAGGATTTCACCATTAGGGGCTATAATGGCTTGTTGATTAGGAACATAACATTCTTGACATTTTTTGGTGAATTCGGGGGCATGGAAGGTCTAAGGGAAAATGTAGTGTGGGAGATTGGACTCCCAAAGTCCAATTTCATCGATTTTATCGACATACTTATCCTCGAGCCAACAGTAGAGTTCGAACAGTTCTAACTCATGCTATGTCTCGCTAATCTTGTAATCCCTATTAGCTAATGGAATGTGATATAAATCTATTGGGGGATGAACTAAATGATTCATTAGATTCTCCTAATACTCCTTCTTTGGAGGCATGATTTATCACTGAATGATTTAATTGGAATTAGGAAGAAAGGTTTACCAGGACTGAGTTGTATGTTTATAACTGATTTAAGGAGGGAGGCAAGACAATGACATTTTATCACAAGTCGACCAACTATTTAAATTGTGGGTGCACTAGAAAACTTGTAAATACCCGCAATTTGTAGAGAATCTGTGACAGAAAGGTCGAAAAGGGAATAATTTTAGGGTTTTTAAAACATTTTCATGGTTTCTGTTGCAATGGGTGTGGGTCCGTTGGATTAATGGTTATCTAGGCTAATTAAATGTCCAATGGTTAATCCCCGGGAAACTATTTGATTGGCAACGACTTTGAAATGTGGAGGAAGGGTAGTGGTGAAGGTATCGGGTAGGGACAATGATAATGGAGTGAGGGGGGAGTGATTTTCGGAGGGGGTAGGGAGAAGTTAGTTATTTAGGCAAGGGGGGTGAGAAACACGGAGGGGAGGTCACGTAGTCATGGGACCCGGAAGGGAAAACCACTTTTTCAGACCCGCCCTCTAGGTGGTAAATTGAGGATGGAGAGAGGGAGACGAAAGCCTTTGTACACTGTTGATTCAAAGGGCGGGATGATCATAAGGTGGGTATCTGCGAACTTTTTAACCATATGTGATAGAACAATTTTTTCAGGATGTATACTTTCATTTTGATCAAAAAGTTAGGATAAATTATAATAAAACATACATATCCCTTTAGCGCTTGATTGTATAATGTATATTAAAACTTAGGATAAGTACATGTTTCAATATTTTTCCAAACAAATTACTCATACCTAACCCTTTTAAACTCAAATTCTTTGTCTACACTAAAATTTGTTATTTCTTCTTCAAGGGGTGCATCTACAAACCCATATTTCCCTTTTTTTATGAAATATTAAAATATATTCAATCCTATCACTTATTTCTCCTATTGATTTAGATTAAACAGTTGAACCAATATCATTTTCTACCTAACTATTGATTTACCAAGATTAAACTGTTTGGAAAATAATTATTCTCTAATCCAATTTACATAAATTTAAACATGTTTAACCATGATTAAGTTGTATGATTAAACAAATAACTAGTCATTGTGGCATTTAAATTTGTAGCACTTTCAGTGTTATTTTATTTTGTTTTCCTTTTGTGGGGTTCTGATTTCATTTTTATTCTTGTTTCAATGTTTCTTTCTTTTCTCTTTATTCATTTTTTTTTAAATACCCTCTTTTCATTTTATTTTATATATTTTTTGGGAAATCATTTCCATATTGAAAATTATTTCCAATATGAAATTTCTGAGATAAAATACTCAATCACCTTGAGATCCTATAAATTATAGGACCCTAACAGCGGGATGGGGAATCCCAGAGGTGCCCTGGTTATTCTCAACTCCTTACTGCACCGCACCTCTAGGGGTTGTGGGGTTACTTGTTTCTTCTTCGTTCTCAAAGCCACTGAACAACGGATTGTAATCAGTCTCAATGTAGTTTTCACGATCTACTCTGTATCATTTTCCACTTCGCGTAGATATGCCTCCAGACTTAAGCCCAAAAATTAATCTGACTGCATTCATAGTACACCCTTTTCACATAAAATAATTTTAACCCACAACTTCAAATAATTTAGATACTTACCTCGCGGACCCTTGAAAAATATTCGCTCAACTTCGATGTAAGATACAAATGTGTCTATTGTGAATTTAGTAATTAATCCTCCCAAGATATTGTTGATCCAGAAACAAAAGTCTCTTGATATGATGTTATTGGTATCCTTGAGTCGATGTAACAATTTAGGGCTCCACGTAGTAGGCTCGTCGTTCTTAAAACAAATCTTGTTCTCAGTCAACCTTGATAACAATTCATGCAGTTCATTAGAAAGCGTCACAAAGAAAATCTTGTGTTGTTCTGTGAAGAGATACCTCTACAACCAAGCTTCAGTTGACAATCACGGATTTTTGTTTTCTTGAACTAAAAATTCTCGTTCTTTCAGTTCTAGCCGGTCTTGTTGGCTCAAAGGGGTCTTGACCCAGATTCGGAGTTGTTGCACAACCAAAAAAAATCATCTATTACTACCCCTTTCAGCAATGACCTGCAGCGCAGATCGCAGTCTCACCCGAGGCAATATTGTGGGATGTCAGAACTAGGTTTATGCATCTAGAGGGATAATAGGATGTGGATCCACTATTACACTTCTATCGTATGCTTTCTTGGACTGAACGGAGGCAATTATCTACTTTCATAGTCTATGACCTATTCATCACTTAATACTATTGCGCACTACGCCTTTATCAAACTTATGAAATATTCAACACAATATAACACATATAAACAACATAAAAGACTTCATGATGCATAAAAATAGCTTCAAGTGAAGATAATAAAAAATTACACAAATATACACATATATGCTTCAAACTTCCTTTCGTTTATTAATGATATGTCTTCTTCTATAGAATACTTCGTTGACCTGCACACATAACTGTGGGTGGTCTACACAGATAGCTGTAGACTCTTCAAGGCCTCTGTGCACACAACTACAAAGCCTTCCCTTAGGCCCAAAACACAGAAAGATAAGATATTCAACACATTTTTCTCATCACAAGTACAATACTCTCTACTTTGACATAGATTTACATTTGTTTATATAGCATTTACATCGACTCAAAACCATGGTCCACATACCATGGGAAGACTCAAAACTAACAAAATAACCCCAATCCCTTTACAAAAAGAGGGACTTTGAACCACCCCAAAGTTGCTAAATTTCATGTGGTTGATTTATCCTCACTGGACCGCGCACTCCGCTCCCTAAGTTGCGGATAGGGATAATTTTAAGGATGTAAAATTATCTTGAAGTTTAAAAATTTGGCGAATCTCACTAGTCCCTAATATGCAAATTATAAAATGTTTATAGATGTATTTGTAAAATTATTCAAATTTATAATGATATTATATATATTTTCTATATAATGTTGGTGATTTTTAAGGTAAAATAATTTATATTGTAAAATTTTGGTGAATCATTTTTATAAAAAATTGGAAATTGGCGAATCTTTTTTTTGGAAAAACCATCGAAGATTAGCCCACCTACGAATATTAGCCCCTAAAATTTTCCATGGTTGCGGAGTCTTTTGACCCAAAATGGAGGAAGTTGGACCATGCCCAACAGTGCGTGAAGTATTGACTAATAATCGATCCTACACTCTAGGAGGGCCCCCTGCGAGCTATGAGGTTTTCATTTTAAGTTTTCAATTACTTTAGTTTATGTTTTTTTAGAAGTTCATTTTCCTTAACAAATTGCATTTCTGGATATTTTATCCTTGTTACAGAGTACTCATAAAAGGGAAAACACCAAAAAGAGTTAACAATTCAATGCATCTTTTATTACTTGTGCTTAGAATTTTGTCATTTCATTATCATCTTAGTTAGTTTTTTTAGCCTTTAAAATTCAATTATGTTAGTTATTTTAAAGTTCTGTTATGTTAGATTGTGAATACAATTTAGAAGTTAATACGCACATTAGTAATCTCTCTTGAGTTAGAATTTAATTCCTGTTATCATATTTCATTGTCATTTCCTTTTAAAGAAATTTACCTCTCATAGATTAATATTTTGTTATAAGTTTTTTCATAGCAATTATATTAAATTAAATTCCATTTCAATTTATTTTGAAGATTTCTTTTTAGTAATTAGTGCAAAATTAGTTCAATTTAGTAGCCGTAGAACTAGGTTATTTCTTCTATGTTTTGATTTTCAAGCATTTCATTTAGTGATATTTGCAATATTAGATTGTTATTTACTTTGAAAATCAATTTATTCAGTTAGTAATATGGATTTAAAGAACATTTACGTCATTAGTTTCTAATTTGTAGTTCACTTTACATTTGGTTTTATTCATTGTTACAACTAGTCTTGTTCTTAGAAGAAATCCTAGCATATATAGTGCACATAAATTTCATAAGAGTTGAAATTTAATGAAGTAAATTAAAGATAATTAATATACCAAACATGTGCATAATTCAAATCTATAGGGTGAACCGCCATTGGTGCGAACTAAGCTAATCCAACACACTGCACAAGAAGTTTTTTTCTTCCAAAAACAATGAATATTTTTACCTAATTTCAATTCTACTTCGCTAAAAAGTTAAATTAAAGAGAAACATGGATATTACCTTCACATTTTCTCATCAATGAGGCATGGTTACCACGTAAAGGAAAAAAACAAATTTGAGCAGTTATGAGAAAAATGGTTACCACGTAAATGAAAAAAAAAAATTTGAGCACTTTTGAGAAAATTTTAATTCAACGAAGGCAGGGTGCTTGAAAAAGGCAAGATTAATACTAGTTCTTAAGGGCTCTACAACACTACAAATGGTAAAAAATATTTTTTACGATCGGTAGATTTTTTTTATTTAACCCTATTCTAGTACACTAGGGTAACCGCCCCGGTGCATGCAATTTCCTAAGCGCACCGATATTTTTTTTAAATTAAAAACCCTATTGCGATGCACCTTGTTTTTTACACACTAGTTCATTTCAATACATTAAGAGCACTAGTATATCGTTTTATTATAACACCGAAATGGTGAAAATTAATTTTATGACAACAATTTTTTAAATTTAATCCTTGTCTAGTGTTAACAAGTAGTATACACACAATTCCACTTTACATAGTGTTGGCAATATGTTTCTTGTGTTCTATAATATTAAATTGATTTTCCTTGATGGAAACTCTCTGGCAAAGGACGAAGAAACTATCTATATGAAGAATCTCAGCAGTCTCTCAGAAGTTTTGTGCAGCAGATTGGTTATTTTTAATATGTCACAATGTATATGCGGGTTTGTAAAGGTCAAGTCACGTTTTCACGTGAAGAAGTACATCCCAAGTCGCGTATGCGTGTTTGTACTCCAAAATTACAAAACCAAGGGGCTTTACCATGGTATTAGCCCACAGTATTGAGCGCTGTATTATCTATTTGATTATGTCCAGGATTACCATCAGCAGTTGAGTGGTTCTGACTCATGGTATAGGTAAAAGCTAGATCTATATAAGGAGAAGAAGATCATAGTGCAAAGTGTGCATGAGTAAGGGTTGTTAATGAATAAATTTCTCTAAGGAATATTTGCATGGATGAACTCTGTTTTTAATTGATAGATCTGAATCTATGATGCACCCATGGATATAATGATGATTCAAGATCTCTAGATCTGAAGATGATGAAGCTCTAGTATGATCTACTGAAGAAATGCTGAAGAACTGGCGCAAGTCTGTTGAAGAAAATGAAGAAATCTGGGTAAGTTTTATAGATCTGGTTTGTTCTGCAAAATTTACTTTTACAGATCTATATGCTATTTGGTCTCAGTAAAAGCACGTATATACGCGGGTTTGCTTCATGAAAAGCGCATATGGTAGTTAGGGTTTTCTGAAGCCTATTGCAGATGTTACTACTGTGATTCTTGCTTTTTGTCTGTTGTCTGTCAATGAAGTCTTCTTGAAGTTCTGGGTTGTTTGAATACTAAGTATGCTGCTAATTTGATCATGAAAAAATTTAATCAATGATTGAGAAAACATGATTAAGGTTGACTGACTGTCTAAAGGATTTGCACTGCTGAGAAAATGTCTAACTGAAAGCTTCAGATCTGAATCTAAGTCTGATCTCATTCTGAAGGATAGTATACACAGAAATATACGCAGGTTGGTATAAATAAAAGCACGTATACACACAGCTTTAACAAAGCGAAGTAGCGTATTCATTCTAGGTTATGAAAACAGTATGCACTAAGGCATACACAGGTTGGTGTGCAGGAAAGCACGTATGTACACGGCTTCAATGAAGCAAAGTAGTGTATGCTATTTGAATTAATGACTATTCAGGGTTGAGTTTGTATCTGCATATCTATTCTGAAGTCTGGGTAATTTCTAAAGTTCTGGTTATAGTGTTTTCACTATTCTAATTGAAGTATTGGGAAAAGTTTATGATTATTGATAAAGGGTTGTGTTGATGTTGTTTGATCCAGTATGAAAATTGATGAAACATGGTCTGTAGTGGGTCTGAGGGTTGAAAACTTCAGTATGGAAGTATAAGCTTCCTGCCAGTAGAAGCTGGTGTTATGTTCAGGGGGTTGAAGCTCCCTTGCAGGAGTGGCTGGTAAATGAGAAGAAAGGGGGTTGGAGCTCCCTTCTAGCAGCAGCTGGAAAACGAGTGAAGGTTGCAGCCTTCTGCAGGTAGAAGCCTGCGTAATGATATGAATCTGCATCAGTACGTACTGATATGAGTCTGCATCAGTACGTACTGATATGAGTCTACATCAGTACAATTTTGTAAACAGTTTTTCATATAATAAATATTGAAGACAGAGACGACAGCAGCGGTGGTTTTCTCCCGAATTGGGTTTCCACCTTAAATATTGGTGTTCATGTGTGTTCAACTTGTGTGATGTTTTAAAACATTGTTACTGCACATATTTACTGATTATCTAACCAGATGCATAACTGGTAAATCTGATTTAAAGACTGTTTCTGAGAAGTTTTCTAAACTAGAAATTTATATCAGAATACACTAGTGTCTTTCAGCATATCCGCGTGTATACGTGAGTTCGGTTCATAAAAGCTGCGTATGGAATTCTGCAAAATAAAAAGTTAAATTTATAGATATGAGCTCTAAATACTGATTACCCCCCCCACAAGTGTTTTTCCCAACAATTGGTATTGGAGTAGGTCCTTTTGAAGAAGCTTAGCTACTAGAAGGAAGATCAGCCAAGATGAGAAATCAAGATGGGACAACATCTATCAGGCCTTCACTCTTCAACGGAAACAATTTAATCTTCTGGAAAACATAGACAAGATCCTATCTTCAGTCTCTTGGAGCAGATGTATGGGCTATTGTTGAAGGAGGTTATCAATATCCAGCCTCAGTTCCAACAGATGCAACAACAAGAAATAAATATGAAACAAATCCAAAGGTGGTCAATGCACTATTGGGATGTCTGACTGAATTAGAATTTTTCAAGGTCATGCAGTTGAATACAACAAAGGAAATATGGGAAAAAATCATTCTAAGCTATGAAGGTGATACAATGGTAAAAAGGGCTAAACTCCAAACTCTCAGAATTCAATATGAAAATCTAAGGATGCATAATGAGGAGAGCATTGCAAGTTTATTTTTACGTCTAGATGATATTGTAAATTGTATGAGAAATTTGGGTGAAACCATAACTAACACTACTCTGTTTGAAAAAGTTTTAAGATCTCTAACTTCAAAATTCGAGTCAAAAGTGTCTGTTATTGAAGAGAACCAGGATCTTCAAAATCTTACTATTGTTCAAGTTCATGGCTTTCTAACTGCATGTGAAATGAGAAAAGGAGATCATATGAAGTCAAAGAAGTCGTCTTTAGAGCTTCTACAAAAGGAAAAGAAGTACAAGAAACAGAAGGATCAGGGTACGTTTTAGAAGAATATGAGGTAAATTTTGTAAAGAAGCTCCAACTTGGCACTGGAAGGTTTAGAGGTAATCTTCCTTTCAAATTTTTTTGCTTATGGAAGAGTTGGTCATTATGCTGCTAAGTGTCCTCATAAAGAAACACATGAAAAAGGAAAGGAAGTAGCAAGAAGAAATAAGAATCGGTTTAGCACTAGAAAAAGTTATTATACTCATGAAGATAGTGATGGGTTATCAGACAGTGAGGAAGAATCTGATCAAGATATTAGAATTCTCATGGCATTTGAAAAAGAGTCTAGGGAAGAAAAGGATAAATTTATGGATGCTTTAGAAGACAATGATTTTATTGAATAAATCAATCAGCTTAAAATATGTTTGGAAGAAAACAAAATATCCATAGAAACTCTAAAACATCAACTTGAAGAAAAGGAGAAACACAATGAGAAATTAGAATGTGAAATAGTAAGTCTAAGAAAATAAATTGAGAAAGTAAAGACTTTGAATCTTAGATTTGCTAAAGGATATGAAACCTTAGATGAAATTATCAAGGTACAACATTCTCCTCTTATAAAGACAGGTCTTGGATATGATGGAGAATCTTCTGAGTCTTCAGCACCAAACTATCTAAAAGTAGTTACAGCCAGCCTACAGCATTCTGCCACTCAACAATGAAACAAAGAAACTTTACAGGTAAAGCATGACCACCTCAATACAAAGAACACTAATAGGAATACATTTTAGAGAAATACCAACCAATAGGTAAACACAAATAGAAGGTTGCATGATCACAAAAATTTCTTCTTCAATGGACAATGTTTCTCATGTCATAATTTTGGTCATAAAGTTGTTCAATGTGTTGCATACAAAACCATCATGACTAGAGAAGCAAGAAAGAAAAAAATTGATACTGGAATAAAAAAGAATACATATAACAAATTTTCTCCTCTTCAAAATGAAATTGAATGTGCTTATTGCAATAACTTTGGTCATGAAGAATTTGAATGCAGGAGCAAACTTCAGCCAAAAGAGCATATACCTTCAACTTCCAAAGTATGGAGAAAGAAGAAATTATAGGTTGAGAACTCTGGCATTGATTTATTTTCAAAAGGAAAATAAAATCAATGGTACATTGATAGTGGATGCTCAAAACACATGACAGGTGACAGAAATAAAATTCTTGCATACAATGCTCTAGAAAGAGAAAAGAATGTTACTTTTGGAAATGATACTCCTTCTGTCATTAAGGGAAAAGGTTATGTTTTTATAAAGAAAAAGGTGAAAGCTAAAAATGTTATGTATGTGGATGGATTAAAGCGTAACCTATTAAGTGTAATTCGAATGTGTGATCAAGTAACTGAAGTTGTCTTTAGCTCAAAAGAATGTGTGGTAAATGATATTGATACAGGAAAAACAATTATAAAAAGAAATAGAACACCAAGCAATTTGTATGTATTAAAAAGCTGTAAAGAACAATGTTACTTGGGTAAATCTTCATAAAATTGGTTATGGCATAGAATATTGGGGCATTTTAGCTTCTCTCAAATCAAAAAATCTAGCAGACTCAAAGCTGTTCGTGATCTTCCCAATATTACTCTGCCTGAGAGTACCATATGAAAATCTTGCCAATTCGGTAAGCAAACCAGAGTGCAATTTAATGCCAAAGAAGGATCAGCAAGTAAGCCTATTGAACTCATTCATACTGATTTATGTGGACCTATGAGAAAAAGGTCACCTCGTAGAGAACAATACTATATTCTGTTTATTGATGATTTCTCTAGAATGTGTTGGATTGGGTTGCTAAAACAAAAAGATGAAGCATTCAAAAAAATTTAGATCTTCAAAGCACTGGTTGAAAATGAATTATATCGAACACTTTTTTTGGGAAGACGAAGGTTCGGTTAATGCTCCAAGAAAGCCAAAGAAAACCCTACCGACTGATGAATAGGGGGCTTGGTTTGCTGAACCAGATAGCTGAGCAAACGTTCAAGCAGTGTTTATTCTGATACAGTTGAATTTCGGCGGCCCCGGGAGGGGGGCCGACCCTCTCTTTCAATAATGTAGCATCCGGGGAACACAGTAGCAGGTTTAAGATAGTTTCAGGTGGAGGAAATCAGAGAGGTGGGCCAGCATTGGGGGTTGAATGGCAATCGAAAACTAAGGGACAATGCCTTCCTCGGGCACAAAAAAAACCTAGGTTTGTCATACCTCCTAATAAACTGAATGAATATAGAGGGTATATGAAAGATCATGCATTAATATGTAATTTTATAGTCATTTGGCCTACTGAGAAAGATCTTATAAAATGGATTTAGAATAAATGGAAACCAAAAGGTTAGCTTGACCTTAAATTTGGACCAAGAGGTTTTTTTACAGTAATTTTTACAAATTTGTTAGATAAAGAAAGAATATTTGAAGGCGGCCCATATTTTTTTAATAATACAGGGTTATTCATAAGACAATGGGAAGAATGCTACAATCCTGATGAGGAACAATTTTTGGCAGCACCAGTTTGGCTTAGATTATTTGCATTACCAATGGAATTTTGGGACCTAGACATTCTAGAAGGGATAGGAAACTCTTTAGGTAGTTTTTTTAAAATAGCGGAGACAACCTGTAGAGGCAGATATACTTATTTTGCTCGTATATGTTTATATATGAACATTTCAGAGCCTCTTCCGGAATCTATAGAACTTGAATATGAAGGAAATATCTGGCAACAAACCCTGGATTATGAGCATATCCATTTTTGATGCCGTCGGTGCCATGAATATGGGCATTAGTACAAAACATGCCCTCAAAATACTTCAGAAAATCAATCAGGCAAGATACAAGCCATGACAAGGGTGAAGGTTTTGTACCAGTTAAAAACAAGAAAAAAACCTCTAGACAATAGTCTATTCCTGCCAATAGTCATAAGAATTTTACCTCTGAAAACCCTTTTGAGATTCTGCTAGATGAAGGAGAATTGTCGAAGGAAATAGCAGAAGTACCAACCCCAACTCCTGAAGTCATTTCTGACAAAAATACTGCAATAAAATGGAAAGCATATCTTGAAAATATCGATACTGAGGAAATATTCGAGGAAGAAAAAGTGGCTATGGATATAGAAATATCTAAGGATGATCTTTGTGCAGAAGAACAGGTAATGAAACGACTTCTTCATGAATGGAGGAACTTGGATGACATGTTTATTTCAAAAGATCAAAAGATTCTTTATAAACAAAACTTTGAGAACTATTTAACGGCGCAGACTAAAAAGCAAGTAAGTAGCTCAAATTCTACTTCATATAAGAAAATGACTCCCCAAAATAAACCAGGCAAGAAGAGAGGAAGGAAAATGTTGCAAGAATAAATTCAACTAGTTGGAGAAATGTTGATCAATACAGGCAAGATAATACTGTTAACAATGGTGTTTCAAAAAATACCTAAAAGTTAATGATGAAAGTACTTTCTTGGAATATAAGAGGCTTAAATAGCCAAAGTAAACAAAGATATTTAAAAGAAAAATTTAAAAATGAGAAACCGCAAATAATGTTGATTCAAGAAACAAAGATTTCAGCGAGGAGATTTGAATCAATTTTACAATCTTTTAAACCGCATTATGAAGTTATGGTTATTGATGCCAGAGGTATAGCGGGTGGAATTGCAATCATATGGAACCCAACAGAAGTAATTGTAGATGATTGGATTGGTTTACAGTGCAGTCTTTCAGGGCATTTTTGACAAGTGGGAACTAAGGAAAAGTTAATGATTACGACAGTCTATGGCCCTCATCTTCAAAGAGAGAAACAAAAATTTCTGGATAGTATTAGAGCTTTGAGATATTTTCATCATGAGAAATATTGGCTAATTGGTGGATATTTCAACTTGATATTAAACATTAATGAAAATAAAGGTGGAATTCGCAAAGAAGACCCGGCGATGGAGTCTTTTAGAGACCTTTTAAATGATCTTCATTTGGTTGATATCCCTACTGAGAATGGTATCTTTACATGGAATAATCGTAGAGGGGAAACACATCAGATAGCATCTCGTCTTGACTGCTTCTTAGTTTCGGAGGAACTGATAAGTCTAGATATACACTTTGAAGCCTCAATTTTACCCTCCTTAGGTTCAGATCATTGGCCTATCAGTTTAATTTTTGATATTAAGGAAGTTCCTAAAAATAGGCCCTTTCGCTTTGAACTTTTCTGGTTAAGAGATCCTACTTTCCTTGAAAAAGTCAAATATTGGTGGCAATCTTCACATATCCAAGGGAGGAATAAAATGCACACTTTTCAGTTACGGTTGAAACATTTAAAAAAGGAAATCAAAATATGGAATAAAACTCATTTTGGAAATATCCAGACATCAATGAGTAATCTTCAAGATATAATGAAACAGATTCAGCAGGAGATAATCCTTCAAGGACGAATGACACTTCTTGCAAATCAAGAAGGTATTATTCTCAGTGAATTAGAAGAAAGGAGGAAACAAGAAGAGATCTTATGGAAGAAAAAATCTCGTGTGCAATGGTTAAAAGAAGGGGAAAAAAATACCTCTTTCTTTCACAAATCCCTCATTCAAAGGATACAACACATTAGAATATTTTCTTTGAAGGATGTGAATGGCAACAAAGTCTATCAGCATAGTGAAATGGAAGAGATGCTTGTAAGACATTTCCAAGATATGGTGACTGAACCCATTAATAACAGAGAAGCTGCTATTAGGCGAATCACATCTCATATCCCCTCTATAGTTTCTCAGGATCAGAATTTAGCTTTAATGTGGAGTATTACTTTTGAGGAGGTTGAGGATGTTGTTAGAAATCTTCCAAAACATAAAGCTCCAGGTCCTAACGGTTTTAATTCTGAATTTTATTAGGCCACTTAGTCTTTTATGGGTCAGGATATTTGGGAAATGGTTGAAGAGTCCAGGTGTACAAGGAATGTATACCCAACATTGAATTCTACTCTTATTACTTTCATACCAAAGCAATCTCAGACGGAAACTCCTTCAGACTTTCGTCCTATAGCTTTGTGCAATGTTATTTATAAAATTATGTTTACCATAATGGTTAATAGGTTGAAACCAATTCTCCTCAATATAATTTCTCCAGAGCAAACATGATTTGTAAAAGGAAGGAAAATATTGGATGGGATAGTTACGGTCCAAGAAGCAATGCATTCTCTGAAAGAGAAGAAAATTAAAGGAATGTTGATAAAGTTAGATCTTTCTAAAGATTATGATCATTTAAGTTGGTCTTACCTGAATGAGGTTCTATTATCCTTTGGTTTTGATGCATGGTAGACGCAATGGTTGTTCTCCTGTATTTCCACCCCTAATTATTCTATCCTTTTTAATGGAGCTCCTAGTCAACCGTTTAATGCAACTCGGTGTCTTCGCCAAGGTGATCCCATTTCTCCTTTTTTGTTTATAATTGCTGCTGAGGGGCTTGGCCATCTTATTAAAGCTCAAATTGCCAATAATATTTTGAAAGGATTGAATTTATCGGGCAGCAATCTTACCCTCTTGCATCAACAATTTGTTGACTATATAATGTTCTTTTGTCAAGTTTCTTTAATAGAGGCCAAATCTATTCTAGAGATTCTCAAACTATTCATGCAAGCTTCAGTAAGTATGATTAATAATGAAAAATATAATGTTTATTTTTTTAACACCACCAATGCAAAAAAACGATTTCTTTCACGAACTTTGGGCTTCCAAGTAGGAAGATTTCCAATGAAGTATCTTGGTTTTTCAATGAATTTGTCTTCACTCACTTCAGCAAGTTGGGAGTATCTGCTCAATAGCCTCCATAAACATCTTCAGAACTGGGCTTTAAGAGCACTCAATGCGCCAAGTAGAATTATTTTGCTCAGATCAGTTTTGCAAGCAATTCCTATTTATCAACTCTCGGGCAGAGCAGCTCCAAAAACAGTGTGTTCTAATATGGTTAATTTATTTAAGAAATTCCTATGGCAGGGTGCACAAAATATGAGAAAATGGGCACTCTTATTTGGGGAAAAATTTGTCAAAACTAAAAAAACAGGGGGACTCAGACTCTGGGATCCTTATATCCTAAATCAAGTCATGGGTGCAAAGCTTTGGTGGAGGTGGCTACAAGGAGGTTCGGATCTTTGGAAAAATATTTGGGAAACTAAATATGAAATGCCTACAACAATTGTTGGTAAGTTAAAAATAGATATTACACCAAAAGGATCAAACATATGGAATTTAGTAGCGAAAAATAGGGATCTCATCCATTAGCACAGCTTCTGGGAAGTTCGTGGAGGGAAAACAACACTTTTTTGGGAAGACTCCTGGCAGCAGAGAGAGAAACTGTTTAGTCGCTTGGATTTGGGAGAAATATTCTTATTTACAAATCTTCCAACCACAAGACTAATACACTATTACTGGAAAAATCAGGAGGAAGGACAATGGTGTGTTTGGAAAACAAGGGAACAATGGTTAAATGCACCAGTCATGGTTCAATGGAGTAATTTGGATAGAGAATTGAAAACCAGAACATTAATGACAACAACAGGGGAGGATATTTTACGGTGGGGTTATAAAACAAAAGGTATGTTTACCATAAATGAAGCTTATTATCTTAAATCAAATAATCATAAGGATGTTGTTGTACCAATCTGGAATAAAATATGGAGTGCGAAGTTTTGGCCCAAAGTAGAGTATTTTATGTGGTTTTTAAGTCATAAGAAGACTTTAACCTGGGATCATCTACAAAATAGAGGGGTTCAGGGTCCTTCTCTTTGTATTATGTGTAAACAGAATGAGGAAATTATTGAACACTTATTCAACAATTGTTGTATTTGTAATGAGATCTGGCAGATGAATGAAGCATTATTTGGTCAAATAGATAGAGACAACACCAGTGTCAATGCTACTATTTGCAATTGGAGAAAAGGAGGATGTAAAAGTGAAGTGGTCAATCAGGCCTGGAGACTATCTATTGGATTTTTCCTTTGGGGAATATGGAAAGAAAGGAACCATAGAATATTTAGAGGAGAAGAAAGGCAAGTTCCCCAAATATGGAATGTTATTGTGGAAAATATAAGAGAAACAATACTGGTTGAGCATTGGGTGGACGATGATTGGACAGTAACAGCTAGGGAGGCAAGAATTTTAGCTAATCTAAATCTAAAACCTCAAATGTTGGACACACCATTATGGAAGGTTAAACCTAATTTGCAATCAATTCCGTCAATTTTTATTCCACCACCGAAGGGTTTTCTGAAATTAAACTTTGATGGGGCATCTAAAGGTAATCCTGGATAGGCAGGGATTGGAGGAATCTTCAGAAACTCTCTTAGCAAGGCTTGTAGAGTATATTCATTCCCATTGGGATTTATTACTAATAATGAAGCAGAATTGATGGCATTAAAACAAGGTTTAGTCATTGTAATCTGGGAAGGTTACCAAAGAATTGTAGTTGAAGGGGACTCAGCAATGGCAGTTGGTATATTTAAAAAACTCCAACAAGGAACTCCTTGGCAGAAAATTAGTAAAAGCTGGAGAACAGCCAAACTTATTGAAGACATTGGCCACCTCCTTTATTAGATAGGATACGTCATTTCTACTCATGTTCAACGTGAAGGGAATGAGGCAGCGGATTATTTAGTGAAATGGGCCTGTAAGAACACTAATCGTCAACTTGATATTAACCATTCTCACCAAGCTTGGAATGTGGAACTATACCCTTTACAACGTATTTTAGAAAGAGACAGATCTCACCCCTGATCGGGGTGCCAGGCTGACAGTCAGAGGTGTGGGGCTCCACGTGGTGGATGACCTTACACTACCTCTGTTCATGAATTTCAGTGGCGGTACTCCACTCTCAGAATGAATTTGCATGCAGCTGCTTGTCATATTCATTCGAAAAATTTCAGGGGGTTTAATGAAGGATATCTGGCAGTGCGAACTGGGTCATCATGACCCTTCCCTATTAAATAACAACCGGCCATGGAAAGGTTTATGAACCGGATCATTACTATAGGAGAAGAATTCAGAACTGGAGCAGGTTTACAGGCGACAAAGCAGAAGAAGTTTTTGGTATGTCACGGCATTTTTTCCTTTCATCCTTTGCATTTGCTTTCCGTTTATACCTCTGTTTATCATGAATGATAGTTACCTCTATGTTTATGCTTCTCTAGATTATAATTGGGGTTATACTATTGGTAAAAAAATTTCTTGGTGGTATAGAGAAGAGGAAATGGGTTTGCTGAAAATTGAACTGAATTTCTGAAGTCCTTCCAGTCCTTGTTCTGTTACTTTGCCTTGGTTTATCTCTAAGGGTTTTTTCGTCATTCACAACATGTTTCATTTGATTTTCAACTTCTGTTTTGTTATTATCATGGTTAGGTGTAGTCTCTATCTCTTCAATGATATTAGTTTCTTTTTTGGGGGTACCTCCTGCATTGGTTCTTTTCTGTTAAAACCTATGTCCTCTCTATATTGGGATGGGTCACTCTTTGGGGTTAGTTCTGTTTCTTGAATTCCTCTACATCGGTTGCCCTCTATTTTTCATCAGTCATTTGTTTGGGTTTTCTTGGAGAAGGTATTTGTGGTTGAAATTCAACACTACTTCGAGTTTGATGGGTTTGTTGTTGTAATGAGGAAAATTCATGGATATACTGTCTTTTATGGTTGGAATTTTCATTTAATCATGGGGCAAAATTGACATTGGAGTCTTCAGAGTCTTCTTCTCTGTAATTATCATATTTACGATGGTTGTAATGTGGTTGATTTCAATTACAATTTTCACTGTTGTGTAATCCTGTGCACCAACGGAATGGCACAGGGGGCTTGGTTGATTCCGAAGGAGACCTACTCAATTTTATTGGGCCAAACTACTGATTTATTTCTGCGCACAGGGCTTCAATCAAGTATTACGAACACAAAAATTTGTCTAATCATCATGGTTAAAGGGAAAGCTGGGAAGGCTAATCGTAGCAGACAAAACAGTCAGAGGTTGGATGGAGCCGACGAGGTAGGAGGTAAAATGAACAAGTGTTGCAGGATATTGCAAAGGTGTATGAATCTGGAAACTTGGTTCAAATCAAGAATAAAATTCATGGCTAGGAATGACAAACAGATAGTGAGGATGAAGATATGGAAGAGAAGATCTCCAAAATGGACTTCATAACAGATCCAGGAAGCACTAGGTGTCAGGTATCCCTCTTTCAGCAATCAGTGAAGATGTACTGGAAGATGAAATGCCTTCTTGCAAAGGCATTGGCATGCAAAGAAGAGAATAATATCAGTTCTTCAATTTTGTTTGAATTGCAGCAAATGAAACTGGACATGCATGAGATGTTCAAAGCTCAGATTCAGATGACTGACAGGATTGCAAAGATAGAGAGACAATTTCAATGCAGTGAACAGGTGCTGGGTACTACTGCTAAAGACCCAACACCTGTAGATTCCTCTGAGGATGTTTCTGCTTAGATGCTTAGTTTTTTCTATGGTTTTGGCATTTATTAGTATTACTACTTGTTTTATTTGTAAATATTATGGACATACAGAAGTAATTAAGGCTGTAAGTAGAAGGATAAGACAATTTCGGTTTTGGTCTGCTTTTAACTCGTTACAGTGGCCAACATACCTGGTTTCCTCTGGGAAGGTTGAGGTCACTGTACTTGCTATAATTTGTATGACAATTTTCCCTTTAAATATATGAAAATAGAAAGGTACTACGAAGCTTACAAAAAAAAAAGAAAATGAATTAGATCTAAAAATCAAGTCTCTTAGATCTGATCGAGGAGGTGAATATATATCAGATGAATTCTTTGATTTTTGTGAACAACATGGCATAAAAAGATATTTTTCTGTAGCTGGTACCCCACAACAAAATGGTGTAGCAGAAAGAATGAATAGAACAGTTCAACAGATGGCTCGGGCTATGCTTGATGATTCAGGAACACCTGACACATTTTGGGGAGAAGCAGCACGTATTGCGGTAAATATTCTTAACAAAGCACATGTTCTGTAAACAGTGATAAAACTCCATATGAGCTCTGGTATGGTAATCTTCCCACTATAAAGAATTTTAAAGTTTTTGGAAGCAAATGTTTTATCAAGAACAATGATGAAAAACTTTGCAAGTTTGAACCTAGAGCAGATGAAGGAATATTTCTTGGTTACTCTTCTAGAAGTAAAGCATATAAATGCTACAATAAAATACTTCAGAAGATTTTTGAATGCATTGACGTTGTAATTTATGAATCTCTCTCAGATCCAAAAGGGGAAATACAAACAACAAATGAAGATGATGATGATGTATATCTTCCTGCATCTAATAGAGATAATATAGAAGGTGAACCCAATGAAGCAGCAGAAGAAGATCTATTTGAAAAGGCTCCATCTAGGTATGTTCAAAAGAATCATCCAGAATCTCAAAGTTTGGGAGAAAAGGGATCAGGTGTCCAAACAAGAAGAACTCTTGTAGGGTCTACTAGCTATCTAGCATTTTTATCCACCATTGAACTACAGAATGTCAATCAAGCTAGCAAAGATGAATGTTGGATTCAAGCCATGAATGAAGAACTTGATCAAATTGAAAAGAATCATACTTGGGAACTAGTTCCAAGACCTCATGATAAAAATGTTATTGGAACAAAATGGATATTCAAAAACAAGTTAAATGAAAATGGAGATGTTATTAGAAACAAGGCTAGACTTGTTTGTAAAGGATATGCTCAACAAGAAGGTATAGAATTTGAAGAAACATTTTCTCCTGTAGCTAGACTTGAAGCCATTAGAATGTTTCTTTCTTTTTCAAGCTTTCAACAAATCAAAGTTTATCAAATGGATGTTAAATCTGCTTTCCTCAATGGTGACCTAGAAGAAGAAGTTTATATAGAACAACCAGAAGGATTCATTTTGGGAAATGATGAAAAACTTGTTTTTAAACTTAAAAAGGATTTATATGGTATCAAACAAGCTCAAAGGGCATGGTATTATCGTCTTGACAAATATCTTCATCAACAAAGATTTTCAAAGGGATCTGCTAATAACAACTTATACACAAAAACTGAAAATGATAAACTATTGATTGTGGTTGTATATGTTGATGACATCATTTTTGGAAGTAACGAAGAGTCCATGAGTCAGAATTTTTCTTCTGTTATGTAGCAAGAATTTGAAATGTCTTTACTTGGGGAACTAACACTCTTTCTTGGCTTACAAGTGCAATAAGCAAGAGATGGCATATTCTTATCACAACAAGAATATCTTAAGAAAATCTTGAAGAAGTATGGGATGGAAGATTGCAAACTTGTAAGTACACCAATGATAACCAGGTGTAACCTCAGTTCTCATGATGATTCTCCCATGGTGAATCAACTAGAATACAGATCCATGAATGGAAGTCTACTTTATCTCACTGGGACAAGACTAGAAATTATGCATGCAGTTGGGATTGTTGGACGATTCCAAGATAATCCAAAAGAGTCTCACCTTCAGGCTGTAAAAAGAATATTCAAATATCTACAAGGAACTCAATAATTTGGACTATGGTATCCAAATAATGTTGATCTCACTCTTCATGCTTACACAGATGCAGATTGGGATGGAAATGTTGATGATCGGAAGAGCACTAGTGGTGGTGCATTCTATATGTGGCCCTGATTAGTATCTTGGTTCAGCAAGAAGCAAAGCTCTATTGCCTTATCTACAGCAGAAGCAGAATATGTGGCTACCGCATCATGTTGCACACAACTTCTTTGGATGATGTAGACTTTACAATACATTCAAATCAAATGTTCACCTCCCATATCCATTATGTGTGATAATAAAAGTGCCATCAGTATCTCAAAGAAACCTGTTATGCATTCCAAGACCAAGCACATTCCTATCAAGTATCACTTCTTACGTGAACAAGTGCTTGAACAAAAGGTGAAATTGGAGTATGTTCCCTCCAAAGAACAAGTTGTTGATATATTTACTAAACCTCTTCCTAGGGAAGCATTCAAATATCTTAGACAAAATCTGGGAGTTGTCTTTGCCGCTCAGAAGATCATATCTGCTTAAATTCAGAAGATTAAATTAGATACGCAGATTTCATAAAGGACAGTCACGTATATACGCGAGTTTATATACATAAAACCGCATATGGGTTTTTGCTGGCACAATTTTATGTGTTAGCATTTTCAGAACAGTTGCGGTGTTGTTGGGTATCTCTGGTGATGTTCTAGTTCTCACATTTATGTTTCATTCTCTAATATTTTTTGATGAAGTTGCCTTGATGATTTGCTATTGAAAGTGTTTAGGGTGCACAAGCTAAGGGGGAGCACTTGTCCTGTGGGAAAGGATGCATTTTTGGCATTCTAAGTGTTTGTTGTGTTCTGATCTCATGATTGATATTCATTGGTATTGTTTATAAAAATTCATTTGATGAAAATGTCATGTCAATATCTATGATGTAAATTATTATATTCAGTCATGTAAGGACTTGTTCCAATTTGTAAACCCACTTGGTTGGGTAGTTCAGTCAAAATTTTTACACCCACTTGGTTGGGTAGTTGAGTCAAATATGTAAATCCACTTAGTTGGATCATTTATGCAAGTATGAGTAATTGATGATAGGAAAGGTCAGACTCAGTTGAAAATTCATTGAAAAATATGTCTGAATATTCAAGCATGAACTCAAGGGGAGCATGGTAATTTCTATACAAGGGATTTTGATCTGCCCTTTGCCCTTGATGTCAAAGGGGGAGAATTTTGAGGATAGTTAAATATAGATGCCTAATGTTTTAATGATTATGGTTTCCATCAAGTCCAAAAGGGGAGATTGTTGGCAATATGTTTCTTGTGTTCTATAATATTAAATTGATTGTCCTTGATGGCAACTCTCTGACAAAGGACGAAGAAAATTTCTGTATGAAGAATCTCAGCAGTCTCTCAGAAGTTTTGTGCAACAGATTAGTTGTTTTTAATATGTCACAATGTATACGCGGGTTTGTAAAGGTCAAGTCACGTATGCATGCGGAGAAGTACGTCCCATGTCGCATATGCCTATTTGTGCTCCAAAATTATAAAACCAGGGGGCTTTACCATGGTATTAGCCCACAATATTGAGCGATGTATTATTTATTTGATTCTGTCTAGGATTACCATCAGCAGTTGAATGGTTTTGACTCATGGTATTGGTAAAAGCTAAATCTATATAAGGAGAAGAAGATCATAGTTCAAAGTGTGCATGAGTAAGGGTTGTTAATGAATAAATTTCTCTAAGGAATATCTGCATGGATGAACTCTATTTTTAATTGATAGATCTAAATCTATGATGCACCCATGGATATAATGATGATTCAATATCTCTAGATCTGAAGATGATGAAGCTCTAGTATGATCTACTGAAGAAATGATGAAGAACTGGTGCAAGTCTGCTGAAGAAAATGAAGAAATCTGGGTAATTTTTATAGATCTGGTCTTTTCTGCAAAATTTACTTTTATAGATATATACGCTAGTTGGTCTCAGTAAAAGCGTGTATGGCAGTTAGGGTTTTCTGAAGCCTATTGCAGATGTTACTACTGTGATTCCTGCTTTTTTCTGTTGTCTGTCAATGAAGTCTTCTTAAAGTTCTGGGTTGTTTGAATACTGAGTATGTTGCTAAGTTGATCATGAACAAATCTAATCAATGATTGAGAAAACATGATTAAGGTTGACTGAATTTCTAAAGGATCCGCACCGCTGAGAAAATGTCTGACTGAAAGCCTCAGATCTGAATCTGAGTCTGATCACATTCTGAAGGATAGTATACATAGAAGTATATGCAGGTTGGTATAAAGAAAAGCGCGTATAGACGTAGCTTTAACAAAGCGAAGTAGCGTATTCATTATAGGCTATGAAAACAGTATGCACTAAGGCATATGCAAGTTGGTGTGCAGGAAAGCGCGTATGTACGCGGCTTCAGTGAAGCAAAGTAGCGTATTCTATTTGAATTAATGAATGTTCAGGGTTGAGTTTGTATCTGCATATCTATTCTGAAGTCTGGGTTATTTCTGAAGTTCTGGTTATAGTGTTTTCACTGTTCTAATTGAAGTATTGGGAAAAGTTTATGATTATTGATAGAGGGTTGTGTTGATGTTGTTTGATCCAGTATGAAAATTGATGAAACGTGGTCTGTAGTGGGTCTGAGGGTTGAAGCCTTCAACATGGAAGTAGAAGCTTCTTGCCAATAGAAGTTGGTTTTATGTTCAGGGGGTTGAAGCTCCCTTGCAGGAGTGGCTGGTAAACGAGAAGAAAGGGGGTTGGAGCTCCCTTCCTTTAGTAGCTGGAAAACGAGTGAAGGTTGCAGAATTCTACAAGTAGAAGCCTTTGTAATGATATGAGTTTGCATCTGTACAATGTTGTAAACAGTTTTCCATATAATAAATATTGAGGACAGAGACGACAACAACAGTGGTTTTCTCCCGAATTGGGTTTCCACCTTAAATATTGGTGTTCATGTGTGTTCCACTTGTGTGATGTTTTATACTACTGTTATTGCACATATTTATTGATTATCGAACCTGATGCATAACTGGTAAATCTGATTTAAAGACTGTTTCTGAGAAGTTTTCTAAACTAGAAATTTATATTAGTATACGCTAGTGTATTTCAGCATATCTGCGTGTATAAGCGAGTTCAATTCATAAAATCCGCATATGGAATTCTGCAAAAGAAAAAGTTAAATTTACAAATATGAGTTCTAAATACTAATTCACCCCCCCTCTCAGTATTTTTCCCAACACATAGGTGGCACACCAATGTTTTTTATTCGTATAAAAAATAACCCTGCAACGGTGCACCACTTTTTGCACTGCTATTTTTAAGTTAATAATCCCATAATGGTATGTTATATTGGTAACAAACCAGGGCATTCATATACTTATTTAGCACCGAGGCATTGTGAGAGTATAGCACCAGACCGGGAAAAATCAATTTTATGACCGACATTTTTTTAAATTTAACTTTTCCGGTGCTATCGAGTATTATATGCACCAGTGCACATTATGTACTTGAGACAATGTTAAGATATTATTTCTGATAAAAAAAAAAAATTTCATGGTGCACCATATTCTATTAAGCACCAGTGCGTATAATTATATAACGCACTAGGACGTTTGGGTATTATGGATGCACCATTAAAATAAAATTTCTAAAACATCTTCCTACCCATCCTCACCAGTGACCTCCACTACAAATGGATTTTTGGGCTTTTTTTATAGGGGCTTCCGCAAAAAATTCTGCTAGAGGGTCTTTTCCTTGTGGTGGGAGTGTCGCCTATTTATAAATGAGGGAAGAAATTATAATGTATTCCCATTTTCCTTGCAAAGCAGGACCTTTTTCTTTTAATAAATAAAAGAGATTAATTTTCCATATTCAAAACTTATGCACGAAACCAATTAATAATTCCATTTTGGGAGAAAGAATAAGGGAGTAGCGGTCACCTTTGACTAGGGGGGAAGTCATCCTGGATATGATTGTGATTGATATAGCAGCCTATGGAGGACCAATACATTATACAAGTCAATAAATCAGAAGATAAAGTAAGATGAAGACAAGAAGGAAAGAAGAGGCAACATGTGAGGGGCTTCAAAATATGAAAAAAAGGAGGGTTAAATGGCCTTAAGAGGAAAATTGAGTAGCTAAATAGTAGACCAATTTTCTCCAAGGATACGTGATTCCTAACATACTTACATAAGGAATATAAATGGGATAAAGGGATAAGTTCCTTGAACAAGGAAGTATGCTAAGAGGAGATGATGGATTGAAGACGGGGGGAGAAGGAATGAAGGCTATCATATCAATCAACTAACCATCATATTTAAAATGTTATAGGGAAGATCTATCCTTAGTGATGACATATTTGGATCAATACTCACTCTTCCTCACAGTTTCCAAGCTTTCATTGTGAGCTTCCTCTCTTTTGAAAAACTATAAATTAGGTGCTTAAACACCATCTTTATGTTATTCAGTACTTAACACAAAACCCATACAATTTCACTAAAGATTTGAAACTTTAGAAATTAGGAGATATACTAAAAAAAGTGAACATGACCAAAAACTTACTGTAATATCGACATGTTGATGGAAAAAATTGACTGAATCAACATTTAGGAAATTTCCCGGCTAGGATCCCAATTAGATCCTTTTCCATTTGGAATAATGATTTCAATCGGTTAAATGGGTCTAGTTACCACTCTGATATTTTCTCCAATGAATGGAGACTGATTGTGGATGATGAATCAAATGTTTTAAAAGGGAAAAATGTAAAGAATGATGAAATTGAAATCTAATGAAAACAAGAAAGATTAATATAAATATACTACTATATTGTGAATATGGAAGTTTTGGAGCAAGGCTAGGCCTTCAAGATAACCTCATCTAGTTCCCTGAAATGATAATGAAAACCTTGAAAAATATTAAGTCTAAACTATGAAAGAAATAGACTTGTATTTGAGGGTATCTAGGTTGGATACAATTGAGTGGTCTAGATATATTTTGGAATATGGGTATCCAAAAGGATTTTCATGATAAAGTTTTCATGGGATAGCTATATGTGAATAAATCACATAGAAGGCCATTTAGAGTGGGTCTCAATCAATGAACCCTTGAGAGGACTATATGTCAACTGATACTAGTAACTCATATTGGGGTTGGGGACCATTTTGGTTAAACATATGTGAGACTTGGATGAGGGTTCAAGCCATATATTTTGGGATTAGAGTTATTCACCAAGCATTGAAAAAAGGGAACCCATATTTCTTATAACTTGGATATAATGAAGAATTAATGAAATAACAAGTAAAGGTTGAACTCAATGGAGTCTACATGATTTCCAATATGGAAAGGATAGCATGGAGATAAACCACATGGATGCCATTTATGATGTAAAAGTGAGTGGAGTGCGGCTGCAGGGATGGATAGTGCATGATGGTGGATGTATCTGGGAATCTGGGGTATTCGGTGGAGAGCGCAAGGTCACAAACTCGGGAAGTCGGATGTGGGTTAGGCTCAGATGTTCTTGTAGAAAACAGATAATAAGAATATTTTAGGATCCATAGGGGTTGAAAAGCACAACTTTTGATTGCACCTAGATATCCACGAGAACCATATATAAAAGAAAAATCAAAATCACATGAAGAGGTTGGACCTGATGGGACCTGAAAATGGAGTTGAGTTGGTAAGTGCCATAGAGGTGTTGTTGAGGCCATATGGGTTCTACGTGGATCTCATGATTAACTTGGAAAATCCACATGAGATACACGTGGATGCCATGTGGTAGCATTTAATGAGGTGGCCAGAATTAAACGGCTAATCATTAAATAGGCATAAATTTTCATCTGGGCATCGAATCGAGATAATATTTATATGTTTGTAAATCTCTTGATGAGCCAAACATGATGGTGTGATCCAAAGTTAATTTTGATAACTTTGCATGGGAAGGAATTTTGTAAACTCACTTCCATAATGAGACCTTAGAAGTTGGCTTAGTTAAAAGTAACATGTTGTATTCATCCTAGGTTAATCTAAGGGGGTGGGAGGGAGAATTACACACATCTTCTTAATCAAAGTATTTATCCATAACATTAATCTATTCCATCAAATCCTCAAAATTTAAATTACCCTTTCGCATGGGAACATTGATTTTTGGTCTACCACTTACTCTAGAAATCATTCTTAGAATTATTTCATCTGCAATTTCCTCACCTGCTTCATCTTCATAAAAATTTTATTCTTCTTTTTCATTGAAATATCCTATGTCATCTCCTGTCTTTTTAGTAGTCTCAATTTCCCATCCTTTTTCAAATTTCCCTCATCTCATATAGTAACATTGAATTTTCTATAAGACTCCCTCGACTTATTCCTACTCCTATCTATCTATGTTCCATTTCTTAATTTAGAGAGCACACTTTGATACCAACTAATGAATGGCTTGGAGAAATGATCACTCTTTTGTGATAGTTTCCAAGCTTTCGCTTTTAGTTTCCTCTCCCTTGAAAAAATATAAATTGGGAGCTTAAAACCCATATCTATGCTATTGAGAACTTAACACAAAACCCACACAATGTCACCAAAGATTTAAACTTTTATCACCTATGAGTTATACCAAAAAAAGTGAATAGGACTAGGTACTATTTCCAAATTCTTACCAGGATATCAAAATATTTACATTTCTACAAACAAAACTTTGTATTTTTGTCTCAGTATGAAGGAAAGTATTGATGGGAAATTTCTTGCTAACTAATTTCATCGGGACTAAACCCACTAGGGTATTGACAACCAATGATATCAGGATAAAAGTTTAATAAAGTTTTAATATAGGTATTTTATGTTGTGATGAACACGACCTAATTACAATAATTTTGTCACAACCTTTCCATTAGTTGACAACAATGGACTTGGAATATCATATATTAGCCAAAATGAGAAAACAAAGAAAATTGTTACCATATACCAAGGCTCGGTATGGAACACTACAATGGAGCTACGATACTAGAAGACCGAGCCCCAGTGCAATGGATGGTAATTAAGGGAAATATTCCCATTATCAGGGCATGTTAGTGACTGAAGAAGACACCTAAAACTCGAGAAATTGTGTGTTTTCTCACTTTATGAATTTTCTTGATATATGAGAACTCCATGTTTGGAATCATGTGACAACAAAAGATGTTGAAATTTGCAACAAGAAACAGTGAAATTGGCAACTAGAAAGGACAAAGAGTACACACACATTGGTGAGGAAATTCAGTGAGGAATTTCAGTTACACACTAGTGAGGAATGTGGGTGTCTAATTTATTTTTCCATCAAATAATTTGGACAATAAATTGTAATTTCATCTCATAACTACTTGTATCAGTTAACTAAGTCATGATGAATGAGTTAGATCAAGAAATCCAAGTTGAGGGTCTAAGATGAGGCATGTAGAGTGATTCTAATAATTTTTGGGTCCAGCTGCAGTTAATGCACTAGTGGGGTGTAGGTGTAATCATTTAACTCAATTAATTGAGTTAAAATCAGTTTAACTAGTTCTAACTAAGTGATGAATTAGTGAGAGGTCCAATGAATTAAATTATATTTAATTCACAAGTAGTGATCAATCAGATAACTAATGATTCTCTATTAATAGTTGCATGCATGTCAGTTCTAAGGAAGACCCAGTTGAGGCAAAGGTTAAAGGGAACATAACTATAAGTTGTATAATTAGAAAATTGTACAAATAGTGCATGCAGTGAGAAGAAGGCCTAAAATAAATCATTCCTTAATTAGATAAAATTTTCTTTAAAAGAACGAATGAAGGCACAATTTTATTCACTGTTTTGGTGAGCACGAGTTGGTGAGACCAAGCAATCATAAGCACAAGTTTGTGCGTGGAGCTTGTGAGAGAAAGGTGTGCAAGAGAAGCTTGTGCATAGCTCGGTTTTGAGACAATCAGAGATAGTGCAGTGGTTTTTTAGGAAGGGAAATAGCATTGTATTGTTTCATGGTCTTGACTTTATGAAATATATAGTTAGAGGGGTTTTGAGCAGTGTCTTTCCCAAGATACATCTTGTGTGTGTGATTGATAATTCATTTCTCTTACTTGTTATGTGATTGTGCGATTGTGTTTTTCTTCTGCAATTTGTAGAGTAGATTCAAGTATTTTGTTTTAGCATATTACAAGATCAATTTGAATCTACGTGGATTTTATACAAAAGGTTATTTTATATAGGAAATATGCTACTAAAGGTTTGACTCAGGTGTTTGGAAACTTGCTTTAGAACCTCAACTAGTTAGCACAATGGTCTCGAGTAATGTTTTAGTGTATGGATGGAAGTTAACCTAGATCAATTACTTGATTCGATAAAAAAAAAAAAACATAACATTTCCACATGCACATGCACCATTCAATCAATTAACATAGAAGGTAAACTCATAATTTAATTCAATAATAAAGAATGGATGATTATAGATTTGTAATTATATTTGCACTGCTACCCTTTCGATCTCACTCGGACCTCTTCACACTCATACCACACTTTTCCACTCTCTCTCCACTCTCTCTGATATCTCCCTTTGTTGTAATTACATCGAAAACCTAACACATAAAATTTTCTTGTACAAAATCTATCAACTTCATATCTTCCTAATTTAGCCAGGTTTTTCTATTACATGACAACTAAATGACACTCATCAAAACCTCCTGACTATCTAGATACCTTCTAGAAATATTATAATCTAGAAATTCTAAATATTACAAATTTAAATGAAATTTGAGGGGACCAATTTCCTCTAGTAATTATTTTGACCTATGAAGTTTAATAATGAGTTTGAATGATAAAATTCTTCTACGTCACTTAAGTTTTGATATATCATCTTGATGTGACCTATTAAGTAAAAATGTGTCTCAATAAAATCTAGAGGAACATTTCCCCATGTTTTGATTGAAGGGAGTGCCTCGAAAGTTTGCAATCGAATCAAAAAAATTAAGAGGAGGACTCAGGGGTGATGTCGATAGGTCATGGAATGATATGTTACTTTGGATGTGTTAATTTGTGATGCATAATCATGTTTAGTGTAATATATCTATTTAGAGGCAATAACCTAGACTAGGAGAGATTGTGAGCTTTGTTGGAAAAAAGGAAGCTTTTTTCCATTGAAGGACATAAATTTTGTGTGGGTTACAAGTGTTGCACTTGTGATACTTGAACCACTTATTTGTAATATGGAAAATGTCATTATCTATGTTTGTGTGATTAGTTGTAGGATAATTTGTGTAAGGAGGGGAGACTTGGTGCCTCACATTACTTGATGGATACATTAGGTATGAAATGGATAAGGATTCAAGGTAGGGTTGTAGGTTATACTTTGAGATCCTATTGAGGGGGAAAAGGCCACCTAAGTGAGTTTTAACGTTCCAAAAATTATTAAAGGATTCATTATTCAAGTTATCATGTATGGGGCATGAGTCCATCACACATTCTACATGTTTTGGAAGGTTGCATGTTTACTTGCATCAAATAAATTTTGTTTCTAATAATTTGAAACTTTGTATGGTATTAATATATCATATCATTTCCATTTTTCTATAAACTTAAATATCCTTGAAGGTTAAATCTCTACCATTCACCTAATAATTATCGATATTAAATTAAATTTCTAGAAGCCTTATTCCAAAATAGACATACCTGTCAACATAAATTACCTTCTGAAGGTAAGCTTGGGATGATCAACACCCAAGTCACATCATTAAAGGTAACATAAACAATTACGACGACATCATGAAAATAACCTTGGCCCGAGCAAGTACCCTAACATAGATGATATCTTTGTTAAGGGTAGCAATATGTAATCCCTTAATTATTTTATTAAATTAATAATAAGTGATGAATCATTTTTTTTTTTTGTAAGAAATCATATCTACATTATATTGACATGGAAAAAATATATAGTTTACATCCTTGAGAGCAGTCTTTGCCTCTTTGCAAGGAAACCTAAGAGGAAATCCAAAAAATATCTTCCCATAGAAGGGGAAACCATAGTGCAAGTTTTTGAGACAGTTTAAATTTGAAAATAGATTGACAATGATCAAAATTTATAAAAGTTAGCCTAGCGGAACTGTGTCACATGCCTATGAACCAGTGTTGATTAGAAACAAAAATTAAAATGGTGAGCCTAGTTACTCTGTACCAAATTCTCATGAACCAAATGAAAATTGTAGTTTTGTGGTGGTTGTTGGTGAACCAAGCCAAGATGAATATTACCAAAATGTTGCGTGCCATGGTGATATAGAGGTTATAGGTTACTATTAGAAGGACCGCAATGGAGCTGCATTGAAGCCATGTTAGAGCTACCATGAAATTGAGCGCTACCAGGAGCTTGTGCGTTTCCGGATTCCACTAGGATTTCTTCTAGAATGTAACATCCATAGGGATTGGGATGGGGAGGTGAATCGAGGGGAGGGGATATGCATAGATGGGGGAGGGGCCATTGGAACGTGATTAATAGAAGGAGAATATGATCGAACTCGAGGGGAGCCCGAGGGTGATAGAGCAGGAGATGAGGGGGAAGGAATGTTGGGGGGGGGGGGATCAATTTTCATATCTCTCGACAGGATTTTAAGGGAGGAGGAGGTGTAGCTATGGAAGGCAGAGAGATTTTTTATCCATCCCGTGGCCTTCAATTTCTCCTACTCCCTGGCCTTGAGCTTGAGAGAAAGGAGGTTGCAGAGGGACCAGAGTGTTGGATGACCTCTGCAATTTTCTTCATCCTCCAGAGTAAGCACCTTCCTACTAATATGAGTAGGAATGCCATAGTAAAAAAGAGTAGTGAAAGAGGATTCATCGAAGGTGGTGAAGGGACGTCCATGACCCTAGTCTCTACCTGCGTGATGTCCCTTGCCTCTATTGTGATTAATGGTTGGATGGTAGAAGTTAGATGATGCAGAGCAGGAATCAGAGGAAGTAGAGGGTGCCTTGAGAAAAAATTCCAAGGGAAGAAAAGGTCGGGAGGCATGTCTCTTGGAGTTTTAATGTCTGACTTGACAAGTGGGAGAGCAAGATATGGGGCTAGAGTGTGCTTGTAGAGGAATTTATGCTCCATAAATGCCACTATTTGGAAGGCTCACACCATGTGGTACTCTCAAGCCTATGAAAGAGATGTTGAAATGTCTTGTTATATTATGTTATGTTATCTAAACATTTTGAGTAAGTCAAATTACATCAAAATAAAATAAAAAAATGTAATATTCCCAAATGGGGAAGCAACAATATATGAACACAATAATGGAAATAATAGTGAATAAATCAACACACCATGATATGAGACAAATGTACAACCATATTATTAAACATATCAGTAAATAATAGGTACAAGATCTTGAGGATCAAGTCACTCAAGCAATACAAAACAAGCCTCCTCTAAGCAAATATGTCAATACATGTCAAAATACTACCATACAAGTTCCATGAGCCATGAAAACGCATTTTTAGGGCATAAATGTTGCAAAAATGATATATCAATGTAGATATTCTATTATATAGCTCAAATAATTCTAGGAGTGAAGATCTAGCCTCCTAGACACCTTTCCAAGATAACCTGGGAAGGGTTTCCGGAAATACACCCAAATGCAAATGGTGATCTACAACCCTAGGAATAAAGAGTCACTACAAACTGAAGCTCATGAAAATAGAAGGCTTAAATAATATAGATATGATGTACATATCCTCAAGGGTATCCTCCAATGAAAGGCTGAACCCTTCACCTACAGGAAAACACTCTAAAAGAGCCAATAGATCCTCCTCTCGAACTGCCCTCCAAAATAACGAAATTCCAGATTGAAACTACACTGTAAATTATGGGAATAGGTTGGCCTGGTGACAAATATCTGAAATGTGCTTAGAATTCCTCCTTGTTAATCTCCCAAGAGAAGGAATCCTTCCTCCTCTGAAAAACTAGCTCAGAAAGTGGGTTTCTAAACCCACCATTGCAACACCCTGCAACACAACACAATATTCTACAGAAATTGCACTGTAGCTAAAGACTAAAGCTTGGCCAGAATGTCAGATGTGTGGAAATTATAAATCAAGACTCTCCCAAGAGGCCTCTCAAGGAAAGAGGTGGGATTCCCGCTCAGGAACACACGGTGCTAAACAACACAACAATATCAACTAAACAACTAAAGAATGCAAGAAGTCTAAATAGACATATCAAAATAATAATCATAACATATCCCCCTATGGCTGTCATCCCCTTCCTTATAAACAATTTGAGCCTTCTCACCTTGGGTCCCACTCATTAGAGTTTCCATCATCATGCATTCAATATCCCTCCAAAACTGCGTTGTCTCACCATTAATGCCACACCTCCATAACAACGCTGTTTGATTTGGTCAAAGTTGACCTATTCAAAATGCTCCAGCCCCTTTTCACACCTAAGGGTCTTCAATCCATCTTTTATATGACATCCATTCACACTAGGAGTGTATTTTATTCCTTCTAAGGAGATTTAAGGGTCTCCCTACCCTCTTACCTCTATCTAAAAGAAAAATCAAAATTTAATATTCCAATTAGTTGTCTACTAATTTAGGAATATTACAGTCCTCCCCTCCCAAATGTTGCTTTTCCTCAAGAAAATGCAAGGATAGAACTGAAGATCCTCTCCTCTTCCTCCTGTAGCATCCTCAAGTGATAATTTCCCCAAAAGAACAAGATGCTCTCTCATCAATATGTCCTCAAGTTGTTCCTCCCATGTATATAAGTATGCCTTTGGTGAAAAATCCAAATGGCTCTCATCATGAAAAAGTGGGATATCCATGGAAGAAACTATATGTGGTATAGAGGCCTTCTGGAGGCATGGAATCTGAAATATATTTGGAACCATCATCCCCATGTGAAGCCTCCATCCCCAAGCTATCATCCACAAAAAGTGAGTCACCCTCCAACATGGTAACTCCTGAAACATCTCCTCCACCTTAGGCTCCTGCAAAGAAGGTGGGCTGCATAGCTGAATATGATCAATCAAATTGTCCATCCAACATTGTCTCTCTCTCCACTTATGATAAGTGTAGAGCTACTACTGAATATGGGCTACAATAATGTTGCCTTCATGGAGAAAAAAGGAAATAGGATCCTCGAAGATCCACTCTTTGGTTCTTGCCCAAATAATCCCATATGAAATGAATATGACATTATCATCATATGGAATCCAAAGGAGAGAAGTACTTAAGGTTTTACATAGTGCTAAAAGGTACCAACATTTTCTCAAGTAGTTACAGTGTAGTTTTACCAACTGCAGTTTCAGAATATGATGTGGCAAGTTGTCTCCAAACAATTTGCTAGTTGTGTTGATCAGCAGCTGTCATTGATGTCAACCCAAGCAGCACTAGGGGTTTACCCAATATTGAATGGGAAGTTTGACCTACCAAATTAATATATTCTAGGTCAATAATTCTTTTGATGGTTTGTACTTGTCGAGCTGTTTTCGTTGATATATGGCACACCATGTAATTCTTCACGGTTTGAGAGATATTCATGTTTGAAGTTTGTACCCCTAGTTAGTGGGCTAAAACCCCATGGGGTTGGGGCATGGGTCATTTAAAAGTCATAATTAATATTTTTTAAGCTCCTAAGATCCCTCCCACGTTCACTTGTTGAAGCCCCTCTCAACTTAAGCATTCATATATATTGTGATCTTCATTTCCTCCTTAGGTAAGGGATTCGGCCATCTGAAATAGGTCATCGTGGAATTTTCGCTCTCACTTTTTTTCTACAAAGGCGCAGAAGCTGAAATTTTTATGAGGCAAAGCCGAAATCCTGAGGAAGCTGTAGTAGAAATTTCAGATCCATTTGCACAACATTTTTGGAGATATGATCTGTGGAAGTAAGGGTTTTTGCAGGCTCCTAAAATTCATCTCAATGAAGTGACCTTGGTAAATTCGTCATAAATCTCTCTCTGAGTATTGGATTGGAATTACATCAAATGTGACAGATAGTGCATAGTCTTTAATTTGCGTTCGATCAATTTTAGAGAAAAATGAAGAAAAAGTGACACATGGCATGCCGTACAAGTGCGCTCTGCTGAAACAGTCCATAATTAGGGTAGTGTGAGAAATTGGGTATAACTCTCTCTTGAAGAATCCAAATTGGGTCAGACCTATGGCATTGGAAAGAAGACTCAGAGGACTACTACAGGACCGAAAATCAGACATTGAGGATCTGAAATAACAGAGATACACTAGATTCAATATCGAGCTCCTAGAAGGAAAGAAAAAGCTAGATCATGTGTTGTCAAGGGTTGCAAAGGACCAAAATTTCTACGACAGCAAAGAAAAGCAAGGTGTAGCAGAGGGTAGCATGACAAGAGTAGCAACCAAGGTGCATAACAACAGCAAGAAGTTCATCATATGAAGTATTCAAGTGGGCAGCACTGCATACAATCATTGTAAAGGTATCATTGTACTTAGTCATTGTAAATACATTATTGTACAAATTGTACTAGTGTCTATCTGCCAAGGGTTGAAGAGGCAGCGTTGGGAGGTCTAGGATCATCATTAGGTGGTTGTGTCAAAGTTGGGGTTATGGTCTAGTATATATTCTTCTTCTACATCATTCTATATCATTGTAAAGTGAACCATTTTCCCTGGTATGGGAGTCCATTCTTCTTTTATTCTTCTATAGGGTGGTAGGGTGGTGCTAGGGTGAGTTGTAGCTCATTGGGTGTTGGGGCATCCATTTAGTTGACTACTGAAGAATCTTGGGCATTGGAGCATCCATCCAGTGGGAGCTGGAGAAGAATGCTTTTCTAGATTCTAGGAAGTTGGAGCTTTATTTTCAATTGGAGTTGAAAAGAATTATTAGAAAAGCATTAGGTGGTTTTTTTCCCGGAGTGGGCTTCCACCTTAAAAATTGTGTGCATTTGTGTTCCTCTTGTTTGCTGCTATCATTGTACAAACACTGATAATAATTGAAGATTAACTAATGCTCTAATTGAAAGAAATACTGATTCACCCCCCCTCTCAGTATTTCCAACAATTGGTATCGGAGCTTGGTTCCTTCAATAGCAGTTTAATAGCTGGAAGGAGGTCATGGAGCATACCAAGAATGGTGTACCTCTATTCAATGAAAATAATTATGCACTTTGGAAAGGAAGAATGGAGGTCTATCTCTTGGCGCAAGGTTACGAAGTATGGGACACTGTTCAAAATGGATTTACATCAATCGCGGATGAACAAGGTAAGAAGAATTTGGTAAATGATGCAAAAGAAAAGAATATTATTATCAGTGGACTTATTGAATCTGCTTATCATAAGGTTTTGGGTTGTAAAACTGCCAAAATTGTATGGGACAAGCTTGAGAATATATATGCAGGTGACTCAAATGTCAAAGAAGCAAAGCTTCAAATATATAGAGAAAAATTTGAGCAACTCAGAATGAAAGAAGATTGCAACATTGCTGCATACTTCCAATACGTTGATGAAATAACCAATACTCTGGAAGGATTGGGAGAGCCAGTTGACGAGAAGACTATTATACGGAATATTCTTAGAACATTACCAGGGAGATTCAACCCAAAGGTATCGGTCTTAGAATACAGTGCAAATCTGGACAAACTCAGCAAGGAAGAATTACATGGAGTTCTCATAGCATATGAAATGAGACTTGATGAAGAAAAGGGTACTTCAAATCTAGAAACTACGTTCGTTGCATCTAAGCAAACCAATAAGGACAAACAACCTTCAATTGAAATGACTTGCACCTGCAAGTGTGAAGAAAAGGGAGATGATGGAGAAGGTCTTTCAAATGAAGAATATGCTTACTTTACAAGAAAACTAAAACCTGGTAAGGGAAAATTCAAAGGTAAACTTCCATTGATATGTTTCGGTTGTGGTGAGGTTGGGAATTTTGTAGCAAAATGTCCAAACAAAAGTGATGGAAACTTAAAAGGAAAGAAAGGCTTTAAGAAATTCAACAAGCAAGGAAAAAATAAAGGATCCAAAAGGAAATTTCTCTCTAAAGAAGACAACTCCTCATCCGATGAAGAAAGTGATAGAAAAGAAGAAGCCAATGACAAAGTATTGTTTATGGCCAAGCACAATAAACAAGAAGTATCAAACAATTAAGAAGAAGGGTTGACCATAGAAGAATTTTATGAGGAGGCAATCAAGCTTAGAAAAGAGCTCAATGCTGAGAAGATCCGTTCCAACACTCTTGAAGAACAAGTTCAAGGTCTCAAAATTGCGGTTGAAGAACACAAATGTATTGAAGAGTCACTTCAAAATAAGTTGGAAGAAAGCAACCAAGAAAGGGAAGCATTAGAAGCCGAAGTAGTCTCGCTGCGTAAGGAAGTGAAGAAGGGAAAAACTATCCAAAACTATGCTAACAGCTCAAGGGCATTGGAAGAACTCATCAACAATCAATGATATTACAATGACAGAACTGGCCTTGGTTACAAAGAAGAGGAAGCAGGACCTTCTACAAAAAAATACAATGAACCTATGAGATCTGACATACATGAAGACTTCATTGGACAAGATTCGCAAGCACATCCTTGGAAGACGATTCCTCGATGAAGATTTTCATCCAGGTACCAACATATTTTTCATGGCTATTGTTATTCATGTGGAAAATTTGGTCATAAAGCTATAGAATGTCGCACGTACCCTATGAACCAATACAATTCCAAGAGATTCTTCAAATATGAACCTCCCAGGGCTCAACGAAACATCAATAGATTTGAACATTTAAGAAATAATATGGAATGTTACAAATGTCAGAACTTTGGACACATAGCCAGAGACTGCAGACTTGAAAATCCTCCAGAAGAATCTTCGAAGCCATAGAATGAATGAACATGGAAGAAGATTGATAATTGTGCTCTCGCTCTCAAGGATCAAAAAATAATGATGTGTGGTATGTTGACAGCGGTTGCTCAACGCATATGACCGGAGATAGAAGGAAATTTTTATCTCTAAAAGAGAAGAAGGATGGAACCATATCCTTTGGAAATGATGGATCTTCAAATGTTATAGGATCAGGTACCGTCACTCTCAGAAGAAAATATTTTATAGCCAAGAATGTTCTATTGGTCAAAAACATGAATCACAATCTGCTCAGTGTTGGACAAATGTGTGATCAAGGACACACAATGCTATTCAACTCCACAAAATGTGAAATCGGGAAAGGTAGGTATGGTAAAATTGTGGCTACAGCAAGTCGAGCTCCAAACGACATATATGTTCTGGATGAAGCAACTAAAGCATGTCTACTAGCTAAAGAAGATGAAATTTGGTTATGGCACAAATGAATGGGTCACATAAACTTTGACAATCTTGTCAAGATAAGCAAAAAGGAAGCAGTACGAGAAATGCAGAAAATCTCAAAACCTTCCAACACACTATGTGAGGCATGTCGGCATGGCAAGCAGACAAAAGTCCAATTTAAAACAAAAGAACACTTTTCATCACATCCATTGGAATTGATACATACTGATCTATGTGGTCCTGTGAGAACAAAAGGCTTAGACGAAGAATTATATTTCATGTTGATGATAGATGACTATACCAAGATGACAACCGTCAGTTTCCTAAAGAAAAAATATGAAGCATTTGAGTGCTTTAAGATATACAAGGAGTTGGTTGAAAATGAAACTGATTTGAAAATAAAGTGTTTAATATCAGATAATGGTGGAGAATTCACTTCCAAATTATTTCAGCAATACTGTGACGAAAATGGAATAAAAAGGAAATTTTCAACAGCACGAACACCTCAGCAAAATGGAGTTGCTGAAAGAAGGAATAGAACTGTATAGGAAATGGGTAGAACAATGTTGAAGGACTCAAAATTGGATGAAAAATTATGGGTTCAAGCAATTGATACGGAAGTCTTCATTATCAACCGAAGACTTCTCAGAAATAATTTCAACAAGACTCCATATGAATTATGGAAAGGAAAACCAGCCAATGTAAAATATTTTAGAATCTTTGGAAGCAAATGTTATATCAAAAGAGAAGATCAAAATTTGGGTAAGTTTGAATCACGTGTTGATGAAGGTATCTTTGTTGGTTACTCACGCAAAATAAAGGCCTATAAATGCTATAATCTAAGACGAAAACAGATAGTGGAGAGCATAAATGTTACATTTGACAAAGATGGTGTTCTAGCAAGTAATGATGAGGATCTAGAATCTTTGAAACTTGAGACAGGGCTGAAAAAGACACAGATAAAATTGTAGAACAAGAAGCAACTATCAACGAGGAAGAAGTAAACAATGATCATCAAGATATACCAGAACAACAACAAGAAGCTCCTCCAAGGAGAACAAAAGAGTGGATTCAAAAGAACCATCCATCAAATCAAATCATTGGTGACATGAATGAAGGTCGACAGCTTCGTTCATCACAACAAGCTCATGTTTCTTTTCTAGCAACCTTTGAGCCTAGTAGTTTTGAGGAAGCTAGCCAAAATGAACATTGGGTAGCAGCTATGAAGGAAGAATTGGATCAAATTGAGAAGAATAACACCTGGGAATTAGTTCCACGACCAAAAGATAAAAATGTAATTGGGACTAAATGGGTGTTCAGGAACAAATTGAATGAAGATGGGCAGGTTACCAGAAACAAAGCAAGATTGGTTTGCAAACGCTATGCACAAGTGGAAGGAATTGATTTCGACGAAACATTTGCACCAGTTGCCAGAATGGAAGCCATCCGAATTTTTCTCACCTATGCATGTTCAAGAAAAATCAAAGTCTACCAAATGGATGTTAAGTTAGCATTTCTAAATGGAGAATTAGAAGAAGAAGTTTACATCGAGCAACCTGAAGGTTTTCTACTATCACAAAAAGAAGACTATGTCTGCAGGTTAAAGAAGGCTCTATATGGTCTCAAGCAGGCTCCCAGAGCATGGTATGCTTGTCTTGATGGATATCTACGTCAACAAGGGTTCAAGAAAGGTACTGTTGATAGCAATATTTATGTACAAATAGATAAAGATAATTTAACAATCGTTGAGGTATATGTGGATGATATAATATTTGGTAGCAATGATGATCGACTAAGTAAGAAATTTTCTACAAAGATACAAAGTGAGTTTGAGATGTCTTTACTTGGTGAGCTGACATACTTCTTAGGGCTTCAAATATCTTAGCAAGAGAAAGGAATATTTATATGTCAAGCCAAGTACATCAAGGAAATGCTCAAGAAATTCAAAATGGAAGATTGCAAACCTGTCCTTACTCCAATGGTAACAGGTTACAAATTGAGCATAGATGACTCATCTAAGGATGTGGATCAGAAGTTGTACAGATCTATGATTAGTAGTCTTCTATATGTAACAGCCTCTCGGCCAGATGTTATGCAAGCAGTTGGACAAGTAGCAAGATTCCAAGAAGCACCATTACAAGTAGTAGGGTGGTGCTAGGGTGAGTTGTAGCTCATTGGGTGTTGGTGCATCCATTCAGTGACTATTGAAGAATCTCAGGCGTTGGAGCGTCCATCCAGTGGGAGCTAGAGAAGAATGCTTTTCTAGATTCTAGGAAGTTGGAGCTTTATTTTCAATTGGAGTTGTAAAGAATTATTAGAAAAGCATTAGGTGGTTTTTGTCCCGGAGTGGGTTTCCACCTTAAAAACTGTGTTCCTATTATTTGCTGCTATCATTGTACAAACAATGATAATAATTGAAGATTGAATAATGCTCTAATTGAAAGAAATACTGATTCACCCCCCCTCTCAGTATTTCCAATAAGTTGTGCAAGTCATCTCTTCTACTAATAAACAATAAATGTCATTGTATATCAGTTGAGCATACAAGAAATAGTACAACACTTGCCTAAGGCCATACAGGAAATGGCTATCTGCATCATAGATGTTGGTCCAAAAATGACCGTGAATCCCAAATAGAGGCTTGCCCTCTTTTGGAGCAATGCACCATGTAGATATGGTAAGAGAATGAAAATACCGTGTTAGATAATTAATAAATGAAAAAACATAATTCTTACCATGTACTAAGAGCAATATGATAATAAGATCCATGAATGAGCCCTCCATAGTGGTATAGCATACTCCCATGAAGAGGAATGAACTATGTGCTGCATGAAGATATTTATTCTTATGCTTAGAAATCCAAGTCAAGAAGATCATATCATGGTAATAGATGTCTCCACCCACTACTCCATCACTCTCATCTCCTACTTTTTCATCAAGTGCATCATATGTGAAGTGATCTAGGGTAAACTGCATCAACAAACCCAAGCTCCCAAGTGACATCGTTGTTGGCCTTTGTGACAAGGCTCCTGTCATTTCATAGCTCCATCCTTTGACATACAAAATGTCAAAGTCATAAATCATAATGTTGCTATATATGGGAGATTTATCCTAAAGTGGAGGTACCTCCTATTCCTCCAAGGCTAAGGAGTATCCCCTTTGCACCATGATAGTGTCATCTCCTATTCCTGCAACATCATGCAAAGTATAGGAGAAAATCAGCCCATACTCTCTCAAGAACATCCAAAGCAACAACAACTCTTGCTGCCTCCCCACACCATCACCATATAAACTATGGAGCAACAAAATTATGGTTGACATGAAAGATATTACATCACCCAAATACATCCAAACTCCTTGCTGCCATATGATGCAAGTACCATGCCAAGGTTCATCCACCAACCAAATCTTTGAAATAGAATGTGTCATATGATGACCAAATTATTTCAAGAGTAACCAACACAGCCTTGCCTCCTGTTGCCCTGTGTCATAGATCTGCAAGTGGCTCTACAACCTCTTGCTTGTCAACATCACAGATCCAACCAATGGTGAGTTTCTAACATCATGCTCAAAATTGGCATTCCTCCAATGAATACTACCATCCTCCCAAATCATATTTCTATCCTTGTATTTCATGGGATGTTTAAATGCAATCTCTTGGAGATCTCCAAATGAATACCACCCATAAATGACCAAGTTGACCCGATAAGGATCCAAATAGGTGGTAGGCACAAACTTCTCATCATAATGTGAAATGCTCATCAAGAAGTATCCATCACAATAATGAGAGATTTTATCCATCATAAGATGTCCCCCATCAACTATCTACTTATTCTCTGTTATACATATGGGAATGTCATTGAAATGCTCCAACAATGGTTGGGCCCCCAACTTATTACTATGGCTCAATGACAGCACTGCTGGTCTCCATAATAGTGCAACTGCTATCTCAATATCATGGCCAATGTTGAGCATATAGTTCTGCATTGCATGGTTCAAGATAATACTCATCCCATCCTCCAAGAATCTACACCCCAACCCCAAGAGTTGTGTGCAGCTCAACAATGATACACTAGGATGACTGTGATTTGAAAATGGCCTGGATAACTTGTTATGTATTTCAAGAACCTCCCACTCAGTTTAATAATTAAATGATCTAGCTTGTACTTGACAATTTGTGGAATTTATGCTTGAAAGTGGTGTATGATTTTTTAACTATTTATGTGTCTTAAGTTCATTTTTTCTTGCTGATATTTAACATGTATAACAAAAACATAATGCAGAAATAAAACATTTAAACACAACAACAAAATTAATCTAGGAGTTGACTCAAATCTTGTGGGCTACGTCTCCTTTGAGCTTTGTCATCTTGACTTGGCTCTTTGGGATTATGGTAAGGTTTATTTTACAAGTTCCACACTTAACTCCAATGGATACTAAACTGATCCAAAGGGCTTAGAATACCATCTATATCCCTCTCATGGCTGTCCAAACTCTGCAAACAACTTTAGGCTCCCTTTGACACGATTCCTTCTGTCGGTGCTCTAGGCTACTCTGAGCTTCTAAATGGCACAAACTCCTTCAGAATTCTGTTTCTATCACTAAAACCACTCCTATTGTAACTAGCACACATCAGACACCAAATATCAACTGATAAATTTCTCAAATCAAGCACTGCATCCCCAAACTAGGTTATCCTCTACGGTTTGCCCAGGGCTGCTCAAAACTTCACATCAACTTCTCGAGATCTAGAAGTTCTCAAAATGTTCTGAAACCACTTTCATTGGTTCCACAATGTCTAAATTAGTCAATATAGACTATTCATTCACCAAAAATGGCCTCCGAATGCTCCGGTTTCGCCTCCAACACTTGTCGGCACCCCCTGGCACTGGGGTCACTAAAAACTTCTCTACCGGGTTTTCGACCTTTAGAAGTCCTCAACTGTTATGTATAATTTATTAATTATTATTAAATTTAGTTTTCTTAGTTGTCTTAGGTTTATTAAGCTAAATAACATGATCAAAGATCATGCCCCTTCACCAAGGGACACCATAAGGCTGTATTTAAAGCCTTGGTCATTCCCCATTGTAATCATCTCATCTTTTTATCAATAATAATATATACATTTTCCTATTGATCTGGGTTTTTATACTCCATTGGTATCAGATCAGTCGCTCTTCAGGATTTGTGTGATCAATTTCGCTGTCCGTCCAGCCTCCACCGCTAACGATTTTTTTTTCACTGTCCTTCCATCCCTCCACCCCCATCGAATTTTCAGTCCACTGTTTTTTTCACCAACCGTCTTCCTCTTTTGCTCGTCATTCCCATTCCTTGCAGCTATCGTTTCCTTTCACTGTCGTACCCTCCTCTCTCCATTTCTGCCTTACCTCTGCAATGCCACCACCGCTGCCATCCCTCTGCCCCGCCAACCTTTCGTTGTCCCTCTCCCTGTTGTTTCCCCCATATTTTCCCACGCTCTCCCCGCCTTCCATCCACCATCATCTTCAATCTGCCATCATGCCCTATCGTCCCCCTATCTTCATGACCTCCCCATCCACTGTCGACCATCCCTTCTGCAAAATATCGGCCGTCGTCCGCCATTCTTCTTCCCACGCCATCATCCTCACCCTTTCAACAGTCGCCCCTCCATATTTCACCATTGTCCGCTACATCCGCTGTCCGCCGCCAGTATTTCTCGGTTGTCCGCTACCTATTCATGGACTGTGGCTCGAAAAAACATATCGGTCAAATTTTGTGGTTAGGTCAATCATTGTGGTTTTAAATACAGGTATAGTGTTAACGTTTTAAAAGGTCGAATTATTAACCTTTTTTAAGGTATATAAATTACAACTATATATTATATATAAATTATAATTATATATTATATATAAATTATAGATATATATTTTATATAATTTGAAACTATATAATTTATAATTATATAATTTAAAAAATAATAATAATGATAATTTATTATTATTAGTTAAAAAGAGAGAGAGAGAGAGAGAAAAAAAAAAATGGCAGATAAATATACACCACCTCACACTCGCTCGATGTCTTCATCAATGTCGATGGCCGAATTCCAAAAACAATTGACTAATCTTGAGAGTAAGATCAATAATAATTCCAATGATTTCACCAAACGATTAGTCGATCTTGAGGGTAAAGTTACGGGACATTCCAACGAAATCAAAAAGCTTCAAGACATGACAAATCGGATAGAAAGACAAATTTGGCTAAACCATAGCGAGTCCACAAAAAATCATAACCAAGAAATGCAAAAGCTAACCGAAATTTGCAACAAGATAAATCAGACGCAAGGGCCAATACTCCCAAATATTGGACATAATCAACAAGACAATTCAGTCAATTCAGGGAATTCAGAAGATCATCATGAAAAAACCGACTCTCACAAAACATCATCCCCACACCATCAAGAAGATAGTAATGCAAATTTCCAAAGTAAGCAGCTCTGGAATGCATTCAACAATCAAAATCCTTTTTTCGTTCCACCATTAGCAACATATCAACAAAGATCAAAAATCAAGCTACCTAAGTTCGATGGTAACGAAAAAGGCAGTGTTGCATGGCTTAATAAAGCCGAAGAATATTTTGAGATTTATGACATTAACAGTGATGATGAAAAAATTAAGCACGCTTCCATGAAAATAGAAGGAGAAGAATATAATTGGTATATGTGGTGGAAAAAGACGACGCTTGCTATTAGTTGGAGGAAATTTAAGGATGTGTTCTTTAAAAGATTCCAAGGTATCAAGGAAGAAGAAATCTTATCAACATTCATCAAATTGCACCAAAAAGGAGATGTGGATGAGTACACTCGAGAATGGGAGACCTTAGTAACACGAGTACCTGGATTGTTAGAATCTCATTTAGTCCAGTCTTTCATTTCGGGACTTAAAACCCATATACAAGTAGAGCTCGAGCTTCACGACATTACATCGATAGAACTAGCAAGTAAAAAAGAAAAAGCTGCTGAAAAGAAATTTGAAAAGTTATTTTGGTCAAAATTGGAAAGAGTATATTCGAGACGAAGGTTTCCTCCATCAACAAATGTAGATAACACAAAATATGTTCCACCACATCTTTGCGAAGGAGACAAATCTAACATGTAAATACAAAGGATGAGAGAGCGCAAGTGCAAACATTGTGGTGAAAAGTGGGACCCGAAGCATAGGTGCGTTAAGGGAAAAGAGACAAAGAATCTATATAACTGTCAAGCAACTAATGATTCTAACAATGATGATTTAGATATAGAAGGAATGGAAGAATCCCCAGATTTCTCTTCGAAAATAAATGATGAAAACATTCTGCAAGTGTCATTATCAGTTATGACAGGTATATCACAACCTCAGAGACTGAAATTAAAAGGACATATTAAGAAGAACAACGTAATGGTTCTCATCGACACTGGCAGTACCCACAATTTTTTAGATTCAACCATGGCCAAAAGACTCAACATATTTACTTTTTCCATGCCTAATATGAAGGTAATGGTGGCCGATGGTAAAAAAATTGAGCAAGTAGGGAAATTCCATAAGGTCAAATTGTAGAATCAAGACTTTAACCTAGAATCTCCATTCTATACTGTACCACTAGAGGGAGTAGATGTGGTCTTAGGAATTAAATGGCTACAAACCTTAGGTACTTATTCTTCCAACCATCAAAATCAGTTTATAATATCTAAGTGGGAAGGGCAGAAGCACAAGTTATATGGATTCCATGCACCAGAAAATCAAATCGTATCGTCATCCCAGATGATGAAGATGATTCCAAAAGGAACGCCAGCCTATCTAGTACAATGTCATTAGTTGGAAATGTTATCTACAAAAATGATCAATGAAGGTTCACTAGAAGTACAAGGACTAATTCAGAAACACGAAAAAGTATTCCAAGACCTACCCATGAAAATGCCTCCTAATAGGGAAATCGAACATACAATAGAATTCAAGGTAGGATCAGACCCTGTCAACATCAAACCTTATCGCTATTTTCATCACCAAAAGACTGAAATTGAGAAGATAATCTAAGACCTTTTAAAATCTGGGGTCATCTCAAAAATCAAGAGTCCGTATGCCGCGCCAATTATATTGGTAAGAAAGAAGTATGGATCGTTCTGGCTATGCACTGACTGCAGAGGATTAAATAAGATAACAAACAAAAATCAATTTCCAATTCCCTTTATCGATGAAATGTTGGATGAGCTACATGGTGCAAAATACTTCTCAAAATCAGAATTAAGGTCAGGCTATTACCAGATCAGAATCAGGTTGGAAGACATACCAAAAAATGCGTTCTAAACACACGAAGGTCACTATGAGTTTAAAGTAATGCCCTTTGGGTTAACAAATGAACTAGCTACGTTCCAAGCTACTATGAATGAATTATTTCATCCATATCTTAGGAAATTTGTACTAGTATTTTTTGACGATATTTTAATTTATAGTAAAACTTGGAAAGAGCACTTGCAGCATTTGGATAAAGTTCTTACACTATTGAAAGAATATCAGTTTTATGCTAAGAAATCCAAATGCACCTTTGGAAAAGAAGAAGTAGAATAACTGGGACATATAATATCCCATGCAGGGGTAAAAGTGGACCCTCCTAAAGTCATGGCTATAAGGAAATGGAATAAACTAGTGAATATATCCAAGCTAAGAGGATTCTTAGAATTAGCAGGATACGATCGAAGATTTATTAAAAACTATGCACACAGAATTGCACCTCTTACAAATCTTTTAAAGAAAAATTCGTTTCAATGGAATGAAGAAGTAGGAAAGTGTTTTGAAGAATTGAAGGAAGTAATGTCTAATGCACTGGTATTGGCAACTCCCAATTTCTCTAAACCATTTATCATCGAATGTGATGCCTCTGGATTCGGTATAGGTGCAGTATCAATGCAAGAAGGGCACCTTATCGCTTTTGAAATTAGGAAGCTCAATAAGTGAGAGTGTCTCAAATCCACATACAACAAGGAAATGCACGCATTGGCGAAGTGGAGACAATATCTGTTAGGGGGTAAATTTTCCATCCGAACTGATCATAACAGCCTTCAGTATCTCCTCCAGCAAAAAACACTCTTTGAAGAAGAACAAAAGTGGATTGAATTTTTTTTTCCTTCAACATGGAGATATTACATAAAAAGGGGAAAGAAAATGTAGTAGCAGATGCCCTGTCTAGGAAGGATGGAGAACCAACACTACTTGCAATCTCGGTTGTTGTTCCTGAATGGCTTAATGAGATTCGAAGTGAGTATGCCAAAGATCTAGAAATGTCAGCTATAATCAATAATCTCCCAGGAAACTCAAAATTTTAATGGAAGAGCGATATCTTATGGTACAAAGGAAGAATTTATCTAAACTCCAATTCCAAGTTTATATAAAAAATACTCAAGGAATCACATGATTCCATGTCATCCGGGTATGTAGGATATTTTAAAACCTACTACAATGCATGTCAGTCTTTCTTTTGGAAGGGTATGAGTCACGATATTAAAAAATATGTAGCAAAATGTGACAAATGTCAAAGAAATAAAAGTGAAAATATTATGACACCTGGGTTACTTCATCCCTTAAATATCCTGAATCAAAAATGGGAAGAAATATCAATGGATTTTATTGAAGGGTTACCTGTATTTGATGAAAAGGATAAGATCTTCGTAGTAGTTGATAGAATCTCTAAATATGCTCACTTTATTGCTATAAAGAAAACAGACTCTGCAAAGCAAATTGCTGAGATATTCTGCAAACATATTTATAAACTACACAGATTCCCAAAAGTCATTGTGAGCGACAAAGATGCCAGATTTAAGGGAAATTTTTGGAAAGAATTGTTCAACCATATAGGAACCTACCTAAACATGAGCTCAGCTTACCACCCACAAACATATGGAAAAACAGAGGTTTTCAATAAATGTTTGGAAGCTTACCTACGTTGTTATGCTAAAGAAAAGAAAAATAAATGGGTTCAATGGTGGCATCTCGCTGAGTGGTAGTATAATTATACTTACCATACATCGGCAAAAATGACTCCATTCCAAGCTTTATATGGATACAAGCCCCCAAAATGGAAAGATCTAGCTTCAGTCCCGTCAAACCTACTAGCGATTAAAAACCAGCTAGAATAAAACCAAAAGGTTGTTCATGTCCTAAAAGAAAATCTGAATATTGCACGAAACTATATGAAACAACAGGCTGACCACAATAGAACTGAGAGATCATTTGAAGTTGGAGACTGGGTATTTGTCAAGCTCCAACCGTACAAGCAACTATCCCTAAAACAAAAAGGGAAACATAAATTAGCCCCAAAGTTCTACAAACCATACCAAATCAACAAAAAGATCAGTCAAGTTGCTTATGGTTTAAGTCTTCCAGATACAAGTTGTGTTCACAACGTCTTCCATGTGTCATGCTTAAAAAGGGCACTTGGTGACCATCAGTCAGCCCAAATGACACTTCCATTTTTAGATGATGAAGGAAGGATAATTTTGGAGCCCGAAAGTATCCTCTCTACCCAAGAAAAGAAGCTACAATCTTGTGTTATCACAGAATACTTAATCAAGTGGAAGGATTTGCCCAAAGAAGAAGCCTCTTGGGAAACTGAAGCATTTCGTCAACAACTCCCGTCAACAAAGCATCTTTAAGAGAGGGGCAATGTTATGTATAATTTATTAATTATTATTAAATGTAATTGTCTTAGTTGTCTTAGGTTTATTAAGCTAAAGGGCATGATCAAAGATCATGCCCCTTCACCAAGGGACACCATAAGGCTGTATTTAAAGCCTTGGTCATTCCCCATTGTAATCATCTCATCTTTTTATCAATAATAATATATACATTTTCCTGTTAATCTGGGTTTTTACACTCCATCAAAAATTTCTGAAACCTCTGACATTAGATTCAGAATTCTTTTTACAGTTAAGAATGACTACTGGTTCACTGCATATGGTCTCTAGCTGCTCTGGCTAGGCCCTGCACTGCTGTTGTCAAAAGACGACACTAATGTCCCTTGGAACTTTACTGAAGCTTTTCAGCCTTAAAAAATTCTCTACAGGCTCTGAAAACCATCTCATCAGATTCATAACATCTGAAATATCGAATTTTGACTATTGGATCTTCGGATAAGGCCTCTAGCTCCCCTGGTTAGGCCTCAAACTGATTCTGCCTCCTGGTGGCCCTTTGAACTTCATTGAAGAAAAAACTTGCTTAGAAGCTCTTTGATGGCTCTGCAACATACTCCATTGACTCCAGAAGGTCTGAGATAGTCGAAATTGACTATTTTTTCCTTCAAATTGGCTCAATAATGAAGGCGTTATAGCAGAAACAAGATTTTCCCAATATCCCTCAAAAACCTCCTCCAAAACTGGAGGAACTCCAGTTAAGAGCGCCAAAGATGGAAAATCTCTGAAAATGTCAGATCTGCCATAAATTTTTCCATCTTGTAATTTGGATTAATTTAACTTTAATCACAGCATTAAGGGAGGTTAATCTTGTTTTAAAACCAAACACATTTTGTGCGTTAATGAAAGAGATTAGTGGCTAACCCATGTTTTAGTGGTTAATTAACCCACTTACTGTTTTTACCACTGGTTCTATCTGGCCGTTACGGTTGACAACTCCGTGGACATGTGACCGGTGACAAATGGTTTACGGTTACGGTTTTCGGGCGGATACCTTAGGTTCTGAGCGCCTAGGCCATATGGTCAGGGCTAGCCTTATTTATTTTTCTGCCAATGAACAATGTTGAAGTTCAAATTGATTCCGCCACAAATACATGCTAAGTAATACCACATAGACGAAACAGTTGGCCGCTTCTGTCTGCAAAGGTAAGGTCTTGGGTTCGAACCCTGTAGACACATAAAATTTTTGATATGCCACATTTTCTTCGGCTTGGGGCCATGTGGCGCCCACTGATAGGCCCTCAAAACTATATAATAAAATAAATTTTCCAAATATATATATTTTTTTGAAAAATTTTAGACAAAGTCCAAAATGGGTCAAAATGTCATTTTTTTGAGTTTATTGGGCATTTTCAAACATCAATAACTCCTGCATACGACCTCGGTTTTGAGAGCCATTCATGATGCCAGAATCGCAGTGACGAGACCTTTCTGGTCGTTTAGATTGGAACCATTTTTTTACACTTTCATTTTTGAGCATTTTTTAAAACTTGGACATGATCTCCTGATCACACCTCCCCACTGGGAATCTTTTGGACCCCAAAAGACTGATATACTGATCTATACAATAGATGAGAGTAAAACATCCTCTTCTCTTCAGCCTCCAAACACTTGCCTTGCATGGCTAGTGACTTTGAACCACAACTAGAAAGCAATTGACACTTCCCTTCCTGGATGCGCTTGTCCTCATGTCTAGAACTGTCTTTCTTGCACTCACTCAGAAATTTCTGGCGAGAAATTTTTAGAACGAAACTGAACATCACTGCCTTGGTCAATGATCCAAGGTGGCTTAAACAAATGCGAGATTACAACATAAAATACATGCATACAACTGAAATTTGCATATGTACAAAGGAGTATGTCTTACTGTGTTAATAATTTCATCCACTTCTTACCAAGCCACTTCCATGGAGACTTTTGCTGCTGCAACTGTTCTTCATGTGAAACTTCCATTTTCACATCAATAATGGAATCCTTGGTTCCACCTTCACCAGTCCTTCTGTCCTCTTGCTGCATGTGCTTGGGATGACTAGTTGGATGCAAATTCCAACAATGGGAAACAACATGTCCCCTCATCTGGCAATATGTGCAAATATTATGCACCTTCTTTGAAATTTTCCTTTGCCTCATCTGCTTCCTGTATGCTTTCTTCCTCATCCGAAATCTCGAAACATCATGGTTAAATCAACCACAATATGTACAACAAATATTTCTTCCATTTAAGCATGCAAAATTATCATGCCTTGCAGAAACACAATCAAATTGATCATGGGAAGATTTATACCTCTTGTGCTGCTTTGCATGTTCATCCTTTTTGCCTTCATGAGGAGATGAACTAGTAGAGGCTTCATCTTTCATTTGCAGACTAACATCATCATTCTTGTCTTGAAAACCTTTTGAACTCGCATGCCTGCCATAAGCTGCACGTCTACCATCTTCTTGCTACAACAAAGTCTTAAAGCAATCAAAATCATCTTGGAAACAAATTTGATATATTTTCATCTTAGAACTTGGAACAAAATTTCTCTTTTAAGTAGCCTCACATGCCTTCATGGCTTTGGAGTCTTCGCCATTAAATTTCACATAACCAAGATCAAGATTCTTGGGTCATTCCTCAACCAAAATAGGATCAACCATGCCTTGTGCATGCTTGCCTAAACCCTTGCCTTCATAGCACATTTTAATCATTAACTTGGATCCTATACCTCTCGTATGCTTTTCGAAACAACCAACACATATTTCTAAAGAGGAAACCAAAGACAAATTAGAGTGGATTACCTCTTCCTCACGCATGTTCTTGGTTAAAGCCTCTTGGGCTTGATGGAGCTGCAGCTCCATATCATGCAATATTTGAAGAATTTCTTCGTTCTATTGCTTCATGGCAAACAATTTCTCACGAAGTTCAATGCTTTGTCTTCTATCTTCAAACATAATCTACACCATGTCCTTCAATATAATAAATTCACGCTTCATATCTTCATCGAAGAATCTTGTGAAGGAGGAAACCTCACTTGTAGAATTTGTCATTATGATGTCAATGAACAAAAGTAACTTCAGCAAAGTTCATAAAGCTTTCAAAAAATATAGACAAATATTTTGAACAAAATGGTTGTAGAGACAAACTCTTATTCAAGCAGCCAAACAACAAACAAACTCAAAGAGCTTCTTAACAAACAATCGTCAAGAGGGTTTGTGTTCCAAGGGTGACCTTGAGTTCCTTTGGGGTAAGGAAGATGCCTTCAACACTTTCTTCCTTTTCTTCCTCTCCAGGACTTAGCTAATCCGTAGTTATCCCTTCACCTCCAGCAAAATCAACAACAGTCAGTTTGCAAACAATAAAACAGTCAATCTTTTATACTGTTTAAACACCTTTTCAAGTTATATAAGAAAAAGCTTGAGAAATAGCTTACTTTTTCAATAAAGAAACCAAGTGCTATGATACCAACCTGATCTGAAAATGGTCTGGAGAACTTGTTATTTATTTCAAGAACCTCCCACTCAGTTTAATAATTAAATGATCTAGCTTGTACTTGAAAATTTGCGGAATTTATGCTTGATAGTGGTGTATGATTTTTTAACTGTTTATGTGTATTAATTTCATTTTTTCTTGCTGATATTTAACATATATAACAGCAACATAATGCAGCAATAAAAAATTTAAACACAACAGAAAAATTAATCTAGGAGTTCACCCGAATCTCGTGGGCTACGTCTCCTTTGAGCTTTGTCATCTTGACTCGACTCTCTGGGATTATGGTAAGGTTTATTTTACAAGTTCCACACTTAAATCCAATGGATACTAAACTGATCCAAAGGGCTGAGAATACCATCTATATCCCTCTCATGGCTGTCCAAACTCTGCAAACAACTTTAGGCTCCCTTTGACATGGTTCCTTCTATCAGTGCTCTGAGCTACTCTGAGCTTCTAAATGGCACAAACTCCTTCAGAATTTTGTTTCGTCACTGAAACCAATTCTTCTATAACTATCACACATCAAAAACCAAATATCAACTGATAAATTTCTCAAATCGAGCACTGCATCCCCAAACTAGGCTATCCTCCATGGTTTGCCCAGGGCTGCCCAAAACTTCACATCAGCTTCTCAAGCCCTAGAAGTTCTCAAAATGTTCCGAAACCACTTTCATTGGTTCAAAAATTTCTGAATTATTCAATATAGACTATTCATTCATCAAAAATGGCCTCCGGCTGCTCCGGTTTCACCTCCAACACTTGTCGGCACCCCCTGGCACTAGGGTCACTGAAAACTTCTCTACTAGGTTTTTGACCTCTAGAAGTCCTAAAAATTTTCTGAAACCTCTTCCATTAGATTCAAAATTATTTTTACAGTCAATAATGACTACTGGTTCGTTGCATATGGTCTCTAGCTGCTCTGGATAGGCCCTGCACTGCTGCTGGCAAAAGCTGGCACTAATGGCCCTTGGAAGTTTACTGAAGCCTTTCAGCCTTCAATAGTTATCTACAGGCTCTGAAAACCATCTCATAAGATTCATAACATCTGAAATATCCAATTTTGACTATTGGATCTCTGGATAAGGCCTCTAGCTCCCCTGGCTAGGCCTCAAACTGATTCTGCCTCTTGGTGGCCCTAGTGGCCCGTTGAACTTCATTGAAGAAAGAACTTTCTTAGAAGCTCTCTGATGGCTCTAAAACATACTCCATTGAGTCCAGAAGGTCTGAGATAGTCGAAATTGACTATTTTTTCCCTCAAATTGGTTCAATAATTAAGGCATTATGGCAGAAACAAGATTTGCCCAATATCCCTCAAAAACCTCCTCCAAAACTGGAGGAACTCCAGTTAAGAGCGCCAAAGATGGTCAATCTCCAAAAATTTCAGATCTGCCATAAATTACACCATCCTGTAATCTAGATTAGTTTAAATTTAATCGTAGGATTAAGGGCGGTTAATCTTGTTTTAAAACCAAACGCATTTTGTGCGCTAATGAACGAGATTAGTGGCTAACCCATGTTTTAGTGGTTAATTAACCCACTTACCTTTTTTACCACTAGTTCTATCTAGCCGTTACGATTGACAACTCCGCGGAAATGTGACCAGTGACAAATGGTTTACGGTTACAGTTTTCGGGCAGAGACCTTAGGTTCTGAGCGCCTAGGCCATATGGTCGTGGCTAGCCTTATTTCTTTTTCCGCCAATGAACAATGTTGAAGTTCAAATTGATTCCACCACAAATACATGCTAAGTAATACCACGTAGACAGAACAGTTGGGCACTTCTGCCCGCAAAGGTAAGGTCTTGGGTTCGAAACCCATAAACACATAAAAAAATTTATATGCCACATTTTCTTCGGCTTGGGGCCACGTGGCACCCACTGATAGGCCCTCAAAATCATATAATAAAATAAATTTTCCAAATATATATATATTTTTTGAAAAATTTTAGACAAAGTCCAAAATGGGTCAAAATGTCATTTTTTTGAGTTTATTGGGCATTTTCAAACCTCAATAGCTCTTGCATACGACCTCGGTTTTGAGAACCGTTTGTGATGCCAGAATTGCAGTGACGAGACCTTTTTGGTCATTCAGATTGAAACCATTTTTTTACACTTTCATTTTTGAGCATTTTTTAAAACTTGGACATGATCTCCTGATCACACCTCCCCACTTGGAATCTTTTGGACCCCAAAAGACTGATATACTGATCTGTACAATAGATGAGAGTACAACATCCTCTTCTCTTTAGCCTCCAAACACTTGCCTTGCATGGCTAGTGATGTTGAACCACAACTAGAAAGAAATTAACACTTCCCTTCCTGGATGTGCTTGTCCTCCTTTCTAGAACTGTCTTTCTTGCACTCACTCATAAATTTCTAGCGAGAAATTTGCAAAAGGAAACTGAACATCGCTGCCTTGATCAATGATCCAAGGTGGCTCAAACAAATGCGAGATTACAGCATAAAATACATGCATACACCCGAAATTTTCATATGTACAAAGGAGTATATCTTACTGTGTTAATAAGTCCATCCACTTCTTACCAAGCCACTTCCATGGATACTTTTGTTGCTGCAACTTTTCTTCATGTGAAACTTCCATTTTCACATCAATAATGGAATCCTTGTTTCCACCTTCACCAGTATTTCTGTCCTCTTGCTACATGTGCTTGGGACGACTAGTTGGATGCAAAGTCCAACAATGGGAAACAACATGTCCCCTCTTCTAGCAATATGTGCAAATATTATGCACCTTATTTGAAAGTTTCCTTTGCCTCATCTGCTTCCTGTATGATTTCTTCCTCATTCAGCATCTCGAAACATCATGGTTAAATCGACCACAATATGTACAACAAATCTTTCTTCCATTTAAGCATGCAAAATTATCATGCCTTGTAGAAACACAATCAAATTGATCATGGGAAGATTTATACCTCTTGTGCTACTTTGCATGTTCATCCTTTTTGCCTTCATGAGGAGATGAACTAGTAGAGGCTCCATCTTTCATTTGTGGACTAACATCATCATTCTTGTCTTGAAAACCATCTGAACTCGCATGCTTGCCATAAGCTGCACGTCTACCATCTTTTTGCTACAAAAAAGGCTTAAAGCAATCGAAATCATCTTGGAAACAAATTTGAAATATTTTCATCTTAGAACTTGGAACAAAAGTTCTCTTTGAAGTAGCCTCACATGCCTTTATGGCTTTGGAGTCTTTGCCATTACATTTCACATAACCAAGACCAAGATTCTTGAGTCGTTCCTCAACCAAAATAGGATCAACCATGCCTTGTGCATTCTTACCTAAACCCTTTCCTTCATAGCCCATTTTAATCATTAACTTGGACCCTATACCTATCGTATGATTTTCGAAAGAACCAACACATCTTTCTAAAGAGGAAACTAAAGACAAATTAGAGTGGATTACCTCTTCCTCATGCATGTTCTTGGTCAAAGCCTCTTGGGCTTGACGGAGCTGCATCTCCATATCATGCAATATTTGAAGAATTTCTTCCTTCTCTTGCTTCATGGAAAACAATTTCTCACGAAGTTCAGTTCTTTCTCTTCTATCTTCAAACATAATTTTCACCATGTCCTTCAATATAATAAAGTCACGCTTCATATCTTCATCGAAGAATCTTGTGAAGGAGGAAACCTCACTTGTAGAATTTGTCATTATGATGTTAATGAATAAAAGTAACTTCAAAAAAGTTTAGAAAGATTTCAAAAGCTATAGACAAATATTTTGAACAAATTGGCTGTAGAGACAAACTCTTATTCAAGTAGCTAAACAACAAACAAACTCAAAGCGCTTCTTAACAAACAATCGTCAAGAGGGTTTGTGTTCCAAGGGTGACCTTGAGGTCCTTTGGGGTAAGGAAGATGCTTTCAACCCTTTCTTCCTTTTTTTCCTCTCTAGGACTTAGCTAATCAGTAGTTATCCCTTCACCTCCAGCAAACTCAAACAACAGTCAGTTTGCAAACAGTAAAACAGTCAATATTTTATACCGTTTAAACACCTTTTCAAGTTATACAAGCAAAATCTTAAGCAATAGCTTACTCTGTCAATCAAGCAACCAAGTGCTCGGATACCAACCTGATATGAAAATGGTCTGGAGAAATTTTTATTTATTTCAAGAACCTCCCACTCAGTTTAATAATTAAATGATCTAGCTTGTACTTAACAATTTGGGGAATTTATGCTTGAAAGTGGTGTATGACTTATTAATTGTTTATGTGTCTTAAGTTAATTTTTTCTTGCTGAGATTTAACATGTATAACAACAACATAATGCAGCAATAAAACATTTAAACACAACAGCAAAATTAATCTAGGAGTTCACCCGAATCTCGTGGGTTACGTCTCTTTTGAGCTTTGTCATCTTGACTCGGCTCTTTGGGATTATGGTAAGGTTTATTTTACAAGTTCAAAAATTAAATCCAATGGATACTAAACTAATCCAAAGGGCTGAGAATACCATCTATATCCCTCTCATGGCTGTTCAAACTCTGCAAACAACTTTAGGCTCCCTTTGACACGATTCCTTCTATCGGTGCTCTGAGCTACTTTGAGCTTCTAAATGGCACAAACTCCTTCAAAATTCTATTTCTGTCACTGAAACCACTCCTGTTGTAACTAGCACACATCAGACACCAAATATCAACTGATAAATTTCTCAAATGGAGCACTGCATCCCCAAACTAAGCTATCCTCCACGGTTTGCCCAGGGCTGCCCAAAACTTCACATTAGCTTCTCGAGCTATAGAAGTTCTCAAAATGTTCTAAAAATACTTTCATTGGTTCCAAAATGTCTGAATTAGTAAATATAGACTATTCATTCATCAAAAATGGCCTCCGGATGCTCCAGTTTCGCCTCCAACACCTGTCGGCACCCCCTGGCACTAGGGTCACTGAAAACTTCTCTGCTGGGTTTTTGACCTTTATAAGTCCTCAAAATTTTCTGAAACCTCTGTTATTATATTTAGAATTCTTTTTACAGTCAAGAATGACTACTTGTTCGCTGCATATGGTCTCTAGTTGCTCTGGCTAGGCCCTGCGCTGCTGCTGGCAAAAGCTAGCACTAATGGCCCTTGGAATTTTACTGAATATTTTCGGCCTTAAAAAGTTCTCTACAAGCTCTAAAAACCATCTCATCATATTCATAACATCTGAAATACCCAATTTTGACTATTGGATCTCTGGATAAGGCCTCTAGCTCTCCTGGTTAGGCCTCAAACTGATTTTGCCTCCTGTTGGCCCTAGTGGCCCCTTGAACTTCATTGAAGAAAAAAATTTCTTAGAATCTCTCTGATGGCTCTGCAACATACTCCATTGAGTCCATAAGGTCTAATATGGTCGAAATTGACTATTTTTGCCCTCAAATTGGTTCAATAATGAAGGAGTTATGGCAGAAACAAGATTTGCCCAATATCCCTCAAAAACCTCCTCTAAAACTGGAGGAACTCCAGTTAAGAGCGCCAAAGATGGCCAATCTTCGAAAATTTTGAATCCACCATAAATTCCACCATCCTGTAATTCGGATTAGTTTAACTTTAACCACAGGATTAAGGGCGGTTAATCTTGTTTTAAAACCAAACGCATTTTGTGCGCTAATGAACGAGATTAGTGGCTAAGCCATGCTTTAGTGGTTAATTAACCCACTTACCATTTTTACTGCTGGTTCTATGTAGCCGTTACGGTTGACAACTCTGTGGACATGTGACCGGTGAGAAATGGTTTACGGTTACGGTTTCAGGCGGAGACATTAGGTTTTGAGCACCTAGGCCGTATGGTCGGGGCTAGTCCTATTTCTTTTTCCACCAATGAACAATGTTGAAGTTCAAATTGATTCCGCCACAAATACATGCTAAGTAATACCACGTAGATGGAATGGTTGGGTGCTTCTGCCTATAAGGGTAAAGTCTCGAGTTCGAACCTTGTAGTCACATAAAAATTTTGATATGCCACATTTTCTCCAGCCTGGAGCCACGTGGCAGCCTCTGGGCAGGCCACGTGCCACCCACTGATAGGCCCTAAAAACCATATAATAAAATAAAATTTCCAAATATATATATTTTTTGAAAAATTTTAGACAAAGTCCAAAATGGGTCAAAATGTCATTTTTTTAAGTTTATTGGGCATTTTCAAACCTCAATAACTTTTTCATATGACCTCGGTTTTAAAAACTGTTCACGACACCAAAATCACGGCGACGAGACATTTCTGGTTGTTCAGATTGCAACCATTTTTTTTACACTTTCATTTTTGAGCATTTTTTAAAACTTGGACATGATCTCCTGATCAGACTGTATATCTCCTCCTTGAAAAAGTCAAGGTTGCTCAGTGCAGTGATAGTCTGCTGCTCCAAATCAGTAATGTACTTTGACCCTAGGTCATGCAATGGTACATTCCCACAATCCTCCATATGATGTGCTGAAATAACAGAAAATGGAAACATGTGCATACCTTGGTAAAGCTTGGGAACATCTTGCATTGCTACAAGTATTCCTTCTTCTGGTGTTATGGATTCCCCAACTACTGATGATGATGGCTGCTATTCTATGGTTGCATCAGCACTGGTACAAGTCTCCTCCCCCTCATGCATCTCCAGAATAGTGAATGGGACTCTATATGTCAAGAGATCAAGACCACTTTGCAAAGATGCAAGGGTTCTTGCTCCTGATGTAAGTGCTCCTGCAGCAAGCGGTGGTGAAGGCTTCTTCTCCTCTGATTTCTTCTTGTCAAACTTCTTGATCAAACTTTGAGTAAAATCTGCATATGCAGTCACTTTTGCATGACTCAAATGGCTGAACCACCAAATGTTTGCTTCACCCTCAAGGTGCAGCGCTGAAATCTCAACAAATTATTTATCTACTACTCGATGTAGCAGGAAAAATGCATTCAACTTCCTTCCCCAAGCCCTTGTTGTGCATGTGGATGACCCATCAAAGGTAGACAATAGAGATCTATAGCCCTCTTTTCTTCTATTGCTGTAAGGTCTCCTTTCTTCTTTGAGTTGAATGAATTGTGGGAGAGTTAGATTATCCTTGAAAGCTCTAGGTTGAGACTTATATTCTACAAGATACTTACTTAGAATCTCATGATCTAAGTGTCCTCCATCTCCATGCCTTTTGTCTTCTTCAAGAGAGAAAAGGGCACAATATGTTTCTTTCGAGCCCTATGGAATATTGGATCTCTTTTTTACCAATAGGAAGTACATGGATCTTCCTCATCTTGAAACCCTAGTGTTGTTTCATTTCTTTTCTCCACTTTTCTTTTCTTTACCTCCTTGGTGAGGTCCCTCTTAGATCTGAAAAGAGATGAGATAAAACTCATTCTTTCCATCATTATGATCTCTTTCTCCTTCTTCTTATTCTCCTGATAGCATAATGGCTAACATCCACAGGTTGAGCCAAGATTATGCTCTGATACCACTGTAATATCCCAAACGGGGAATCAGCAATATATGAACACAATAATGGAAAGAATAGTGAATAAATCAACACACCATGATATGAGACAAATGTACAACCATCTTATTAAACATATCAGCAAATAATAGGCATAAGATCTTGAGGATCAAGTCACTCAAGCAATACAAAACAAGCCTCCTCTAAGAAAATATGTCAATACATGTCAAAATACTGCCATACAAGTGTCATGAGCCATGAAAGCATAGTTTTAGGGCATAAATGCTACAGAAATGATAGATCAATGTAGATTTGTTGTTATATAGCTCAAATAATTCTAGGAGTGAAGATCTAGCCTCCTAGACACATTTCCAAGATAACCCGGGAAGGGTTTCCAGAAATACACCCAAATGCAAATGGTGATCTACAATCCTAGGACTGAAGAGTCACTGCAAACTGAAGCTCATGAAAATACAAGGCTGAAATAATATAGATCTGATGTAGATCTCCTCAAGGGTCTCCTCCAATGAAAGGCTGAACACTTCACCTATAGGAAAACACTCTAAAAGAGCCAATAAATCCTCCTCTGGAACTGCCCTCCAAAATAACACAATTCCAGACTGAAATTGCATTTTAAATGATGGGAATAGGTTGGCCTGGTGCCAAAGATCTGAAATGTGCTTAGAATCCCTCCTTGTTGGTCTCCCAAGAGAAGGAATCCTTCCTCTTATGAAAAACTAGCTCAGAAAGTGGGTTTCTCAACCCTCTACTACAACACCCTGCAACACAACACAATATTTTGCAGAAACTACGCTGTAGCTGAAGGTTGAAGCTTGGCCAGAATGCAGGATGTGTGGAAATGATATACCAAGACTCTCCCAAGAGGCCTCTCAAGGAAAGAGGTGGGATTCCCGCTCGGGAACACCTGGTGCTAAACAACACAGCAATCTCAACTAAACAACTGAAGAATGAAAGAAGTCTAAACAGACATATCAAAATAATAATCATAACATATCCCCCTATGGATGCCATCCTCTTCCTTATAAAAAATGTGAGCTTTCTCACCTTGGGTCTCACTCATTAGGGTTTCCATCATCATGCAATCAATCTCCCTCCAAAACTACGTTGTCTCACCATTAATGCACTCCTCCATAACAACGCTGTTTGATTTGGTCAAAGTTGATCTATTCAACATGCTCCAACCCCTTTTCATACCTAACGGTCTTCAATCCAGCTTTTATGTGACATCCATTCACACTAGGAGTGTCTTTAATTCCTTCTAAGGAGATTTATGGGTCTCCTTACCCTCTTATTCCTCTATCTAAAAGCAAAATAAAAATTTAATATTCCAATTCGCTGTCTGCTAATTTATGAATATTACAAAAAAATATTGATTATAATTATTAATTAGAAATTTAAAGTTAAAAAATTACTAATTAAATGCATTTATCAAAAAATCTTCTAGAAAAACACATCATAATTTATAGAGCAAAGGCCTTTCGAACTACTTAATGTACTTCATCATCAGGAAAAGATCCAAACATCTAAATATATAAATAAAACTTTAAAAAAATATTATACATGATATAGTATAAGAATACTAAAATAATACACTAAAATATTATGGTTAAAATAATGTTGTAAAAAAATAGTCATAATTAAAATTAAAATTAATTAATTAATTAATTGTAAATGGTTAATTTTTTCTAAATAATTCGCCAAGGTAAAGTAAGTAAGTAGCATGTTCTATATTTAGTTTCATATTTTTAATCAATACTAGTTTTTTGGGATGGTTGAGTGGTTGGTATAATAAGATGTTATTTTTTTTGTAGAGTTTTTCTCTACTCAATTTTAATTTATATGGAATTTTTACTAGAACCTTGTTTATGGTTGCTTTCATATATTTATTTGATAATACTTTTTTGGAATGATTAAGTGGTTGGTATAATAGGATGTTATCTCTACTTTACAATTTTTCTCCACTCAATTTTAAATTCTATGGGAATATCTTTGACCCCTTGTGATAAGATTCAAGAAATAGGTTCCCCATTTTCATGGAGGCTTAGATTGTTAGATTCGATATTGATGATAATATTTAACATCCATTAAAACCAATTGAACCTATCAACTCTAGTTTGATAAGATCTTAGGCCTCACCCAAATTACTCATAATTGTCACAAACTAATTTGCCACTATATTTCCCTTCATTTCAGGGAAGTTGGAAATGCATCCGTTATGGCAGCAAAGCGTTACCATGGTGCCACCCCTACTTCCTTAATTTATGTCGTGTCAATCTCAAATTATCGTTAGCAAACCAACCATTTATCAAATGGAAAATTGTACTACCCATTCTACTTGCAATTCTCATGACATGGGTGGAACAAAACTACTTATGGATGCAAAAATGGAATATCTAACTCAATGTTTGTCCCACAAATAGCAAGGAGCTTTTTTTTTTTTCTATGGAGAAGTTTAGAGTATGGGAAAAGAGTTGGGTAGAAATAAGTACTACATTGAAGAATTCAACCCTACTTGTGATCTCCAACAAAAGGAGCACTTTGGAGCTAACATTCCATGGACGAAAAATGTTCTTATTGCTCAACTAAGAACCAATTGGCATCATGGTGTGAAACATGACTGTAGAAAATGCCTAAAGAAGTTGGGGAAGAACTGGTGAATACATATGAAATTGGAAAAACATTTCATTTTGTAATGTGATGCCTTCAAATACATTAGAAAAAATTATAGAAATGTGTTAGCATCTGACATTATCTTTTCAGAAAAGAAATTGTTAGAAAATTAGACCAATTTATCATCAATTTAAAAAGAAAAAAATTGAAATACAAAATACAAAAAAACAAAAAATTAATAATACCAAATACACTATTTTCAATCTAGGGGAAATTAAAATATGATGTGGACATTAAAATAGCATTTCATTTGCTGTGTTGTTTCATTTTATTTGCTCTGATTTTCGTTGCGGAAAGCACAATAATCGATTTATGTAGGAACACAAACGTACTTACCTCAAGAAGCCGACGTGCATTTCAGTCGAGGATGCTTCTCGGCACGAACTGCTAGGAGAATCCGAAGGAATTCATAATTATTCCACGACTTCCCAGAGACTTACCTTGCCTGTTTTTAGCCTGCGTGTCGCTCCCTCAATACGGCCGAGTGGAGGCCATCTGCAAGCCCTGGAGAGGGGCATTGTACACAAAATTCCTGTCCGATCTGCACAATAAATGGGGGAAATTGGAAGAATTCCTCTCTTTGTTTAGAGACAACCTGATTCTCTGAACATGACCTGCCGATTCGTATCGTGAGATGGCCCCATAAACTACTGCTAGACTCGCAAGGAGCACCCGGGTTAGAGTTTCGCCGTTCGAGAAATATGAGCGCAACCAGTCTCAATTACTAGAACATTGACACATGGAATGCCATGTCATACTCCCCTCTCCGAGATAACAGGAGTTCGTACATATTCATCCACTGAAATTTCCAAGGAATCTCCTTCCAACCACAAGAATCATCCAGAAGAAACTGAAAACCCTGCAAGTGATCACAGTCATCAGCCCCCAAAAATACAGAACATCATAGCGAAGAACGCCTGGTCCTGGATTTCCTGAGCAGAAGCAACTTATGCGTTTTTGCTACCACCAGAATGGCAGACTCAAACGTTTTTGCTACCACCAGAATGGCAGACTCAAACGTCCCAATATTAGCCACAATTCTTTTATCTGATTTGTGAGACAACCACTAAATATATTTTTGATGAATGCATTTCCTTCAAAAACATAGCCATGGGTTCGAAGGTTCTGGACCTACGGCGCAGTTTTGTAAATCCTCGAGCAGGTGATGCATCTACTCGTTAGCATTTTCCTGCCTCCTTTTTCAGAGGAAAAAAATACGCTGATTATATTAGTGTATAAACAGTACATAAACATATATGTTCTCAGCTGTGATGAGAAAACAGCGAGAATTCCATCAAATATTGGCCCAATTACAGATGCTCATTAATAGAGAAAATGAGTTTAGCTACTAGGCATTCCACCATATCTGGAGACAAATATTCCATCCCATAATCTACTTAACATACTATGAGCTATGGAACTATTATACTAATTAGTTCGCATTCGGGATCTGGGCGTACATCCGCTAGTTTCAATGATGAGGCTAATAGCTCAGTGATGAGAGACTGATTGAGTGTATGAATGTGTAAACCTGTGTCATAGCTGCACCTGTAACCCAATCTTCCCCTGCTACTGATATGCAAAATGGTCCTTTTTCTTATCAAAACTAAATGAATAGGCTCACTTGCTTCTGGTAAACTGATAAGTATGTCTTCCTCCTATTCCAGAAATAGCTGATAAATGATCACCTCCTTTACTGCTCGATTGTCTTGCTTAGTTCCAGATATTCTTGTATCATCATTTCGTGTCCTCAGAAGCCGAAGACTGTCATATTGAAACCTTGGATGTCATCTACAGATTGATATCTGAAATAAAAAATAGGACAGTCTCGCTTCTTTTCCCATATCACGCTCGCTTGTCATAAGTCAGGCTCGCTTGATCTATTGCTCAGGCTTGCTTGTCTTGTCCTTGAGTATGCAGCGTAATACCTCAATAGAGGAATGTGAAGCCTCCAAAAATGTTGTCGTGACCCTGTATCAAAAATCAAGTATCCCCCAAATCCTCCTATAACGCATATATAGCATATAAATGAAAATTTGCAAAATGAAAACAGATCTATGGAATGGGAAAGGAGAATGCCCCGATCTGTCGTCCCTCAAGGTAATGTGATACCTTCATAATTCCAAATTCTTCTTCCAGGCCCCTCTTAGATAGCTTGTCTGCCCTCGTGTTACCTTCACAAAATATGTGATTAATGGATGGACTGCCTAGTCTTTTCCATAAACTCTGTGTTCTCTCAACCCATCCTTGGAGATGCGGAGTCATCATGAGACAGCTATTGGTAACCCAGTTAATGATGAGTTGTGAATCGCCATATATGCAGACTCCCTGTAATTGAAGATCATGTGCGATCAGGAGGCCACCCCACAATGCCATGATCTCCGCCTTGTTGTTGGTTCCGAGGCCCCCGTTCCAGCAGATATTATATCGCTCCGACCCGAATAATTTGATCCATGCACCGCATCCGGTCATACTTGCTTCTGATGCCCCATCGAAATAGATGGCAGGGATACTGATCTGATGAGGTCTTATACGAGCTGAGCAGTCAGGCAGACATGGCATTCGTGAAGGTCGATCATCCATCCATTCCTTAATCACAGAATAAACCTGTTGAATATGTAAAGGCCGGTTCTCAAATATGATACAGTTCCGGGCTAGCCATATCTCCCATGTGAGATAGAATGGCAGCGATCTGTATTTGCAGTTGAGCTTATCCCATTCCTGTGCTACTGTCATAAAGTCTGTGGGTCTCCATGCAGGAGTGAACAGGTGATCACTGAACAACCTCCATAGTCTTGTGGTAATAGAGCATGTGAAGAAAAGGTGTGAAGATGTTTCCTCCTCAACACAACATAAGGCACAGGCGCTGGGTCCCGTGATGCCCCTCTTTATTAAATTTTCCCAAGTAAGCACCTTACCCCTCCAGATCAGCCAACCAAACATTGTAATCTTCGTGGGAATATTCTTGTGCCAGAAGGGGTAGAAAACTTTGGAAACGTTAATCTGGAATGTTTGAGAGATGTTGTACCGATATGCCTCCTTAACCACTATCATGTTGTTCTTCATCGGTCCATTCCAGATAATATGATCTCCGCCCGCAGCATAACACAACCCCGCTCCCCGCAGTTGGTCCCGAAAAAGTTCCCATTCATGTTCCAAAACATCGGGTAGTCCAATCTGTGTAGCATCTTTGAATATCGGGGCGCTATGAGACCACTGATAAATTATCTATGAGTAGTGTATGATCCCTTTGTGTCAGAGCATGTAATAGACGATGCGACGGGCCACATTGGTCCTGCATTAGATGAACATTCGTCGCTCCAATGGGAATACAGCTCCCATCTCGGAATTGCCATACCAGTCTTGAAACCATGTGTGGCATGATCTTTTTAAAACTGCCCCAAATACAGGATAATTTCTGAGGGAAAGTAAGATTGCCGCATGATATCTGATTTAAGATATCGCCTTGATAATATTTCGCGCTGTTGATATCATACCATATACCATGTCTTTTGATGGCCCTCCAAAAGGACTTCGTCAGAAGCGCTATATTGAACTCCCGGGCGCTCAGTATGCCCCATCCTTCCATGTCTTTGGGTCTGCTGATTGCAGATAAGCTGCATAATGCGAACTTCCTGTTGCTATCTGTCCCTCCCCACAGAAAATGAGTGATGATGCTGTTAATTTTGTTTATGATGCCGGAAGGAATATATAGAAGATGTCCCCAGAACACCATCATCTGGGTTAATACTGACTGTATCATGATGAGTCGTCCACCCTTTGTCAGCCACCGGTGAGACCATAAATGAATTTTATCTCTGAATCTATCCATTATCCAATTCCAATCGCTGTTCCGGTATCCACATGGCTTAATGTAGTAACCCAGGTATTTGAATCCCTCAGCTGCCAAACGGATATCCACCCCAAGAAACTCAGCTATAAATCTAATCTCCTGAATGTCCCCATGTTCATAAATGAGTATGGACTTGCTGCAATTAATGGCCAAACCTGTTGCTGAGTGAAAACGATTAAAACAGATATGGATATAAAACCAGTAGTTTCTAATCAATTGTCCGAATAGAAGTAAATCATCGACAAATAGAGAATGAGTTGTAGAGACAGAGTTAGAAAATGTAAAACCCTTGATGTAGCCCTTCTCTTCAGTAGAATGCATTATTCTACTGAATCCATCCATGACAAGGATGAAAATGAGTGGGGACAGTGCACATCCCTGTCTCAACCCCCTGCCAGCCTTAAAAAATTTTGTAGGAGTGTCGTTAACCATGACTGCATAACTGATGTTTGAGACGCACGACATCACCCAGCGAATGATACATACTGGAAGGCCCACCTTGAATAGTAGAATCCTAATAAAAGACCAATCAATTGAGTCATACGCCTTATGTAAGTCTACCTTCATGATCAAAGCTTCCTTCTTCCCCGAATGCATGGAGTGCATCACCTCCTGAGCTATGGCTATTGCATCATGAATGGATCGATCTTTTAGAAAACCATATTGCGCTGCAGATATATGATTGGATAAAACTGCCTTGATCCTGTTTGCTATAATCTTCGAGGTAATCTTGTATATGAGATTGCATAGCGCTATGGGTCTAAACTCTGTAAAGGACTGAGGATCCGCCACTTTGGGAATGAGCGCAATAAAAGTTGAATTCAGGTTTGGTGGCATAATACCTTGTATACGAAATAACTCCATCATGGCCGTTAACTCTATCCCAAGCACATCAAAGAAGAATATGAAGAATTCGGCGGTCCACCCGTCCGGTCCGGGGCACTTGTCCTTGGTGAAAGATTTCAGGACCGACAATACCTCATTCCCGCTTATACATTCATCAATTAATGTGATGTCCTCCTCTTGGAAAAATCTGGTGAAGTGATCTAGTACCCACGCCTGATTGTCCGCTGAGATCATGGACTCCGCCCTATAGAACTCAGAAAAGTATGTGAAGGCTTCATTTTGTATTTCAGCATTGTTTACAACGAAACTGCCATCATTCCTTTTAATACGCCATATGGCGTCTCTGCTTCTCCTGGCATTTGCAGTTTTGTGGAAGTAACGTGTGTTTAGATCACCCTCCTTAAGCCAAGTAATCCTACTCCTTAGCTTCCATGTCACTTCCTCGATCCACAAAATTTCCTTTTTCCTGGCTCCTAGGTCCTTCAGAAGACATATGGTCGCTTCATCTGGGTTTGAGGTCGAGATAGAGGTGTATAAGTCTGTCATCTGCTTTGTGATTCCCTGCAACTCTTCTTTAAGCGCATTCTTCTTCCGGATCTCCCAATTCTTCGTAGCCGCCTTAATCTTTTGTAGTTTATGATAGAAAAGATCCCAATCCTTGAGACACAAATCATCCACCGGTTGCGTCCATAGAGAAGATACCATTCCCGTGTATTCCTCGTCCTCGAGCCATATCCTGTTGAATTTGAACGGGTGGCCTGTAATGAAATCACTGCAGCGCCAAGATAGTTTGATTGGCATGTGATCCGAAATCGCAGAAACAATGATTTCGGATCTTGGCATACCCCAGCTGTCAATGAGGTTACTCTGTAACAGAGCACGGTCCAATCTTTTCCCTATAAACTCGACGCCAGCCCGCCTGTTTGTCCAAGTCGGCAATAGTGGGATCGGTCTAATATCCACCATGTGCAGGCCCAGAAAACTATCTCTCAGGAAAGCTGTTAAGGGATCCATACGCGCAGATGTGCCCCATATTTCGTCATCCCGAATTGTGGAATTGAGATCCCCCATGAGTATAACATTTTGCAACCTGAGAATGTCAGTTGTGAACATACGTTGCCAAAAGGCGTATCTGTTGCAGAACGACGCATAAATGTTGATGATATTGAAATTCTCCGCCCGCCCTCTGAGGTGGCCCGATAATATAATTCCACCGAAAAATTTGAAAGCACGAAAAGATGCATATTCGGGGTTCCATATAGATATGAGACCCCCCGACTGCCCGACTGCGTCGACTGCCGCCGCAAACCAGCCCTTCATCATAGTGAGAAATGTCTTAATAGCCTTCTCCCTCATGCACATGGTTTCCTGTACCAAAAATATGATCGGCTTCACATCAAATAACAACTCCCTCAGGCAATTTTCTTTGGAGGCGTTGCCCAACCCCCGTATGTTCATGGATAACATGTGGGTCATGTTGAATCCGCAACCGGGCATTTAGCTCTAAGCGCCCGTGTGTCATCCAGTGTTCCTTCGCTGATCGAGATGGGAATGTCTGTCATATTACCTTCATCCTCCGTAAAGAGAGATATAGCTTTGAACTTGCCCCTGGTATATTTATTTGCTGCCTTAGTTTTACCTCGAGCATGAGGGACAGGTGCAGGACGACTTGATGAATCTGGAGTCAGTGTGGGAGGGGGTTTTTCGAATACAGTGAGAGCAGCTATGTCTATGTTTTGGTTTGCCAGTATGGATTCAAGGTCACTCCCAATAGAGTTCGTGGGAGATTCCGGGGGGCGATATGATTCAACTTGATCATTTGTCATTACATATTTCTGTGATCCCTCCATAGCTACCCCAATAGGCTGATTAGATGGTTCCCTAGTATAGAAATTGGGAGACTGGCTCATATGATTTTCTTTACTGGTCAGGACAATACATTCAGCAGAATTAGACATGCATAGTGAGGACTCTTCCCGAATGGCTACTGTGTGGGTATTAGAACACCCCATCCCGTCCCCTTCTACGGAAATGTGTGGATACTCAGGGGTGAATTCCTTCCCCGATACCTCCGTAATAACACTAGGAGGGTCCTGACTCAGTTCCGGTATTAAGACACGACAATCATCAAAAGGTGGTCTATTATAATCATTTGTAGTAATATCCCCACCCTGACATTTCATCACCCCATCTGATTGTTCTATTGCCGTAAGATAAGCATCATCCTCAGATAATAGGAAACTAGAATTACCTGGGGGAGATGGCTCAGAGGTGCCTTCTGCGTCATTCGTACGAACATCAACATTCCTTGTCGTCTTCGCCGCACCTGTATGATGCATTCGTAGCCGAAATGGGCAGTGCTCCCGAAGATGACCTGTGCGATGGCAAAGTAGGCAGCGAAAGGGGATTCCCCAAAAATCTATGCGCTGCCGATGTTTTCTGTTACCCCAGACGAGATAAATGTCACCAGGCAACCCCCCAGAGAAGTCAAGTTCGACCAAAATCCACACTATTTTCTTGTCACTGGAGCCTATAATTGCTGGGTTGATGTACTTGGTAGATCCAATAGAATTTCTGATCGCCCGGAGCACCTTGACTGTCTAGTATTCTAGTGGCAAACCCGGAAGCTTCACCCATATAATCCGGCTTTTGGGGGCTTCCAGGACTGGGTTAAAACCCAGATACTAGGGTATTAACTGCATAAAACTCCTATTGCGTACCCAAGTCCTGGTAATGATCTTCTGAACGTCTTTTTCATCCAAAAAATGGATGTTGAACCATCCGTTGATAAGATTGCTTACCACTAGGGTGTATCCAATGAGCAGGTTCCAGTGTTTTTTAATCCAGCTTGTTGTATCAAAATCACCCTGGTCCGGGAATAACCACCTTCCAATCACCTCCCTCTTCTGCAAACTTGCAATCCTCACACAGATATCCTCATAATCAAGCGAAATCTCCTTGATCTCCATGTCTTGTTTAATAACATATTGTTTCTTCCTTCGTCTACCTGCACGCCTATGTCTGTATTTTCGACATTCTCCAGGCTTCGTTCCAACTGTGTTAATAAAACCCTGTTTGATAATTTGGATATCAATGTCCTCATTCCCCAATGATCTTCCTTGAGCAGGTACCTCGATTATCGGTTGCGGAGATCGAAAGACCTGTCGATTTTCCAGAGAGGCCATTGATCCCGCCATCTGGTGTACCATATTCATTTACTAAACACTTGTAGACTCAGGTTACCGTCACAACACACCTCTGGCTAGTGTCAGAAGCAATAAAGGGGAAGTCCATCTAGGGATATGTATCTATAAATCTCCTTAAAGAGGAATTACCTTGTCTAGTCCATATGTGGATATACACTTGAAGACAGCAGTCCGACGAAGATTATCCCTAGACGAAGGACAACTTTTATGATCCCAATCTGGATAGAGGATCAGGGGTGGACAGTAAACCTCTTTACCAAATCAATGATAGGACACAATGGTAGTACTATTCACCTTTGAAATATAGTTTTATATCCACTCCCTTGACAATATTGCTTCGAAATGGGGTTGTCGACCAGAACATCAAAGACAAAGATCAACTGAAGATCAAGTGTGACCGATCCAATACTGCGCTCATTAATGTCAATACTAATGAGATGGAATGGGAATCCAGCAAAAGATGTGGTTGATATACGGGCATATGACAACATTAACCAAGTGAGGCTATGTAGACCACAACAACGTCCTTTCAACTTCTTATAGAAGCGACCATATAATAGTGATCGGAATTAAATTCCGAGATAAATTCCGAGCAAGTGATCGGATTTACCAGATCCCCTTGTGCTTCTATATTCCTCTACAGCAGCAGCATATACACCCAGGTATCGACCACCATCTCCTACAAAATCTACAGCCGACGCTCTTGCATGGACAAGAGACAACAATAAAATCTTCCCATATGTGCCATATTGTGTGCCACCAATGATAATGTACAATATCGTCAGATTGAGGATGAGAGACCTGATAAGACAAAGATGATATTGGATCCTCATTCTCTTGAGTCACCATTTGTTTTGTGTATATGTAGAATATCACATAGGATGATAGTCGCAACTATGATCATAATGAATATCATCCCAACCTCCATGACCTCCGACATGATTAATAACCAGTATTGAGATAATATGACCTCTCTCCTCGTGATGCTTATTTCATGACTATTGACTAAGTGACACCATGCCCCCCAAACTACCAGCTTTGCATAGTGTGTCGATCAAAAGTGCGCTTCCTCCTGTTCCTGGATCTATTCCAATACAAGGATCCCTAGCTCAATATAAATCCAGCACCCCCCCACCACAAACAGATTGGAGCCAGCAATATGATGAGATAAGAGACTATGCTTCACAAAGCACAACGATGTCACAACATCATTCTAGATTCATCAGAAGCCACCATAAGCAACAACAGATTGTCCCCATGGGGTACCAGTTATGAGGGCCTCATTATAAGCCACCGAGACCAACATCACATTGTCGTCACAGGGTTCCAGCTTCAGAGTCATTCATCAATAACCACCCATGCTGAACAAGATATTGTTCTCAATGGGTACCTGCTCTGTAAATCAGAAATCTGTCAGCCCGTCGTCCTGCCTGCTCTGCAACAGCCCTCCCTCACCGAACTGTGTTCTCCTTGGCGCACACCCCCATATGGAAGTGAGAATAGACAATGCTTCACTCAGTAAAACAAAAGATCTATACCTTCCTAAGACACAACAGAAGCCACCATAAGCAACAACATATTGACCCCATTGGGTTCCAGTTAAGAGAACCTCCAAGTAGCCACCAAAACCATCAACACATTGACGTCACTGGGTTCCAGCTAAAGAGTCGTTCAGCAATAACCACCAATGCTAGCCAAGATTTTGTTCTCAACGGGTACTAGCTCTGTGAATCCTAGATCCATTCCACTTCAGTGTTTCATTTCTGCCCACCATGTTCTGGCTTGTTGCTTTCAAGAAATACAGACATTCTTCCTTCGTCTACCTTCTACATGTTACCTCTTCCTGCCTCCACCTCTAAATAGAAGTCAACATATTGCTCAAATTATTCACCAAATCCAAGGCGCCATGATTTCCCCTATGGAGTATAGTAATAATAGTCTAGGAGCGCACAGGAGGTGCAGAAGCGTTCGATTGTGCATGGTATTTTAGGGTTCCAACTACGAAGACATTCAACCAAGTGTGGCGTATGTGTCATTCATTGCAAGACAGGATTGAGAAAGCAAGTATTTTCCAAATCACAGATCCCAGCAACGATGGTATTATCCAATTCCAAAGCTTGTGGAGTAATTGTTTACTCAAAGTCATGATAAAGGTTTGGAAATTTAGTATTGTGTCAGGGTTTTGGAGTAACCGAGAGTCTCAATATGGTATCTTGCTTTAAATTCCATTCCCGACTTGCTTTTAATAAATCAATCACTTTGTCCACTGTAATAACATAACATGTAATTGTTTACTCAAAGTCATGATAAAGGTTTGGAAATTTAGTATTGTGTTAGGGTTATGGAGTAACCGAGAGTCTCTATATGGTATCTTGCTTTAGATTCCATTCCTGACTTGCTTTTAATAAATTAATCACTTTGTCCACTGTAATAACATAACATTAATTTTCTAATGAAAATGATGATAACATTAATTTTCTAATGAAAAATGATGATAATATTATGAAATTTTTTTAAATGATAAAATTTTGATAGGGAACTAGTAACTTGCCGAGATATATGCAACAATTCGTAAGCCACATATATCACGAACTCATAGTTCAACTTAGGACCGAGATGTTCGAAGATCACCAGTACTGGATATCCCAGATTCCAACTGGACGCCTATCCCTATGGCCTTACTATGATGGGCCACGGCTCCGGGGACTTGAACCTGAGTGGATGGATAGCAAACCACCATCCCAACCACCTAAGCACCCATTGACCATAAGAGTTTGGAATTTTACTCATACCTAATGTTTTTGGTGTAAAGACAAACCTCAATATACCAATAATTTTGATGTAATGGAAGACCTCACTATTGTTAACTAATCCTTTGGGATTGTTATTGTACAATATGTAATTAGTTTCATATTTAGTTTTTACAGTTACTGAGACACAATTGTCTTGTACCTAGTTTGCACATGTATAAATAAGTGATTTTATCATTAATATGATGCTCTTTCATTGCGGAGTGTATTTGGGCTTGTACAGTGGTATAAGAGCAAGGTTGAGTTGTTTCTAAAGTCCATCTATTTGAAGTCTGTGGCTAAAGGAGACACGGAGCGTGAAGACTGTGAAGAAAGTTGAATGCAAAAGAAGGTTAGCCCAATGGAGCATTGCACTCGGATGCCCAAACTATTGACTGTTTGTAAGTTTTACAGATTTTCGTCATAATAAAAGATGATTGGAGAAATTCAGAGGTATAATTTTTTTTTACATATAGTTGGAAGTTAGAATACATGTTGGAGTTTGGAGTGCTTATTGTTCTCAATAAAAACTGCCAATACTCAGTCCAATGCCAATAATCTCTCGATTGTTTGCTAAAAGTCTCAGTTCCATGCATCTAAGGGTAGCTTGATGTTGTAATTTTCGGAGGCTTTATTTGCATTTACTGCATCAAACTAGATTTTACTTAAAGTGAATTTTCTGATGGAGAATTTTCATGGATTCAATCCGATCTAACAATGTACTAAAGCTAGATACTGAATCACTTCTACAAATCAATTACAGAATTAAAAACACAATCGATAATCACATGAAGTAAATAAGAATCAATCAAACCACAACACTGATAATTTCCTGGGGAAATATTGTTGCTCAAAACTCCACTACCTTCTATTGTATATTCAGCATGGATACATGAAACAATTACATACAACTCTTCTCATAAGAGCCCTCTTGTACTCAGCTAATTGTCTCACACTGTCCTAGACACTGACAAACATTTGGCCAATTCTCAGCCTCTAAATAGCCTTCCTACCTTGCACAATTCATGTGGAATGCAATCCCCATTCTTTAAGAATTTTGGCCTTCCTTGACTGCACAAGGATCATGGGCAATATAATGGGTGTTTACCTGCATGGGTGCAACCCAATAATCCTAAAACTGATAGTCAACATCCCTTTCACCTAGATCTCAACTAGGTCTCCACTAGAACTGACATGCATGCAACTAATAATAGTAAATCCTTAGTTGCATGTGAGATCACTGATTATGAATTAAATAATATTTAATTCACTTGATCTCTCACTAGTGTATCAAACGGTTACAACTAGCACAATTGACTTTAACTCACTTAACTGAGTTAAACTAATTACAACCTGCATTAACTAATGCACCACTACACTTCGAACTCTATTACAACTAGAATTACTTTGCATGCCTCACCAACTACCCTCAACTCGAAATTCATGAGTTAACTGAGTTTATCACACTCAGTTAACTATTACAAGTTAGTTTAAGATTATGTTACATTTTATTGTCCATCTTAATTAAGGGATAACTAAAATAGTCATGCACCAATTTTAGCCCACACCGGTGTAGGTATTGCTAAGACTTGTGGTCCCACACTAGTGTAGGTGCTATTTGGACCTCCCAGTCCCAGACTAGTGTAGGTGCTGCAATTTCTTGTTTGACTTCAACACTACCTCTCAACAAGAAAGGGATTATCCTTGATCCGATCACAAGTTGAGTACTACTCTAACCATCATGTGCGGTATGAAGATATTTTAATTGACTATGGATTATACAGGTTTAAATCAGCATGTTAGTCCATCGATTATTGATCCAGGTGGATATCAGTGGCCACCCACCTATTCCATTTGGAATCGCACTATCAGTTCTTTCAGTTTTTCACTTTCAGCACATCTTACTATTTTTAGCAGGTTTTCGGTTCCTGAACTTTCAGAGCTGTTTGGAGGTCCTAATGATACAGGTGGATATTGGTGGCCATCCACATATTCCATTTGAAACACCATCATCAATTCTTTCAATTTTTTCAGTTGCAGCACAACTTACTATTTTTAGCATTTTTTTGGGTCCTGAACTTCTAGAGCTGTTTTGAGGCCCTAAACGACGTTTCTTGGGAAAACTGGGAGCAACATGGGTCCATCGACCGATGTTGTTCACAGCAAAATTTGTAGTCCTTGGACAGATATTTATAATGAGGTATGGTGCGCGTCAAATGGAAATTGTATGCCAAAGTTACGTCCCCGGGAAGTTGAAACACCAATCTATCTAAACAGGGCCCATAGTTTTGGCTTCATCTCCTACGGTTAGGTTTTTGGATGTTTAGGGTTTTGCATTTTTTATTAACAATAAATAGGCCTTTGAGCCTCATTGTAAGACAGTTCAGAGGCATGTAGCTGCCACATCTCTTCTAAGAGATAAGCTACCATTGCCCTAACTAGTTTATTTCCATTCTGTCTGTGAATGTGTTTCAGTTATTTGATTTTAATGAAATGTAGTATTATTTCCACTGCATCTATATGTTTATGTCTATTTCTGTATTTTAGTGTGTTCCTGTATAAATCCAGATCAGTGGTATCAGAGGGTTTTACTCTTTCTTTGTTTTTCTTTGCATGTCCCCAATGAGGTCAGGGTATAAGGAGTTAGGGCTCGATCTGGATGAACCCTTGCAAGATCAGCCTCACAAATCCCGACGACCTCCCATGGCGGAAGAAAATAAATGCGAGGGAGTAGGAGATCCTATCAAAATATTTCTCGAGGAGGCCCTCGAGAAACAAAGGAACTCGATGATGGATACCTTTGCTCAGATCCTTCAACGGCTGCCCACCTACGACACATTTGCATCCAACAACCACTTTGGAGGCGCCACTCCCTTCAAGGTACATGTAAACTTTGACATTCCTATATTTGAAGGCCAGATAGATGCAGACGCATAGATGGTTGAATTTGTTGGAAGGGTATTTCTCGGTCCATGATTTCTCTGACCAAGAAAATATTATTTTTGCACTCCTCAAAGCTGCCCCCCATGTCAAAGACTGGTGGGAAACCTACTGTGAGCAAAAGAATGATGGGGAAGCCTCTCTGTTCTCAGTTGCACCCACTTGGAATTCATTTCGAGATGGAATCAAGGAACAATATTACCCCGTGGGGAGATATGAGGGCAATTACATCCAATGGACCACACTGTAGCAACAAAGGGATCAAGATGTGCACCAACTAATGAATTTGTTCCATACCCTACGCACAAAGTTCAGTATTAAAGATTCAGAGAGACATTTGGTGCTCAAGTACCGCAACTATTGGCACAGACACATTCAGGAGTAAATGGAGTTCCTCGACATTACCTCACTTGGCATGACATATCACTATGCTGCCAAGATTGAGCAGAAATTTAAGCAGAAGAAGAAAGAATTTGGATCCATGAATGCAAAGCCAGGGAAAGGCACCCCCTAACCCCAAAATAGAGGGCAGAGACAAAGCGGGGAAACTCATAACACCACCAAAAATCCAAAGAAGGACACGGGGAAGTGGTGTGAATTTCATAATAGCCCCATTCACAGCACAAACGAGTGTCGGGCCAAATAGTCATTGGTGGCCGAACTAAAGGCACCCGAATAAGATGCATGTTCTGATCCTGAGCTAGAACCAGACAAGGGAGATGAAAAAGGGAAGAAGATCATTGATGTAGACCCCAATGTCATTATTGCCACCACCAAGCTCTAGAGGGAGGATCACGAGGATCCAGAGGAGGGGGAGTGCCTCTTCCATTCGTAGATGTGGGTGAAGGGTTCTCCACTGCAATTTCTTGTTGATAGAAGAAGCCAAAAGAACCTCATTTCAACAGAGGTCGTGAAGTGGCTCGAACTATCGACATATCACACCATCAGCCGTATACCATCGAGTGGCTTCACCCAGTGAGAGATATCTACGTCTGCTAGCAGTGCCGCCTTTCGTACAACATAAAGTCATTCACGGATGAGTTATTGTGTGATGTTTCTCCTCTTGATGTAGCTGATGTATTATTGGGCCAACCATACTTGTGGAGGAAACATGTTGTGTATGAGTCTAGGCCTCGTTCTGTTATTATTACTATGAGAAATAAATTGTACAGGATACTAGAGGTAGTACTACCTCCTACCATCTCCTTGACTATTACAAAACAACACAGTAAGATTATTTTCCAAAACAAGAAATTTATTTTCCTTACAACTTGCTCACAGGGAAAGAAGAAGATTGTGGCCATAGCCTCGAAACAGGGCTCCCTTGCATGGCTACAACATATGGACAAAGTTGTGGAGGAATATGAGGACATTTTCTCCTCACCCACAGAGGTTCCTCTACACTGTCAGGACAAGCACTCCATTGATATGACCCCTGGTACACTACCACCTGATATTTCCATACCTAATGCAATTACACAGACATAATCCACACATGTACTATCTGAGGCAACCAAGTATATTGAACACATCTAGCACATCCCCCAGCACATCTGCCAGTAGGTCCATGACATCCTGAACGAATCCAATACCAAGTTCAGCAAAATTTTCTCTCATGGAGGAACTTAACGCAATGGGGACCATTGCTTCCTAAGGAGGGAGGAATAATCCAAGTGGATATCGGTGGCCATCCACCTATTCCATTTGGACCCGCACCATCAGTTCTTTCATTTTTTACTTTCAGCACAACTTACTATTTTTAGCAGGTTTTCAGTTCCTGAAATTTCGGAGCCGTTTGGAGGCCCTAATGATCCAGGTAGATATTGGTGGCCACCCACCTGTTCCATTTGAAATTCCACGATCATTTCTTTTAGTTTTTTAGTTGCAACACAACTTACTATTTTTAGCAGTTTTTTGGGTCCTGAACTTCTAGAGTCGTTTTGAGGCCCTAAATGATGATTTTTTTGGAAAACTAGGAGCATCATTTGTCCATGGATTAATGTTTCTCACATAAACATTTGTAGTCCTTGGATAGATATTTCTAACGAGGTATGAGGCGCATCAAACGGGGATCATATGCCAAAGTTACGTCCCCGGGAAGTTGAAACACCAATTTACCCAAACAGGGCCCATAGTTTTGGCTTCATCTCCTAAGGTTAGGTTTTTGGATGTTTAGGGTTTTGCATTGTTTCTCAATAATAAATAGGCCTTCGAGCCTCATTGTAACACAGTTAAAAGGCATGTAACCGCCACATCTCTTCTCAGAGATAAGCTACCATCGCCCTAGCTAGTTTATTTCCATTTTGTCTGTGAACATATTTCAGTTATTTGATTTTAATGAAATGAAGTATTATTTCCACTACATCTTTGTGTTTATGTCTATTTATGTATTTCATTACGTTCCTGCATAAATCCAGATCAATTATAGTGCATAAGCACATAAACATAAATAAATGAACTTAAGATATCAAGAAGCACAAACACGTAAGAGAGAGACAACCAGTTGGTAACGGAGTTTACCCCTTCATTTCTCTGGGGCTACATCTCCGGATCTGCTTCAATTGGAATGCAGATCCTCTATATTCCTTCTTCAATGTAAGCTTTCTTACATTCAAGCTCTATGGCCGAGCATTGGCCAAGCACTATGGCTCTCAATGGCTAAGTATTCTCTCCTTTTCTTCTCCCTCCTTCTCATGGCTTACATAAGGAATATATATAGTTTTCCTCACCCACTCTCCAAAAAAGAGCATTAATTACAAGAATCACAATTGTAGGGCCTAACTAAAAGGAAGGAAAAAAAAAATCCATGAAATTAGGATCTCCAACTATCTTAGGTTCATAATTGAGAAAAGTCTCAAAACTACCTAAAGACTTTTCAACCATGCCCTTGATTCTCTCAACCTATAATTGAGAAAAATAGGGAATTGGTGTGAGGTGGTTTCTCACATAAAAACCAATTTCCCTAATTACATTAATGAATAATGTGAGACAAATTTCTCTCATAATTATTAATCATTTATATCAATAATGCATCAGTTTTAATAAAAATGCATAATAAAATGCATGTGCATAATTTCACCCACTTAAACACTTTGTCACCAACTTCAAATCAACATGACGCAAAGCTATTTTCATGTGCAAGGGTCCTTTCAGATCACTCCTCCCCACAAAGAAACTTTTTGTCTCCAAAAGTATCATCTTCAATCCATCATCAACTATATGCAAATGTCTTTGAAAGGCACATTCCATCATGACTCCTTCACCTTACATAATTTGGAATCAGAACATAATGCCAACACCTACAACTGTTGCAACACAAATGCCTGAAAAGGCACATCCCTTCAAGATTCCTTCACCGCAGTCCTTCAGAATCAAAATGCAAAAGCCCACATTTGCCTAAAGTTGCAACCTGTAGTTGATCATACCTGTTTACATCTTTTGGAACACTTTCCAAGTGTTCATTGGTCCAATTTACATGCCAAAATGGCTTAGGAAAATCGCATCATTCAAATTGATTACAAAGAATCCAACAAGGCTTAATGTGCAAAAATAAGCCTCTCACTCTCCCTCACATAAGATTGGCTAAAAAATCCCTTTTATTGCTTCATAATCAGCTTTATATCATGACTTTCATGGTGGAAACTATGGCCTTTTACATGGCATTCAACAATTTACATGCTAAATTTTGGATGCCAAAATATGATGGCAACTATGGCCTTTTACATGGTAATTTAAAAGTAATTTAATGTGCCAAATATGTGTACAGAGGAAAAAAATACAAAATTTTCAACCCCCTTTTTCATAATGTGTACATAACAAAGAGAACTAATGGTGGGAAATAAAAATTCCCCCCTTTGACATATTATGTGCCAAATAGCATGTGCACTTGGAAAGTGAAAATAAGTTAAATCCCCATTAAAAAAAAAATGCATCAAAGGACTATGGGTTACCAAATATGATGAGAAGGCCCCAACAAATAACTTCATAGCACCAGAATAATATACTAGAGCAATGAATTTCTTGAGTGAGACTATTTGGCCCGAGAAGCACTGCACGAAATGCAAAAATCCCTGTAAAAACAATATTGAGTATTGCAAGACAATGGACACCACCCCGCTTATATGTGCAGTAATTATTCTTCACAATCTTCAAGCATCGATGTCTTTGTGGAGCAGAATATGCAAGAGAAATCCCTTCTAATAGATAAATTATAGAAACCCCAATTAATATGTTGGTTGGCAAGAACAAACCAAACCAAAAGTACTGGACTGCGTCTTCCTCCGTCAAGAGATAGGCAGCCAAGGGAAGTGCCTGAATCTGACACTTTTTACTGAAGGGGCACTCTCCTTTTCCCGAAAAAACAACCACTAGCACGAGCACTCCTGAAACAACTATCCCCACCCATATAACCATGATGAACATCATGATGAGTGGTCTCTGTAGATGACCCCGACCTTCTCTTCTTCTCCAAAGCTTTCGAATTCGTCCTTGGTTAAGCGTATCTTTAACCACCATCATTGGCTTCATGTCAACTTCACACCCCTGAGCAAAAGACTGAGGGCTGCAGCATTCAACTTCCATGGTTAAAATTCAAATCCCCTTCAAAAATCTGACTAGACAACTGTATTTGAATGAAAAGGTGATGCCACCAAAGGCACAAGCTGAAAATGTGATGCCATCCTAATTCCAGCAAGAGATATTCCAGCAAATCCTAACTCAGATTCACCAAACTGAACGCTCACAAAATAGTTGTATATCATTTCCGATATGTCCAATACCTCTACCCATTTTGCACAAAAATCACAATAGGGTGCACGATAAAGCTTCATGCGACTATCAGTCGTGCAAACAACGAGTAAACAACCTCCATTTGGAGCCATTCCTTGTTCAGACCAAGAAATAGATCAAACACAAGAGTATACATCTCTTGACAAACAGGTGGGAAAAATGCATCCTGTCAAAAGATCATCCTTTTCAACTACTCTAATATCAAATGGTGGGCTTACAGAGGTGGTAATAAAACCTCGAGGCCCATCCAACTGAGCTGGATTCAGAATGGTGATAAAATGGCCTACAGAAATGGCCAACAAATTCTCCTCATGCAACAGGCATTACGACTATGGTGAAAACCGTCCACCTGGACTGGAGCCCTGCCATTATAAAATCTTCTCTCGATGGCCAATGCACACGGAAACCCCGACCACATCATAACAAATCAACTCTATCCTCCTTTCATCCTTGTGACTCCCATAGATTTCAGAAGTGGTGATGTGAATCCCAATAAAGTAGCATGGAAAACATGTTCTAAAGCATGGACAGCTGTTGTATTTACTTTGAATCTGCATTATCATCTCCAACAGATATTGACGCAACAATATTTAGAATAAATTACACAGGTGAAGATTGTGCTGCAGATTTGTTGGAACCATTCTATGATTTTATCACCCGAATGTTGATTTTGTGGCATCAAATCTAGAAATCCTCAGCGATCAACAAGATACCAATCCAAGCTTCATGATGTTAGAGTCAGCTTTTGCATCTTTCCTCCAGTGATCAAACATGCTCTTACAAAGTGATATTAAAGTATCAAGGTCAAATTTTGTCATTTCACTGAGTCTTCAAGCAAAATTTGGTCACTAGGCATTAAGTCTAAGGTTTGCTCTTACTCCTATCAAAGTTGTCCAAATTTCGGTCCATGTCACCATTCAGCTGAGTGTAACATCATTCAGAGGGTTGTCATCATCATGTCAAGTTCCAATGGGTCATTTTACACCTTGTTCATGCTTCAGTTGTGCCTAGGTAAGGTTCATTTCCCTCTCCTAGGGTTTTTGGAGCTAATTTCTCTTGGATAATTAAATCATCTAAGAAAAACTTGTATCACGATGTTCATACACCTTCCCCTATCCTTAATATACCTTATTAAACACTTCCATCATTGAGATCCCAAATTCCTCATTTTGGCACAAACCCTAGTTTCTTGCTACAACTTGGCAATTTTCTAGGCTAGGCCTGTGTTTTGCCCTTTTGGACCCCTTCCCCTCACTCAATCTTTGAAATTCCACTTTCCCCTACTTCCTAACATCCCTCCCTACTTCCAAAAATTTCCCCAAGAATTTAGAAGCCCCTTATCCCCTTCATTTCACTTCATTTTGACAAAATTCCTTGTTTCACACATCGGGGTGTCATGGTTTTAGAGAAATGTCAAAAATACCGTTGCCTCAAGGGAATTGATGCACCTGCTGGAAGTAGTGTTGGGAGATTTGAGTTTTGATAAGTTAAATGAGCTCCAAATTGATAAATTCCACTTGGATTGGAAATTAGACTTCAAGATCTTTCCAACGAGCTATCATGAGCTCAATTTGGATGCCGGGAGGTACTTCAAAATCAGGCTGAAAGTCATGCGACCCACTTGGCTCAGGGATGCGACCCATATGATTGGGACACTTGCTGGAGGAAAAATTTATATTTTTGGATTTTTCATGGAAATTTATGCATGCTAAAAGTATTACCAAAGCATTTCATCAGGTTCTGGATGGTCAAAAGGCCCAAAAACACCATGAAAATCACTCTGCCACCTTTTGCACCAGCAGAAAGTACTTCTGGGAGAATGAATTTTTGGAGGGTCAACTGAGCTCTAAATTGGGATATTCCACTTGGGTTGGATAGCCAACATCAAGGGCTTTCCAACGAGCTATCATGAGCTCAATTTGGATTCCGGAAAGTACTTCAAAATCGGGCTGAAAGTCATGCGACCCACTTGTTTTCAGGCATGCGACCCACTTAAATTTTTGGCTGAATTTTCAACTTCCAGCTCAGATTTTCGGCCAGTTTGGACCAGTTTTGCTTGTGGATGAAATTTTTGAGTTATTATGATGTAAATTTATGTTTGGCATGTAACTTTGGTTCATTTCTACCTATTCTAGAAGATTCACTCTCAAAAAAGTGAAAATCATGTAAATGAATCAGTTTCCACTCTTTTAGAGGCAAGTTGTTAGCTGCCTAGATTTTAGTTCCTTGATTAGAATTTGGTTGAAACTGATCCCTGAAGAAGGAATTCGACCCCTAGAGGTGTGGGAAGGGGTTAGGATTCTCTATATGATGTAATTTCTCAATCATTTTCAGAGGTTGGAGAGGTTGGACTCTTGGGAAACTTTTGGCACCATTGTACATATTTTTTCATATTTTGGCTAAGGAAAGATCAGAGGTTTTGCGGCACCCGTTGGGATTCTTGTGGTGTTCTGTTCTTGATGGTGTTTTCTCTTTGTTTACTATAAGTCTCTTCATGTTTAAATGTATTCCATCCTTTCATATGCTTCTGAACTAAATTGAATGAGTAGATGAGGTTGAATCCATTGTTTACAGTGCTCTGCCTTTGAATTCATTTAGTTCTATATGTTTTCGACTGTTTGAAGAGGATCCAAGTTCTTATTTTCCCTCTTCAACTCCTCGTCGGTCTGATCTGTCCGTATATCCAATCAAAAGCATCAAGACATTCACCTACCTCGCCCCAACTCGAAATCTGCAAAGGTCTGACCTTATCCCCAGACCCAAAATTTGTTTTCCCATTTCTCCAGCGAAAACCCAAAAATCAAAAATCAAACATACCTATCTCTTTACTAGCCTAAAATCAGTTCCCATTGTAAGTCATCTCGCACTCTATGGTTCATTATATCGAGATTGACGGAGAGAGCCCTCTCCTGTCCTCGTAGGGCTAGCTACGAGGCTGAGCGTGGTTTGATGTGGCCTTGAGTTTTACCTCATTTCAGCCTGAGGTAGATTTGAGCGCTAACATAGTGGTGACCATACTGGGGAGAAAATCAAAACGTTTGCTTGTTATAGATGGAGTCTGAAGTCACGCCAGGTAGCCTTCGAAACGTTGTTGCTATGCATCAGCGAAGTAGATAAACGTTGCTTCAGTCGATCTCCGGTTTAACTTGTAATCGTAGCATTTAACTTGTAAATTGCCCCAGTACATGTATCAAGTTTAGATCTGATGGTTGATGGTGAACAACGGTCAGACATCGCAAGGCTGAAATCATTCACCTGGCGACTTCATTCACTGAACAAATCCAGAAATCGATGCTTCATGGTGACTTCACTGCAGGGAGATCAGTAGCTGTGAGATTTTCAAGATGGACCAAATCACGAGAAGATATGCTCGCATGAGCCGAGATCACATTCCAGGTTTTCCGAATAAGATGCCCAAGGTAGATTGGTCAAGGAATCTGCCTACGTTTAACGATGATGGTAAGAAGGATGCTGCTTTACATCTGATTAGATTTCACATGCATATTCGCAAGTTGAAGGTGGTTTTTCCTGAAGATTGTTTGATGAAGATATTCCTAGCCACTCTAGAAGGTGAAGCCCAATCTTGGTATGAAAATTTGCCGCTGGCCTGTATTTATTGTTTAAAGGATTTTCATGCCCTGTTCATTGAAAGATATCAAGTATCTTATCCATCGTTAAATTTAGTTCATGATTGTTGCAAACATGCTTCTAATTTTATTGAAAGCCTTGAGAAATATTATGAAGATGATAATTTCATGGATGATGAGATCATGGAAGCCCTATATGAAAATCCATTTCAGCAGCATAAAGACGATCATGAAAATTTGCAGCAGGATCAAGATCTTAGTACGGTGGAAAATGAAGCCATTTTGCATGTTGACAGTGAACAGGAATTACATAAAATGGATCAGCAGTATGAGGAAAATTTGTATACTCCTTCACTTGAAATCAATGAAGACAATCATTATTTGAGCCAAAGAAAACAGAAGGTATTATCTCCTCTATCTGAAGACGAGATAGATCAACTCTTGAACAATCTTGTTCCAGCTCAAGTTAACACAGATCTGCAGTGTGCACATGGTCAAGAAGGTGATGGTGAAACTTCTTCCTTTTCTGAAAAGGATGACAGTCTGGTAAGTAGCCTTATAGATCAGCAGGTTGAAATTTGTCATATGGCTGAAGATGATGAAAGAGAAGAGCTTGTTTCAGATCTGCCCACAGAAGAAGACAACATGCAAGTAAGTCCAGTTTCAATTTCAGAATGTGATGCAGTCAGGTCAGCCATTTCAGATTCAAATTGTAATAACCAAGCATACCTTGTGCTGAATCCTGAAAAGGAGTGTTTTGCTGTTGAGACCATAGAAAGAGTTTTTGATCCAATTGTTTTCAGTTCATCAGAACAAAGTCTTCATAAAGAGGTAATTCAGTTAGTTCATGAAAAGCAAGATGGAATTTTTGTTCAAGAAAGTGAAAAAGTTTATTTTGATGAATTTTTGGTAGATGATAGAAATGTCATGTTTGAGCTTCAAGAATCATTGGAAGTTTCTTTTCTCATGATTGATGACTGTAATGAAAATCCGGCTGTCCTATCATATGAAGATGACCTACCATATTTTCAGACTACAGAAGATCAGACCATTCAGGATTCCCTTTCAGTTTCTTCTTCATATGTTTCATGTTTTGAAATGTTCTTTGAAAAGGAGAACTACTCATCTACTTGTTCAGAGTTTTTCGAAGCCCAGGAACATATTGTTACTAAAGTACATGATGAAGGAAGATCAGAATTAGAAGCAAAGGACACCTTGTTTTTTCAGCAGGAGGTAAATCTTCATGTTTTTCAGGATCCAATGGCAGATTTGTTACAGTCAGCAGTGAAAGTGATTATTGCAGTGTTCAGTGATGAAGGAGATCATGGTCAACTATGTTTTTGGATGCCCAGTTATCAGTTTGTATTGTTGACCAGCAGATCTGATCAAGGAAATCAGTCAAGAAGCCATCTGCTTGACTGGTTACATTGGAAAGCCAATTATACATGATTGTACATATTTCATTAGTATGCAGGTGGTTGTCATCATGATTCCAAATCTTGATGGATTGCTGCCTTTTTTCAAAAAGCTTTGTAAATTCTTGTTTTAAGTCAGTCATGAGTCATTTGTGTTTGGTCTGTTGAGTCAATTTTTTTCAAGTTATTTCAGTTTGCCATCGAGTCGGTTTGAGTCAAGTTTCAGTCAAGTTTTCATTCAATAAATGTGTCAAAGGTTTTGTGTTATCCGTTCAAATAATGATTCCATCGCCCAATGGATGAATGTACTGGTCTGCTCTCCCAAAGATCTGTCGTTCTTGACACCTCCACGGAGCTGGAGCTACCATCCCATTGGAGCCAATGTTAGAGTCAGCTTTTGCAGCTTTCCTCCAGTGATCAAACATGCTCTTACAAAGTGATCTTAAAGTATCAAGGTCAAATTTTGTCATTTCACTGAGTCTTCAAGCAAAATTTGGTCACTAGGCATTAAGTCTAGGGTTTGTTTTCACTCTTTTCAAAGTTGTCCAAACGTCGGTCCATGTCACCATTCAGTTGAGTGTATCATCATTCATAGGGTTGTCATCATCATGTCAAGTTCCATTGGGTCATTTTACACATTGTTCATGCTTCAGTTGTGCCTTGGTAAGGTCCATTTCCCTCTCCTAGGGTTTTGGAGGTAATTTCTCTTGGATGGTCAAATCATCGAAAAACTTGTATCCCGATGTTCATACACCTTCCCCTATCATTAATTCACCTAATTAAACACTTCCCATCACTGAGATCCCCCAAATTCCTCATTTTTGCACAAACCCTAGTTTCTTGCCACAACTTGGCAATTTTCTAGGCTAGGCCTGTGTTTTGCCCTTTTGGGGCCCTTCCCCTCACTCAATCTTTGAGATTCCACTTTCCCCTACTTCCTAACATCCCTCCCTACTTCCAAAAATTTCCCCAAGAATTTAGAAGCCCCTTATCCCCTTCATTTCGCTTCATTTCGACAAAATTCCTTGTTTCACACATCGGGGTGTCATGGTTTTAGAGAAATGTCAAAAATACCGTTGCCTCAAGGGAATTAATGCACCTGCTGGAAGTAGTGTTGGGATATTTGAGTTTTGATAGGGTAAATGAGCTCCAAATTGATAAATTCCACTTGGATTGGAAATTAGACTTCAAGAGCTTTCCAACGAGCTATCATGAGCTCAATTTGGATGCCGGGAGGTACTTCAAAATCAGGCTGAAAGTCATGCGACCCACTTGGCTCAGGGATGCGACCCATATGATTGGGACACTTGCTGGAGGAAAAATTTATATTTTTGGATTTTTAATGGAAAGTTATGCATGCTAAGAGTATTACCGAAGCATTTCATCAGCAAAAGGCCCAAAAACACCATGAAAATCACTCTGCCACCTTTTGCACCAGCATAAAGTACTTCTGGGAGAATGACGTTTTGGAGGGTCAAATGAGCTCCAAATTTGGAAATTCCACTTGGGTTGGATATCCGACATCCAGGGCTTTCCAACGAGCTATCATGAGCTCAATTTGGATGCCAGGAAGTACTTCAAAATCGGGCTGAAAGTCATGCGACCCACTTGTTTCAGGCATGCGACCCACTTAAATTTTTGGCTGAATTTTCAACTTCCAGCTCAGATTTTCGGCCAGTTTGGACCATTTTTGCTTGTGGATGAAATTTTTGAGTTATTATGATGTAAATTTATGTTTGGCATGTAACTTTGGTTCATTTCTACCTATTCTAGAAGATTCACTCTCAAAAAAGTGAAAATCATGTAAATGAATCAGTTTCCACTCTTTTAGAGGCAAGTTGTTAGCTGCCTAGATTGTAGTTCCATGATTAGAATTTGTTGAAACTGATCCCTGAAGAAGGAATTCGACCCCTAGAGGTGTGGGAAGGGGTTAGGATGCTCTATATGATGTAATTTCTCAATCATTTTCAGAGGTTGGAGAGGTTGGACTCTTGGGAAACGTTTGGCACCATTGTACATATTTTTTCATATTTTGGCTAAGGAAAGATCAGAGGTTTTGCGGCACCCGTTGGGATTCTTGTGGTGTTCTGTTCTTGATGGTGTTTTCTCTTTGTTTACTGTAAGTCTCTTCATGTTTAAATGTATGCCATCCTTTCATATGCTTCTGAACTAAATTGAATGAGTAGATGAGGTTGAATCCATTGTTTACAGTGCTCTGCCTTTGAATTCATTTAGTTCTATATGTTTTCAACTGTTTGAAGAGGATCCAAGTTCTTCTTTGCCCTCTTCAACTCCTCGTCGGTCTGATCTGTCCGTATATCCAATCAAAAGCATCAAGACATTCACCTACCTCGCCCCAACTCGAAATCTGCAAAGGTCTGACCTTATCCCCGGACCCAAAATTTGTTTTCCCATTTCTCCAGCGAAAACCCAAAAATCAAAAATAAAACATACCTATCTCTTTACTAGCCTAAAATCAGTTCCCATTGTAAGTCATCTCGCACTCTATGGTTCATTATATCGAGATTGACGGAGAGAGCCCTCTCCTGTCCTCGTAGGGCTAGCTACGAGGCTGAGCGTGGTTTGATGTGGCCTTGAGTTTTACCTCATTTCAGCCTGAGGTAGATTTGAGCGCTAACACATGCCATACTTGGAATTTGTAAGCGCAACTTGATGGCTCCATGAATTTAGAACTTCCAATAAAAAATGACATCACAGATGATTTGGCAAAGGCTAGTATTTGGCCATGGATCCGACGATCATCATCGTAGTAAGCCCAAGGGATATCAACGTATGTAGGTGCTTGAAATTATGGATAGGTAACTGGACATCCCCAAAAATGTGAAGCATGTGACATATTAACAGATCATAATTTCTATGTATGCTTCCGCCCAGTGATTTTTCCACAGGAATAACTGCCCCGTCAACTATCCAAAGCTCCACAACCTGAAAATCCACCTCGTACTGGTCGCAGGGAATGGCCTCTGAATTGGGGTATGCCTTCTGAGCCATGGCCTCGCTGTAGGCACTGGGTACACCCTGATAAGCCACACGAAGAGGGGATCCATGCATGGGCAGAGGCGACAAGTCTATCAAAGACAATGGTTTGGGCAAGTTGTCAAGCTCTCATGGGATCATGGACTCCAATTTGGCATGGCCATTAATAGAAGCCAGGCCATGGTCAACAGATTTCTCTATCTCTTGCTACTGGGAAACAAAGTTGTTGAAAAAAATGGCGGAAGAGGTCTACCACTGAGTTGAAGTAACATTGCTCGATTGTTGCAGGTTCTCCGATCCTGATCTCATCGTATACACGGCTTCAATGCCAGCGGCCCCATTTTTCCACATTTTAATTCTCAATCCATCTTGACACAAATGGGTACCCATGAAAAAAACTCAATTCTCTCATGCCCTCCAACCCGCCATGAGAGGTCGCTTGCAAGCTCACTGATATGGTCTGCATTTCTAGGATCTATCAAATATGAAGGTGTGATCCTTCAGGTTGCAATAAATTTTCCATTCGAAGGTCGTTTGACAGGATTCAAGCGTCGTTGGATTCCTCTTTTCGAGATCTTCGTGATGGTGCCATTATTTTTTTGATTCCGATTCAAAAAAAATTTAAGCATTTTCCATAAAAAGAAGGATACCTGCCCCCATAAAACTCGAAAGTTTTCAAAAGAGCAGAGATATATCTTGAAGAAACATCATGAACTACTTACCCACCAATAAATTTATTCTTGTAAGCATGATTTTTGGAATGGTGGATGGAGCCACCTTCTTCATGGGCTCTTTTACCAACTACCTGCTTGATTTGTGGTGAATTTCGGGGTGCAACTTCCAACACTTCTTCTCACAATGGCTACTGATTTTGCAGAAACTGCAGAAATTATGTCATTTCCCATTCAACTCCATCTTCATAATAGGAGGATTCATAGGGTTCTCATTCTTCTTGGTCTCCCTTCTTGTGGGCACATCTGTCTTCTTAACCCACTTTTTCTTTGTATGATGCTTAACTACATCACGATTAGAAGATCTATGGAAGTGATCATTTCTCTTATATGTAAAAGAAGAATTTGAATGACTGTTATAGCTTCCTAACTTGTCCTTGAATTGATGGGGACTACGTGGCTTGAATCCCTTCTTGGAATCGGGTGATGAAGAGATATCTTTTGCTTCAGCTTCCTTCGAGCATTCTCCTTTCTCTTCTAGTCCATAACCCAAGCCTACAAATGGTTGTCTTGGTAGGACCTCCAACTATCTCAGGATCGCAATTGGGAAAAGTCTCAAAACCACCTAAAGACTTTTCAACCATGCCCTTGATTCTCTCAACCTATAATTAAGAAAAATAGGGAATTGGTGTGAGGTGGTTTCTCACATAAAAACCAATTTCCCTAATTACATTAATGAATAATGCGAGACAAATTTCTCTCACAATTATTAATCATCTATATCAATAATGCATGGGTTTTAATAAAAATACATAATTAAATGCATGTGCATAATTTCACCCACTTAAGCACTTTGTCACCAACTTCAAATCAACATGGCACAAAGCTCTTTTAATGTGCGAAGGTCCTTTCGGATCAATCCTTCACCCTGATCCTGTCTCTATGGTATTTGAATTTTCTCCTGGTGAGCACCTTTGTCGGAATATATGCATCCCGATCTTCTATGGGAATGCACCGAAGTAACATTATGCGCCTCTGCACACAATCTCTGATATGGTGGTATCATATGTATATGTGCTTGGATCTATCATGAAACATAGGATTAATTGAGAGTTTAATGCTACTATGGTTATCACAATGTATCACTGTCAGATCCATATGAGAACCAAATAAAGCAACCAAGATCTTTCTCATCCAGATGGCCTCACATGCAGCTTGACTTACTGCCATGTACTCTACCTCTGCTAAAATGAGTTCCATAGATCGTTGCTTCCTGTTGTACCAATAAACTGTTGTCGATCCTATGCTAAAGATCCATCCTGATGTGATCTTTCTGTCTGATGGACTACCTTCCCAATATACATCCGTGAAGCCTTGAAGCTTCACTCCCTCTGTCCGTCTGTACCATAACCCATACTATGATGTGCCCCTCAAGTATCTTAAGACATGCTTCCCTGCCTTCCAAAAGATCTTTGTAGGCTTAACCATAGCTTGAATCAATTGGTTAACTGCATAGAAAATGTTTGGTCTGGTGTTCACTAAATACATTAGTGAACCAACTGACTGCCTATATACAGTAGCATCCACTACCTCCCTTGAAGTAGCATCCTCTTTCCTATAATTTCCTGCAAGAGGAGTGTCCATGGGTTTTTAGCTCTCCATGTTAAACTTACCCAATATCTCTTTGGCATACTTTCCTTTAGAAACAAAAAATTTCACCATCCTACTACTATATTTCCAAACCAAGGAAAAAATGAAGGAGTCTAATGTCCTTCATTTCAAACTCCCTTGCAAGATCCTCCTTGCATGAGTTTATCAGCTAGTCATCACCAGTCAAAATTAGATCATCAACATAAAGTACAATAATAAATAGCTTACCCTCAACCACAATTTGGTACAGGATTGCATAATCTTCACTTTTGGTGAAGCCCAGTCTAGTGAAATAGCTGTCAATCCGAGTGTACCAAGCACGAGGTGCTTGCTTCAGCCCATACAATGCTCTCTTTAGTTGACACACATGCGACTCACTATCAAAGATCTTGAAATCTTCTGGATTCTCTGTGTACACTTATTCCTCAATAACTCCATTGAGAAATGCAGTTTTCACATCCATCTGATGAATGCGCCACCCCATCTACACTGAGAGTGCAAGGATGGATCTAATGGAAGAGTAACTTTCAACTGGTGCAAAATTCTCATCATAGTCGATCCCCTCAATCTACGAGAATCCCCTGGCCACAAATCTAGCCTTTTATTTCTCCACACTCCATTCAGCAGCTTGATTTACCTTGTAGATCCATCTATATCCAACCACTGATTTACTGACCAGTCTTCGAAAAATATCCCATTCACTTTTCTTGACAATGGAGTCATACTCCTCCACCATTGCATCAATTCAAATTGGTTGTTTCTTCTTCTGAAAGGAAGATGGTTCTGTCACAAAAAATTTTCTCATAAGAGTCATGTATCCAGTAAACCTGTCTAGAGACTATCTCTATCTGCGTTGTGAAGTAGGGGCTCCTACATTCTCTATTGCATCAAGTCTCAATCTATTAGCTTCTGTGGTGGGCCTTCTACCATTTCTGATGGATGGCTTTGCATGAGTGTTTTCTGTCACTGCATGATCCTCCGCATGTGGCTGCTCCACATCTTGAGGCTTATCCTTAGGAACCAAGAGTTCCTCCTCTGCATGCAAATCCAGCTCCCTCTCAAGGGATAATCACATGGATTTCTCCTCATCAAATTTTATATCCCATCGCACAATAATCGTTCTGATGTTTGGAAAATACACACGATAGTTGTGGGTAGTTTTAGTGTTTCCCACAAAAATCTCAATCTCAATTGTTGGTTCCAGCTTCTTCCCGACGTCTTTGGTCAAATGCACATAAATAGATGAGCCAAAAATATTAAAATATGAAATTTCAGATTTCTTACCAGTGAAAGCCTCTTCTTGTGTACTCATGCCAAGTATCCTATAAGGAAAACGATTATGCACAAATACTTTTGTGTTGCATGCCTCCACCCACAGATTCATTAGTAGGCCCTGATCATGCAACATCACTCTTGTTACACCCACAATCATTTTGTTATTTCTTTTAGTGACACCATTCTGATGTGGGTTATGAGGTGCTATAAATTCTCTTTGAATTCCTTCTTTGTTGCAGAAGTTCTTGAATTAGATGGGAGGTGAGGCTATTTGGATTCAGCTCCCAATGACTCTTGGCCTTCCTTATTTCCTAATAATAATATACAAAAATACATATGCACACCCATCCATAGGATTAGGTGTCAACATTCCCCCCTTTAATCCGAAGGGATGTTGGTGAGTCCAAGCATCGATCTGAACTTTTTAAACTTCTCTCTTCCAAGTGCTTTGGTGAAGATGTCAACAGTTTGCTCATTTGTGGAACAATGATGTAGATGGATGGTTTTGGCCTGAACATGATGTCGAATGAGATGGTACTTTGTATTGATGTGCTTTGTTCGATCATGGAACTTTGGGTTCTTGATCAACTTTATTGCAGAAGTGTTGTCGATCATGAGTGGAGTGGAATACATTTGTTTCATCTGCAAATCTTCCAGGATTTTCTGGAGCCACACAATTTCCTTTGTTGCTTCAGCTGCTGCCACATATTCTGCCTCGGTCGTGGAATCTGCTGGAACTGACTGTTTGCGTGATCTCCATGACACAGCTCCTGATCCAAGACTCATGGTGTAACCTGTAGTAGACACGCCTGTTTCTTTGTCGCCATCAAAGTCTGAATCAGAGTATCCGGTCAAGATGAAGTCGCCTACCTGTGTATATTTGAGTCCAAAGTCTTGAGTCCCCTTCAAGTACCTTAGTACTCTTTTTGTAGCAGACCAATGTCCTTCACAAGGTTTCTGCATGAACCTTGAGAGGATTCCAACAGCAAATGAGATGTCAGGTCTGGTGGTGGTCAGATAGATAAGACTTCCTACAAGCCGTCTATACTTAGTTGCATCCTCAAATTCCTTCCCTTCAACAGATGTGAGCTTCAAGTTTTGTTCCATTGGAGTGCCTAAGGGTTTACAATCATCCATGCCAAATTTGTTCAAGAGATCTCCAATGTACTTCTTTTGAGAAAGAAATATGAATTTAGGATGTTGAATTACTTCAATACCCAAATAGTAATGAACATGACCCAAATCGGTCATTTCAAAACCTTTCTTCAACTCTTTCTTCATGGATGCAATATAGCTCTCATTGTTTCCTGTTATCAAAAGATCATCTACATATACCACAAGATATACAACTGTTTTTCCAACTTTCTTAACAAACAAAGTTGCATCATCAAGATCAAAGTGTTTGAAATCAAGTTTCAAAAGATGCTCGGTCAATTTCTCATACCAGGCTCGTGGTGCTTGCTTGAGGCCATACAAGGATTTCACAAGTTTGCAAACTTTGTGTTCTTGACCCTTTATCACAAATCCTTCTGGCTGGGACATATAAACTTTCTCCTTCAGATCTCCATTCAAGAATGTTGTTTTTACATCCATCTGATGGACTTTCCATCCACTCTGAGCTGCTAAGGCAAAGAGAGTCCGGATGGTGGTCCATTTTGCTGTGGGAGCAAACGTTTCTTCATAATCAATTCCTTCCTTCTGTGCGAATCCTTTTGCCACAAGCCTGGCCTTGTGCTTGTCAAGTGAGTCGTCTGCTTTGTACTTGTTCTTGTAGACCCACTTGTAGCCAATTGGTTTCGTTCCCAAAGGCGGATCAACCAGCTTCCAAGTGCCATTCTTTATCAAGGCATCATACTCCTTCTGCATCGCTTCTTTCCATTCATCATGAGAAGCGGCTTCTTTGAAGGAAGTTGGTTCATGATCTGTAGACAAACTCAATTCACAGCTATAAGCAATATCCATATCAACAGGGGAATCAGAATTATCTACATCACCTTCGATTTCTTGAGTGGAACTTCTTGTTCCTGTTTTTCCAACCTCATCAGGATGAACATCCTCCAGTGTCTTTGTCAGCCATTTGGGGGGACCTTTCTGAGATGGCCCTGGCCGGTCACTTGACTGAGTTGGGATTGATTCAAGATTCAATCTCCCAATTCTGTCAATCACATCATCCAATGTGTCATCCGTGGTTGTTTCTTCATGTGGGGGAGAGTGTGGTTCAGGAAATGATTCCACAGTTTGATTCAATATCGGAATCCCCCCTTCAAGGTGTGGAATCACATTATCAAACTCTTGGAAAGACTTTGCATGTGTGAATCTGTCTAGGCGATCAAGTTGCCGCTCAACAACCTTGTCACTCTTGGAGGATTCAAGAAATATGACATCTCTTGCTATCACAAACTTCTTATTTGCTTCATCATAGAGACGATATCCTTTGGAGGTATTGGAGTACCCCAAGAAGATACATTTTCTGCTTCTAGCACTAAGTTTGTTCCTTTGACCCTTGGGTATCAAGGCATAACAGGTGGACCCAAAGACCCTGAAATGCTTTACCGAAGGAATGTGGCCATGCCACATTTCAAAAGAAGTTTTGTTTCTAATTGAACTTGAAGGACACCTATTCTTTATGTAAACAACACATAGAACTGCATCAGCCCAAAACATCAATTTTACATTCTTGAAAAATAACATGGAGCGGACCATATTTAAAATGGTTCTGTTCATTCTTTTAGCTACACCATTCTGTTGTGGATTATATGGCACAGTGGTTTGATGTTTGATTCCATGTTGACGAAGATAATTTTCAAATTCATTTGAGGTGTATTCTTTTCCATTATCAGTACGTAGAGAGCCAATATGTGTTTGTGCATCATTTTCAATCCATGCATGAAAATTCTTGAAAGTTTGGAAAGCATCAGACTTATTCTTCAGTAAGTAAATCCAACACATTCTGGTGTAGTCATCAATAAATGTCATCATGTATTTGTTTCCATTTGCAGAAGCAATAGGCATAGGGCCACATAAATCTGAATGAACAAGTTCAAGTTTCCTATGTGCTCTTGAGTGTGAATCATGAAATGGCCGTTTGCTATGCTTTCCTAGAATACAAGCATCACATTCCTTAGGTTTTCTAGGAATTGTAGGCAGTCCATCAACACCATTTTTCTTCAACAAACGAAGGCCGTCATAGTTTAAGTGTCCAAATCTAGCATGCCATAAAAGACTTGATGGAAATGTACCTTCATCATGATGTGAACTGAATGCAAAGTTTTGAGCATGAGCAGATGAACCTTTCAGCTTCAAGAGTCTCCCTTCTTCTATTCCCTCTATGACAAGTGAGTGATCTGATGCTGATCTGACCTCTGCCTTGCCATCAAACAAGTGAACTGAGTGTCCTTGCTGCCGGATTTCGATCAGGGACAGCAAGTTTCTCTTCAACTCCGGGAGGTATAGAACCTCATGTAGGATATGATCAGAAGACCAGGCAGTTTAAGCCTGACTGTGCCAAGCCCTGATGGCTTGAGTTTGGATTTATCTGCGAAATATACTGCTCCATCAACTTTGTCAGTGAAATCTTCAAAAAAATCTTTTCTAAATGTCATGTGACATGTTGCTCCTGAATCTAGCAACCAATCATCTCTCCATGAAGTAAATGAAACATCAAAGAGGTTTTTAGTTACTCCATTGTTACAATGTGCTAGAACATAGTGAGCGGATTCAGGTGCTTTAACTTTGTCTTTGTCATTGGTTTTACCTTTGTCTTGATTTCTGTGCTGCTCAATTTTGTTCCATGGTGTTCTGCATTTGGATGCATCATGTCCATCTCTATTGCACCGTGTGCAATGAAGATTGGATTTGTCAGCTTGTCTGCCCCCCCTTTCTGTGAAGTTCCTTCTTCATCTTCCTCTTCTGCCACCTCTCCCTCTGGATGAATCTGGAGTATGACTCTTTTCTCTATGTGCCAAGTATGCAGCCTCTTCGGAAGATGAAGGGACCGTCATCTTCCCAAAAGCTTTCTCTCTTTCTGCAAACTTTTTCTCAAGTTTATCAAAGGTGATATGCTCAAGGTTTCCACTTGCTTGCAAAGACTCAAGATAATGTGAGTAAGTCGGATATAATGCCTTAACATATGCTATGAGAGGTATGTCCATTTTTACACCAGTGTTTTCAATGTCATGCATTATAGATCTTACTTCTGAAGCTAAAGCAAGGAGATCATCATTCTTCATTTCAAGACTGAACAGCTTAACCATCAATTGAACATTTTCTAATTCTGAATGTGAGTCATAGAGTTCTTTTAGTTTCTTCAAGGCTTCATAGGCATTTGAGAATGATGAGATATGGCGACTCACCTCTTCACTCACTGAGGCTGCAATCAAGGCATAAGCCTTGCAGTTCTTGTTTTCCCAAATGGCAAGCTCTTTGTCTGAAGTGGGCTTCTCTGGTGGATTTTCTGCTTGTCCTTCACAGATTCCTTTCCACAACTCATTAAAAATGAGTGTGTGTTTAATCTTCCGCGACCATTCAAGATAGTTCTCTTTGCCGGAGAGAACTATCCCAACAATTGAGATGAGAGAATGCATTAGATTGCTGGAAAAAATCTTCTGAAGAGGAAACAAATTCTGCTATAAAAACTTCGAACTCTTGAAATATTTCAAATAAAGGGGCAAAAACTCTTGCTGGAAATTTTTTTTCTGAGTTTAAAAACTCTTTCTGGAAACTAAATCTGCTCAAAAAAAACTTTTGCGAGGGGGCGCAAATATACAACGATTTTAAATGACAAATATATGCAATGGACAGTATATAACATGGTTTTTAAAACTGGGGCGGAAATAGTATAGAATACATATGTAATGGTCAGTGCTTTATGGAGACAGCATTGAATATTAAACAACAGCGTTTATATATGGAATGCGTTGTTAATTGTGTAATGGACTGGATAATTGAAGCGGTAATCCAATACAATGATGTGGACAGACAGCGTATTAAAATGGTGATCCGATAACTGAGACACAGCGTTTAAATAAAATGCAGCGTATGTCAATACAACGCATATGACAGCGTGTTAATGTAATAACACATCGTTATATAACATTGACAGCGTTGGATTATAATACAACCACGTAATAACAATGTAACCAGCGTTATATGTAAGGGAGGGCGGAATTGACTGTGCGTGGGCGGTATGGTGTTATAATATAATGCAAGGCGCTGTATAAATCCAAACAGCGTGGTATGTATTGACAGTGTGGTAATGTTAAACAGCGTGGAAATCCAAACAGCGTGATATATGATATGTATTAACAGTGGTAATGGGCGGTGCAGACAGCGTTTATATAACTGACAGAGAAGCTTACACAATGGTAACTGAAGCATTGTATAATGCATGTGACAGCGTTGTGGTGGTGTCGACCAGCAGTGGAGGCGTATGGAACGCTGTATTAAATGGCCAGAGAACGTATTGAACGCTGTGGAGGCGTATATGAAAGAGATAGCGCTGGTAAATGCAGTGGGAGGAGCGCTCACTTTATTAAATGGATAGATGGTAAACGCAGGTGGAGGGGAGTGTAGGGAGAGCGCTGAGGGAAGGTAAGGCGTTGGGAGAGGGCACAGGGATAAATGGAGAGGGAGTAGGGCACAGAGGGAGGTGTATGCAGGGAGAGGGAGGTGTATGGATCGATAGGTATGGAGAAAGGAGGCCCAAAAGGGCGTTACAAAAAAAGTTTGAACTTGAATCTGCAGAAGACAGAGTTGCAGGACTGCAGAATGGCAGAGCTTGCAATTTGCAGATTGACAGAGCCTGCAGTCTGCAGGAGCTGGAGCTGCAAATGTCAGTGCTAAATAGGGAAAAAAAATGCAGAATAACAGTCTAGCAGTTAATGAGCAGCAAAAACTATTAAAAATATTGACTGAGCAAAGGGTAGGGAGTTACACCACAGGGAAGAAATGCCAAATGTGGGGCTGGCTCTGATACCATGTCAAACCAGGAGGTAACTCCTCAAAACTAGAATGTGTATTAGCTGAAGAATGTACATGCTTATATAGATGGGAGGTGAGGCTATTGGGATTCAGCTCCCAATGACTCTTGGCCTTCCTTATTTCCTAATAAAAATATACAAAAATACATATGCACACCCATCCATAGGATTAGGTGTCAACATAGTTAGAGATGTACTCAGCACCATTGTCACTCCTAAGAGCCTTCACTTGCTTCCTCGTGTCTTTCTTCACTAGTGCTTTGAACTCAAGAAACTTTGAGAACGTCTGATCTTTCTTCTGCACAAAGTAGATCCAACACTTTCAAGAAAAGTCATCAAAAAATATCACATAGTACTTATGATTTGTTGTCTAAGCAACAAAGAATGGTCCACACACGTTTGAGTGAACTCTCTTAAGGATCTTCGAGGCTCCATTCTCCTTCTCATGAAAGGTGGCCTTTACATATTTTCCCATAGTACATCCTTTGCATGTGTTTGACTGTGCAAGTGTACCCTTCGGAAGACCGGTAGAAATCCGTTGCAGGATTTTTAAGGCTTCATGGTGAAGATGGCCTAATCTCTTGTGCGATAACTCACCCTCATCCCGGCTCACGACTTTGTTCGCCTTACCTATCAATGTTGTGAAACCATATACATCAAGTTTATAGATATTCTTAACTTGAATCCAAATCTTCTTGGCTTTTCATGTTGTTTTGTGTCGCAGGAAAGCTTTTCCTTCACTGAAAACAACATCATAGCCTATATCCTCCAACATTGCAACTGAAACTAAATTTTTCTTCAAGCCTGGTACATGCATTACATATTTTAATTGAAAGGGTTTACCTAACTATCTCTAGAAGGTAATGGTACTAATCCCAGTAGCACTGTACTACCCGTCATCACCCATTTCTATATGCATCTAAAGGCCCTTCTCCTCCAAGCTACTATAAAGTTCCCTGTCTCCTATCATGTGAAATGATGCACCACTATCCAAATACCACACATATCCCATTGCACTTGACACCATGCATGCAATGAGCGAGAAGTAAAGCTCAAATTTCAAGGCCAAAGCCTCACCAACTGTAGATCCTGAATCCTTCTTGTTCTTATTCTTTTGTGGACAATTAGTAGCATAATGCCCATGCTCGTGACAGTGAAAACAATTCACTCTGGACATGTCATGATTCTTTTCATATTTGGAATAGGATTTGAAATTTAAATTATTTCCTTTCCCCTTCTTCACCTTGGAAACCGAAGAAAAATCTTCTTCATATTCCTTCTTAGATGAAGATCCATCGCTGGTATTCCTTCTGAGCTCCTCTTACACCAAATCCGACCAGAGTCATTCCCAATCTAGAATATTTTCCCTTCCATTGATAGAGCCTTGATAGCTTTTCCAACTCTTGGGAAGTCGTAGAAGAGCTAGGCTCACCAAATCATCATTAGCGATAGGAATGCCAATGCTCCCCAACTCATCTCGACATTGGACAAAAATTGTTAAATATTTTGGCATGGAGTCACCTTTCTCCATATTTATCTTCTCGAGTTTATCTTTCAGTGCCAATTTCCTCTGGTCACTGCTGATCTGAAATAGATTTGTCAAAGCATTCCACATTTCATATGGAGTAGCTTTACCATGGATACTTGAGACAATGTGGTCTCATACTCCCTCCAGTAAGATCCTCCTCGCCTTTGCCACTTTATTTTTCCATGCATCAAGATTTGCAGCATCTGTGACAACAGGTTTAGGAACATCATTATCAATGAATTCCTTCAAGCCATTGTCTTCAAGTACTGCCTCCATCCTGTCTTTCCAAGCAATATAGTTAGAGCTACCCTCGAGTGCATACTCCAATCTCAAGCCATTGAAAGCCATTTCGATCCTGAATCAACTGGAGCACCAAGAAAGTCTTATGTAAATTTGAATTCTATTCAGTCACAAACTCAACTCCTCCTCCAGTATTGTGATTTCCTTTGCTCTGATACCATGTAGAAATTATACAACATATATGTATATAATGGATTCAATCCGATCTAAAAATGTACTAAATCTAGACACTGAATCACTTATACAAATCAATTTCGGAATTAAAAACACAATCGCAAATCACATGAAGAAAAGAAGAATCAATCAAACCACAACACATATAATTTCCCAGGGAAAGCTTGCTACTCAAAACCCCACTATCTTCTATTGTATATTCAACATGGATACATGAAAAAATTACATACAACTCTTCCCACAAAATCCATCCTGTACTCAGCTAATTGTCTCATACTACCTTATACAAAATTGACCAACACTTAGCTAATTATCTAAAAAAAATTTCTTTCTTGTTCAATTCATGTGGAATGAAATCCCTATTCTTTAGGAATTTTGGCCTTATTTGACTACGCAAGGATCATGGGCAATCCAATGGGTGTTTGGTTGTATGGGTGCAACCCAATAATCCTACAACTGATAGTCAACATCCCTTTCACCTAGATCTCAAATGGGTCTCCACTGGAACTAACATTCATGCAACTAATAACGGTAAATACTCAATTGCATGTGAGATCACTGATTGTGAATTAAATAATATTTAATTCACTTGATCTCTCACTAGTGTATGAAACAATTATAACTAGCACAACTGACTTTAACTCACTTAACTGAGTTAAATTGATTACAACCTGCATTAACTAATGCACCACTACACTTTGAACTTTGTTACAACTAGAATTACTCAGCATGCCTCACCAACTACCTGCAACTCGAAATTCATGAGTTAACTGAGTTTATTACACTCAGTTAACTATTACAAGTTATTTTGAGATTATATTACATTTTATTGTCCATCTTAATTAAAGGATAACTAAAATAGACATGCACCAATTTTATCCCACACCAGTGTAGGTGCTTCTAAGACCTGTGGTTCCACACTAGTGTAGGTGCTGCTTGGACCTCCTGGTCCCACACTAGTGTAGATGCTAAAATTTCTTATTGGACTTAAACAAGAGGTTTCATCTAGGGTAGTGAAATTATTTTTTTAATGAGACTTACATTGAAATTTAGAGAAGAAAATATTTGGGATAGAATGAGGAGTGTTTGGGACAGTGTGTGGTTATTAATGGCTTCTCCATTTTTTGCACCAATAATATTATTATGAGTTTCATCATGAGAGTATCCAACAAAGTCATTATGATAGTGAATCCATAATTTTCCATTTGGATAGATTCAAAGATTCTTCCAACCACCATCTAGATCATTAAATGAGGTCTTACAACAATGTCATCATATTCCATCAAGAGTTCTTCCAGTACTTCATGTCATGCCCCCAATCATTTTCCATGTCATCAAATGGTTCTCCATGTCATCATATAATTTCCAACCATTTCATCAAGTCCTTCATCGAATGATATCATTAAGTGTAGTCTTCTAGGTTACCAAACAAGGTACATGATTGACACTTGGAACCTTAAGAATATTTTCCATCTTTACATCATGTTGGTTCTATGATTCTTCATCAAGAGTAAGCACATCATCATTAATAGAATCCTTATTAAATAAGAGGGAATTTTCATCATGATAAAGGACCTCTTCATACGAGGTATGCATGATATCGCTGCAAGGGTTTGCTATTAGGGTTTTTAGGTCTTTAGAAGAATATTGATCCTCATATTTAAATAAATGAAAACCTTAGACCAATAGTTTCAATATGATTGCTTTAACTTCCAGAAATAATCTCCTCTACCTTACATTCAATTTAGGCTCACTAACTAGAAGGTGAACAATCACTAATAGAGTGTGGAACTAGCAAAGGGACAAGTCTGAGCGATGGTAGGTTAAAGAGAAATAAATAAAACATATGTCACACATGAATACATGCACAAATTAGACCATAACTCTTCAAACAATGGAAACTCTTCAATGCATAAATAAATCAATGCATCTAATCCACCAACTACATTGGAACTATGGGAAACTGATATGAAATACAAACAACACACAAAGAATATTCAATACAACATATGAATCAATGCATGAACGAAAATATGAACCAACATATGAATTCACATATATGAACTTCACCACTCGACGCACATACCATGAACTATGCTCACACAAAATTACTTAGAGAATAAATCATGGATCCCTGGACATGCATACACAGTTAGTTGTCACTGCTTCATAACCAGCACATGAATTTAACAGAGAATAGGAGCTACAAGGTAGAGAAACATATCTAAGTTCTCAACAATGTACGCATAAATTGTGTAGACAGGGCAATAAAAATTTCAAATGAGTTACATTGGCTTGTTATTAAACTTAGTTCCAACAATCTGAGATGGCAGAGGATTTTTGAGCTATACTGGATTTGATACCATGTTAAGCACACATAAAAATGGATACACGATATGAAGGATAATAATGTGGTTGCATTTAACATTCATGAGATGTTAATTTATAATACATTTTACATGTCCGTTGGATTCCATATTCCAAGGTCTCTTAGACTCCCTTTGACTTCTCACATTCCACACCAACCCTTAGCTGATTAGGTTTTGAAAATAGCATAATATTTAGATTTATTGAGTGATGTTACCATGATTTATTTTATTCAATGAGATGTTGAGTGAATAATTTCTAGGAGTGTTTTTTTCTTTCTGCAAGAATGGTTGACTAGTTGAGTGGTTTGTTCTGCAAAAATGTTATATTTTGCAAGAGTGTTTTATTATGAAAGAGTGTTTTCCTTTCAGAACTATGTGAAAGTTGTGTTGAATATTGGAATGTAATAGAAATAGTTTTGGTTTTATAAGAGTGACAGTTACAATGAATTTATTTCGAGGGATTAATATTAAATATTTCTTGTTGACACTTTTAACTTCAAATACTTTGCATGACAACCTTGAAATAAAATTCTTATCCTAGTTGAAAATTTATGTATGAGTGTGATTAATTGATCCTAATTTAAAGACAATTAATTTTCCCAACACCACATAAGGAAGAGACTTGGTACTATGTAGCCATCCATAACCCTCTTTAGGTTTGCACAATACTATAACATTGTATAACAATATAGGGTATTATTCTCATAAGGTCAACTTTAACAAGTTTGATGGGTTTGAGCCATTTAGATGGATCACCTAGATGCAAAATTTATTTATCCTCCAGGGAATTTCTAATGATTTGATGACACTTGGGGTTGGGGTCCTATATTTATATTCACAATAGGTTCAATGGTGAGAATGGAATGAAAAATACTATTAACATTTCCTAGAGTCAATTTTTTAAAGCTATTCATGTATGTTTTTAAGAGAGTAAATAACTATTTGGAGAGGCTTACCACACAAAATAGGATCAATAAATGAATTTAGGATAGCCAATTTTAAAAAATTAGGAACCCCTATAGAGAACTTAATAGACTCCTTCTATAAATAATATTTCATTATTGGCCTAAAGGAGGATATTGAACACACATTATAATGAATTTTATTGTTATATGGTTAGAAGCACTTAAGAGGTCCCTAGAAGTTGAGATGGTGATTAATGCATATATTAAATAACCATCATTAATTACCATATGCATCCCCCAAGGTAATAGAATAAATCCTACGCATCCATTAAAACTGAAAATGTTTATCTCCAGTAGAAATGGTAGACTACTAAAGTTGTGTACTTTGTTATAATTGTGATGAAAAAATTGCTCTAGGTCATAGGTCTAAAGAACCAAAAATATTCCATATTGATATGACCAATCAAGCTCTAGTCGAAGACATAAATACTAAATAGATATCCAATTTATATGTTGAAAACATTAATGCTAAGACTTAGGTGGATATTGAACCTCCATTTCCTCATGAAGAACCACTAATCTCCCTACATGAATCATTGGGCATTTGAATTCTACAAACATGAAATCCATGTGTTGCGTCATGCATTATAACTTTGTAGTTAGAAGTGGCAGTACTCACAATTTCATTCACAATAATGTGGAAAAATAAGCCCATTCTTGTGTACTCCCTATGTACAACTTTAATTTAACGATTTGAAATGGAGGTATCATGAAATGTGTGGGTAGATACAAAAAATTCAAATTCCATATGGTATATTAGTAGGTCAAAACCCATATATTTTCCATTCATATGGGTGGTTTTGATATAGTATTTGGAGCATAATGGCTACACATGTTACGATGGGTCAGAATGGATTTTAAAGACCTATATTTGAGTTTCATTAAAAAGGGACATGTACAAACCTTTTGAGGGATTCAAGTAGGTTTCCCTAAAATAATTAGCTCTCATCATATGGATATGTTATTAAAGAAAGGTAACTATGGCATTATTGAACAATTTGATTCTATATAGTTTATGGATAATCTCACATAATAAATCCACCTATATTTGTAAATAGTCCTTAACAAACATCATTAGGTCTTTGTGACACCAAAGGACTTACCCCCTTGAAATTGAGCATAACATGACTATGTAATTCCCTTGATTTCCAACCATTGAATGCACATACTTATTGAAACATAATATAATGAAAAATAAAAAATCATTTGAGAAATATTAGAGACATGGGTCATAATTTCCAATACAATTCCTTACTCTAGTATTTGTGGTGTTAAATAAGGAAGGTAATTGGTGCATGTGTCCTGATATTAGGGATGTCAATATGTTGATGATCAAGGAAAATTTTCCCATCCCATGTAGCAACACTAGTGAAAATTCCATGTAATAAAGTTAAAATAATAACCACAGTTGATGGGACACATATTCCAAATTGAATGTTAGGAAAACAATCCTAGTGTGGGTGTTCACGTGACTTATTATGGCTATGGAAATTGGAAAAGGCGATGGCTAAGGCATTAAAGAGGGAAAATTATTTTTGGCACATTTATTTATGAAAAATAATGGAAAATAGGAGAAAAGGGAGATGAAAGGTCACAGGTTGCAGGTGAGGAGGAAAATGAAGGAAAATAATGGAAGATGAATAAAATAGAGGCATCATATATAAAAATGTATCTGAGGATTAGTTGGTGCCTTTTGCTAGTGCATTTTTGGATCTCTCTCATTTCTTTGTCTCTGTCTCTGTGTCTCTCTCTCTCTCATACTATTGGATACTTAGAGTTTTCTTGGAGCACTCTTGGAGAGTGTGGATACTTGGTGATTTGGAGCAAGAAGGCAAAGGAAAAACATGAAAGCGCAAGCGGTCATTAGGATCATCATCTACATTGGGTTTTGATTACTAGTACCGAGTTGCATGTATGTTTTCCTCACTAGTTTTGGAATGCATGGTGTATGCATGTGGATTTTACTAGCCTTTCCATTTCCTAGATAGCCATGGTGTTGTGGGTTTATTTCCATTGATTTTTTTATGGTTGGTTATCATGATTCCTTTAGCTATGGGTTGATTAATTAGTTCCTGGAAAACTTGGTTGGAAAAATGCTCTGGAATCTCGATGGACAATTGTGGGTTGAGTTACTAGTCTTGGAAGCCTTGGTTGGACAAACACTTTGGAAGCCCTAGGTGGGTTGAGTTACTAGTCTTGGAAGACCTAGTTGGATAAATGCTTTGGAATACCTGTAATAGTTGGGGTTGAGTTACTACTCCTGGAAGTCATCATTGGAATAAACACTTTGGAGCAATAGAACTTTCATAGATACAAATCTATGATGGTTTTGATGTCTGACTGTGAGGTGGAATCAATGGTTGAGGCTTGAGGTGGTTTATCCTCTGAAAGCCCTAGAATGGTTTTGATTGATGTGTTTGATGAGATCTCACATTCATGCTTGGAATATGGCATGGGGGTGATTGGGTGAATTGATATTTATCTCAACCAATCTATGGTTGGGTGGAACATGGTAGTCCCATCTCCGATTGGTTTCTACATTCATAATTGAGAAATTCATTCCCTTGGTATTTGGTATGAAAATTACTGATTTATATGTGGATTCTATTGCTATTGTATCCATGGTATTCTACTGTTATTATGATGGTTATAAGGATGTATTTTTACATAGATGATGTATGGCTCTCCCCATGCTTCTACTTATAAATGAATACAAAATGTATGTATGGGAAAATATATTTTATTACAGTTAATGACGTAGGGGAGAAATTTTACTTAGAAATTCTCAAATAAGTATGAGACCCATATGATATGTTATGTTTTTTATACCTATAGCTTTCATGTTTGTGACATATTTGAAAAAATGCTTGTCATGGCTAGGAGGGGTACAGATTAGTTCTTATTGATGTGATTGCTTTTGTATAATGTTTTTATTGTTATTTATCATCTCTGAATGTTTCATGAAGTTCTGGGCAAAGCACTGGGTTTTGGGCTTGAAAAGGTGGCTCAATTCTCGAGGCCGTTGGCACAAAACTGAGGACTTGGGGCCCTCGACGTTGGGATGTTGTGTTATGCTTATGTATATAGCCTCATGGACGCTAGCATGCATGCCTATGCCTACGTCTATGGCTCAAATAGGTCAAAAGGTTAGTGTGACTCAGGGGTAAGAGGTATGAATGGTTGGGTTACCTCCTAGGGGTGGTGTTGTTGTTGTAACGGGTCTGTATGTTATGTTTCTGTCGGTTCCACTTCCTTAAGGTCACCTAGGAAGTTTATTCTCATTATAGTAGCCTCTCATCACATGTTTACCCTAGTTAGCGGGTTACTTGGGTAGATGTGGGAAGAGGGTGTTACATAGTGGTATCAGAGCATGGTTCAACCCTTGGACTAGATGGGCAATCTGTTGGTCATGCTTTCTGTTGGTTGCATATGTGTTTCTCATACCTAGGGTGTATGTGTTTTTTGCATCCGTCTTGTGTTTCCCATGGTGGCAGTGGTGTTGCCATGGAAGGGCTAATGGTGTTGTTGTAAATATGTTTTCACGTGTGTATGACTGGTTATGTGTTGTCCATGCTTATGTATTTTCTATGCACGCTTGCTTACATGTTGCTACATGTTGTATATGCATTGCATTTTATTGCTAGGTCACATATTGGTCATGCTTGTGTAGTTTCCATGTATGATTTCTTGCATGATGATATATGTTTAACATGCATTGGTCGTTCATGCTTGGTTATACATGTCATATGGGTACATGTGGTCAAGATTTCATTGGTATGGTCAAGGTTGTCATGCATTAGGTCATGGTGTGTACTTGGTATGATTATGCATGGATGACTAGAGTCTACTAGAGTGATGTTAATGCACTAATATACCATGTGTTACGAGTTTATATGCTGTTATGATTATGTCTGTACATGTATTTCGTTGATTGGTTGATATTGTAGGATGTATCCTTCCCAAATTACACTAAGCTACGTTGGTTTGTTTATGATCTAGTTTAGCTGAGATATTGCACCTTGCTGGAAGAAATCAAAGATGAATAACAAAATGGTAGACTAAAAAGGTTCTCCCTATGATTCATATGAGCAACATAGTGTTTGGAACTCATCTGACTTGGCAGACACACTGAGAAGTCTAAAGGAAGAAATAAGGAGTTGCGAGGTAGATAATCATAGACTCTATCAATGATCCAGGTTCCTTTAGTGTTGGATTTGTCCAAGACCTTTTACTTCTGTGATGTGGTTAGAATTGAATTTAAAAGAGAATAAATGAACATATATGCATGCTGTAAAGAAGAGGGAACAAGACAACATCAACGACATAAGAAAGTGAGACGTTGATAATGGAGTTCACCTAGTGTGGGCTATGTATCCGGGCTCGGTGTCAAAATGGGGTAGGCCGCTTCTTATAGTGATGGAAATGGTGATGATGTACATGGACTATGTTTTCTGTCATACAATGATATATTCCATTCAACATGGGTGTCTTATCTCTCCATGAGACGTTCCTCTACATGAACTCTCACTCACAATAGGCCTCATATCAACATGACATAATCTCACACAAGGTGACGATGAGGATCCCTTCAACAAGGTTACATAGGGATCATCAAAATCCATAGCAAATACATATCACATGAAGTAGAAACATAGATCCCGCAACATACATCAAGCAAGGATATAAACAACATATTATATCTCACAGAAAATGATAATAGAGGCACATGACATCAATACTTCGTATACCTCAACCCTTGAATTTCGTTGAAGAAGTGGATGCTCAGTTGTTGAATCTGGCTACACCATGGAATTTCTGGCATCGAGAGGCATAAAATCGACTACCCACGCTTGGGAATCTGACATCGTCACTCCAATATAAAAAATGGCCAAAAACTGGGAAGCTCTGTTGTTGAAACGGACATCGTCAATGGATTCCTATCACCGAGAGGTGTAACATCGACATAAAATTTGTCAAATTCTGACTCCGGAAAGTTCGAGACCTCAAGGAATCTTATTGATTCCCCTCAAGATTCCTTAGGCAAGGTTCCGCCCCTTTAGCCGCACATGGTTCTGTACCTGCAAATAAAAAAAAATATTATTCATTGAAGAACGGGCCACTCTGCTCCATGTTCTGCCTCCACTTTGCTCACGGCTTCATTGGCCTCCCTGTGGCCTCATCTCTCATGTATTCTCCATAATTCTTCATGGTTTCCTTGAACCATTTGAATGACATTTTATAACAAAGTGTGAGGGTCAATAAGACAGTATGAGGTTGGCACATTGGTTGGAATAATCATATTAAGATACGTGTTGTTGAGAGGTTTTGGATTCAAATTCCATTGGCTCCCAATATTTTTTTAAATCCCAATTTTAGTTTTAATATAGTTTTTTCAAACTATATAATATATGGAATTTGTATGTCCATATTGTAACGACTCCTAGAAACATGAGAATAAGACAAAAAATGGAGGGTGCACCATCCAAGGTCACTTGGGCCTGATTTGAGGTGCCATTTGGCACCATGTGATTGGGCCATGTGGAAAGCCCTCATTGTTCCACATCATATGTCACCTCTACCACCTACTTTCCATGTGTCGACTTATGGTGTTGCCACATCACCTTTTTGTGGGTCCACCTATTTTGTTGACTGGGCTGCCACATTAGCTTTGTGGGTCCCACTAGGCCTATCACATATCATCCATACGGCCTGCCATGTGGCAGAATGTTGAATTTGACTTGTCTTTTTGTTGTTTGGTACAAAATTTAAACTGTAGTAACTTTCTCATACAGACTCAAATTTGAGTATCATTCACGCCATTGGAATCAGGGTAATGAGCACTATAGTTTTGTCCTAGTTCGAAAGCATTCTGACCACTTTAAATTTTGACCATTTTTGAGCCCTCTTGGTCTCCTGAGGGTGTCTGGAGCCACCTAGATCAATCCTCCCCACTGAGGCACTTTTTCTCCACCAAAAACATGAAAACAATCTACAGCTGCTTTGTACCTTGTTTGCACCACAAGTGTCCTGAAAGGTCACCCTTCATTCTCCTTCACCTTTGTCCTTCGGAGCCATAAGTGATGAGCCGACACCTACATCCTCTGCAAACCTCTAGTACAATATTCTTACAAGTTACATGCTTAATTACATGACCAACTATGACCCAAGCATGCCATAATTTCCACAAGTTTATAACACACACTCTGTGGTCAAGTTTACATCAAAATGGAAATCAGTACCCCAAATAGAAGGCCAAAACATCATTTTCGCTTAACAAGTGATAGAAAACACACCATCACTTTTACAGTTTAAATTGCAACACATGATTTACAAAGTAAGGCAAAAACAAGCTAACACATCTAGAAATACCATCTCTCACTTATCAAAGTAAATGGGTTATCTTCCTGTGGCATATTTTCTTGTCGAACAATTGTTTCATTGGTTTCATGCACAAACACTTTGTCTTTGAGACGTTGCCTTGGATGGATCCTCCAACATGTGGCTCTTGATGGCCACTTATGTCGCAATGAATGAAATGTGTCTTCTTCCTCCAGAAATTCTTTACCTTCTTCTTTCCCTGGTGTGGAGAAGGCATTTCACGCCTCATCCTCTTTCATGCCACCATTTTCTTCTAACACTTAGTAAATACATGGTTATGTAATCCAAAAAAACTACAAGTTTTTTGATGCCATTATCTGTGTTCATTTTTTGCAACATGCTTGTAATCAAAATGAACATTATAATATCAAGAATTGTCATACCATTCTTGGTTGTCTCTGGTGCGATCATGGTGATGAGAGCTTGCCTTAGCTCTTTCTCTACAATGTGCGTTGTCATAGGATGATGGTGAAGTGTTCCCATCATTCTCTTTTCCCAATGGTTTCAATCATGTATTGGAAGCTTATGACACCTTTGAGCACTGCCCTTTAGTGTATCCCAAACCTGTGAATCTAGGTCTCTTCACAACCTCCAATGGTTGAGTTATGCCTTGGCCATTCACACCAAGTCCTCCTCCCTTGTACCCCATTTTGGTAAGGAGTCTCATGCTAGTTCCTGTAATGGGTATCTCCACATTTCCAATAGAAATAATAGCATGTGAATATGAAACTGAAGAGAAATAAACATTGTTTACTTCAACTGTTGAATCGGACACGGGTGATGATGGATTCTTTAAGCCTTCATTGTGCTTCAACTTTTCCAAGGCCTATTTTGTGGCTAGTAGCTGAAGTTGTAGTCTCTTCTTCTCCACTTTCTCTTCTCGTAGTAGCCTCATTAATTCAACATTATCTTCCTAAAGAAGTTGGTTGATATCCTCATTCAAATGATGAGAAGACGATGAAGGTGACGAAGAAGATGCATAAACACTGGAAGATGTGGATGAAGCATCGTTCTCTGATATTTATTTCTCCTCTTCCTCTATTCTATTCTCATAAGCACCATACATTGTGTTCACCATTTTGTACATCCTCAGCATGGCTTGGTACATGTCTTTGTCGTCCTCCATTTCTGCACGTTCAATCGTTGTTCACGCTCACAATTTACAATAGCGAGAAGACCGCTCATATACCATCTTGATCCGGGTTCCTTCAATGCTGGATTCATCTAAGAAATTTTACTTCTGTGATGTGGTTAGAATTGAATTTAAAAGAGAATAAATGAACATATATGCATGTTGTAAATAAGAGGGAAAAAGAAAAAAATCAACAACATAAGAACACGAAACGTTGATAAAAAAGTTCACCCAGTGTGGGCTACGTCTCCGGGCCCGGTGTCAAAGTGGGGTAGGCTGCTTCATATAGTGCTATAAATGGTGATGATGTATATGGACTATGTTTTCTTTCATACAAGGATATATGCCCTGAACATGAGTGGCTTGTGTCTCCACAAGACGTTCCTCTACAGCAACCCTCACTCACAATAGGCCTTCTATCAACATGACATAATCCCACACAAGGTGACGGTAAGGATCCCTTCAACAAGGTTACATAGGGATCATAAAAATCCATGGAGAATACATCTCACATGAAGTAGAAACATAGATCCCACAACATACATCAAGAAAGGATGTAAAAAACATATTACATCTCAAATCAAATGATAAAATAGGCACATGACATAAATACTGCATATACCTCAACCCCTAAAGTTGGTTGAAGAAGTGGATGCTCAGCTGCTAAATCTAGCTGGACCATTCAATTCATGGTGTTGAGAGGTATAAAATTGACTGTCCACACTTGGGAATCTGACACCATCAGTCTAATATGGAAAATGGCCAAAAAATGGGAAGCTTTGCTACTGAAATAAACATCGCCATTGGATTCCTGTCGTCGAGAGGTGTAAAATCGACATAACATTTGTCAAATTATGACTTCAGCAAGTTTGGGACCTTAAGGAATCTTTTTGATGCCCCTCAAGATTCCCTGGGCAAGGTTCTACCCCTCTGGCCGCTAATGGTTTCGCCCCTCTGACCGCCAAGGTTCTGCCCCTCTGACCGCCAAGGTTCTGCCCCTTTGACCGTTGATTGTTCCACACCTGCAAATAAAAAAATATTATTCGTTGAAGAACGCTCTAGTCTGCTCCACATTCTGCCTCCACTTTGCTCATAGATCCATTGGCCTCCCTATGCCCTCATCTCTCATGTATTCTCCATCATTCTCCATGGTTTCCTTGAACCATTTGAATGGAATTTTATAGCAAAGAGTGAGGATGAATAAGACAAAGTGTGAGGTTGGCACATTGGTTGGAATAATCATATTAAGATACTTGTTGTTGGGAGGTTTTGGGTTCAAATCCCATTGACTTCCAATATTGTTTTAAATCCCAATATTAGTTTTAATATAGTTTTTTAAAACTATATAATATATGTAATTCATATGTCCATATTGTAACGACTCCCAAAAACATGAGAATAAGACAAAAAATGGAGGTTGCACCATCCAAGACGAATTGGGCCTGATTTGAGGTGCCATTTGGCACCATGTGATTAGGCCATGTGGAGATCCCTCATTGGTCTACATCATATGCCATCTCTACCACCTACTTGCCATGTGTTGACTTGTGGTGCTACCAAATCACCTTTTTGTGGGTCCACCTATTTTGTTGATTGGTCTAACACATTAGCTTTTAGGCTTTGTGTTGTCTTTTTGCTATTTGGTACAAAATTCAAACTGCAATAACTTTCTCATACAGACTCGGATTTGAGTGAAGTTTACACCATTCGAACCGGGTCTACGAGAACTATAGTCTTGTCTTAGTTCAAAATCATTATGACCACTTTGAATTTTGACAATTTTTGAGCCCTCTTGGTCTCCTGAGGGTGTATGGATCCACCTGGATCAATCGTCCCAACTGAGGCACTTTTGGTCCACCAAAAGCATGAAAAAAATTTACAGATTCTTTGTACCTTGTCTGCACCACAAGTGTCCTGAAAGGTCACCCTTCATTCTCCTTCACCTTTGTCCTTCGGAGCCATATGTGATGAGCCAACACCTGCATCCCTTGAAAACCTGTAGTAAAATTTTCTTACAAATTACATGCTCAATTACATGACCAACTATGACCGAAGCATCCCATAATTTCCATGAGTTTATAACACACACTCTATGGTCAAGTTTACATCAAAATGGAAATCAATACCCCAAATACAAGGCCAAAACATCATTTTCGCTTAACAAGTGATAGAAAACACATCATCACTTTTACATTTTAAATTGCAACACATGATTTACAAAGTAAGGAAAAAAAAAGCTAACACATCTATAAAAACCATCTCTCACTTATCAAAGTGAATGGGTTATCTTCTTGTGGTGGATTTTCTTGTCGAACAACTGTTTCATCTAGTTCATGCACATACACTTTTTCTTTGAGACATTGCCGTGGATGGATCCTCCAACACGTGGCTCTTTGATGGCCACTTTTGTTGTAATGACTAAAATGGGTCTTCTTCCTCCAAACCTGCTTTACCTTCTTATTTCCCTGGTGCGGAGAATTCCTTTCACACCTCATCCTCTTTTGTGCTGCCATTCTTTTCCAACACTCAACAAATACATGGTTATGTAATCCACAAAAACTACATGTTTTATGATTCCATGATCTATGTTCATTGTAATCAAAATGAACACTAGAATATCAAGACTTGTTATACCTTTCTTGCTTGTCTCTGGTGCGATCATGGCGATGAGAGCTTACCTTAGCTCTTTCTCTACAATGTGCGTTGTCATGGGATGATGGTGAAGTGTTCCCATCATTCTCTTCCCCCAATGGTTTCAACCCTATATTGGAAGCTTCTAACACCTTTGATCACTGTCCTTTAGTGTATTCTAAGCCTATGAATCGAGGTCTCTCCAAAGCCTCTAATGGTTGAGTTATGCCTTGGCCATTCACACCAAGTCCTCCTCCTTTGTACCCCGTTTTGGTAAGGAGTCTCATGCCAGTTCTTGTAATGGGTATCTCCACATTCCAACATAAATAATAGCATGTGAAGATGAATCTGAAGAGAAATTAGCATTTTTTACCTCAAATGTTGATTCGACCACAAGTGATGAAGGCTTCTTTAGCCTTCATTACGCTTCAACTTTTCCAAGGCATCTTATGTGGTTCGTAGGTGAAGTTGTAGTCTCTTCTTCTCCTCTTTCTCTTCTCGTAGTAGCCTCCTTAATTCAACATTTTATTCCTGAAGACTCTAGTTTAACTCCTCATTCAAATGATGAGAAGAAAATGAAGGTGACAAAGAAGATGCATAAGCACTGGAATATGTGGATGAAGCATCGTTCTCTGATCTTTCTTTCTCCTATTCCTTTATTCTCTTCCCATAAGCGTCACACATTATGTCAACCATTTTGGACATCCTCAGCATGGCCTGGTACATGTATTTGTCGTCCTCCATTGCTTCACATTAAATAGTTTTTCATGCTCGCAATTCACATCAGCGAGAAGACTACTCTGATACCATCTTCATTCGGGTTCCTTAAGTGCCGAATTTATCCAAGACCTTTTACTTTTGTGACGTGGTTAGAATTGAATTTAAAAGAGAATAAATGAACATATATGCATTTTGTAAAGAAGAGGGGGAAAGACAACAATCAACAACATAAGAATACGAGACGTTGATAACGGAGTTCACCTAGTGTGGGCTACGTCTCCGGGCCCGGTGTCAAAATGGGGTAGGCCGCTTCATATATTGCTGGAAATGGTGATGATGTACACGGACTATGTTTTTTGTCATACAAGGATATATGGCCTCAACATGAGTTGCTTGTCTCTCCACGAGACATTCCACTACAGGAACTCTCACTCAGAATAAGCCTCCTATCAACATGACATAATCTCACACAAGGTGACGATGAGGATGGCTTCAAAAAGGTTACATAGGGATCATAAAAATCCATGGCAAATACATCTCACATGAATTAGAAACATAGATCCCACAACATACATAAATAAAGGATCTAAAAAACATATTACATCTCACAAAAAATGATAAAAGAGGCATATGACATCAATATTGCATATACCTCAACCCCTAAGTTGGTTGAAGAAGTGTATTTTCAGCTGTTGAATCTAGTTGCACCATTGAATTTGTGGCATCGAGAGGCATAAAATCGATTGTCCACACTTGGGAATATGACACTGTCACTCCAATATGGAAAATGGAAAAAAATGGGAAGCTTTGTTTCTGAAATGGACATCGCCATTGGATTCCTATCGCTGGGAGGTGTACAATTGACATAAAATTTGTCAAATTATGACTCTGGCAAGTTCGAGACCTCAAGGAATATTTTTGATGCCCCTCAAGATTCCCTGAGCAAGGTTCCACCCCTATCGCTGCCAAGGTTCCGCCCCTCTGGCCGCTCATGGTTCTGCACCTGCAAATAAAAAAAATATTATTCATTGAATAATGCACCATTTTGCTCCACGTTCTGGCTCCGCTTTTCTCACGGCTCCATTAGCCTCCCTGTACCCTCATCTCTCATGTATTCTCCATCATTATCCATGGTTTCCTTGAACCATTTGAATGGAATTTTATAACAAAGTGTGAGTATGAATAAGACAAAGTGTGAGGTTGGCACATTGGTTCTCATAATCATATTAAGATACTTTTTGTTGGGAGTTTTTGGGTTCAAATCCCATTGACTCCCAATATTGTTTTAAATCTCAATTTTAGTTCTAATATAGTTTTTTCAAACTATATAATATATGGAATTCGTATGTCCATATTGTAATGACTCCTAAAAACATGAGAATAAGACAAAAAATGGAGGTTGCACCATCCAAAAAATGGAGGTTGGGCCTAATTTGAGGTGCCATTTGGTACCATGTGATTGGGCCATGTGGCAAGCCTTCATTGGTCCACATCATATGCTACCTCTACCACCTACTTTCCATGTGTTTACTTGTTGCGTTGCCACATCACCTTTTTGTGGGTCCACCTGTTTTGTTGACTGGGCTGCCACATTAGCTTTGTGGGTCCCACTAGGCCTACCACATGTCATCCATACGGCCTGCCATGTGGCATAATGTTGACTTTGACTTGTCTGTTTGCTATTTGGTACAAACTTCAAACTGCAATAACTTTCTCATACAGATTCAGATTTGAGTGTCATTCACACCATTGCAATCGGGGCGACGAGCACTATAATTTTTTCCTGGTTCAAAAGAATTCTAACCACTTTGAATTTTGACCATTTTTGAGCCCTCTTGGTCTCCTGAGGGTGTCTGGAGCCACCTGGATCAAATAGGCACAGGAAAAGAAAGTAGAGGTTAATGCAACTGTCCTTCAAACTTTGTTAGAGTTGCAGAAACAAGGGCCAATCTGGATCAGCTATGGGTAGAAGGATGGGACCAATGGAGCATATGGTAGTAGGTATCCCAAAGGAAATAGGTGGGATAGGGATGACACAGTTATATATGGCAGATTGTTGGACACTTCGGATAGGAGAGATGGAGGACACATGTATGATTCTAATTATGGTTCTGACAAGCATCATGGTTGTCATCATTATCATCCTTAGAGGAGGAGTGATAGGGGATATTTTCCTGATGTGTTTAGAAAGGAAAAACCACCTACATTTGACGGAGAGATGAAGAAACCACATGATGCAGAGGCATGGTTTCTTGGTATAAATACGATTTTTAGGCTGCATGATTACTCAGAAAATATGAAAGTCAGGATAGCTACATTCAGCCTCACAAGTAGAGCATATATTTGGTGGGAAGATGTGAAGAACGTCAAAGATATTTCTGAGGAGGATTTGACTTGGAGTGAGTTTGAAAGGCTATTATGGAAGAAGTATATATCAAAGAGATACTACAATGACAGGGAAACAGAGTTTTATGAGCTGAAGATGGGTTCCATGATAAATGATGAGTATACTAGTAGGTTCTTGAAGTTACTGAGATATGTGCCTTATCTCAAGGAGGAGAAGGCAAAGATTTAGATATTTATTAGTGGGATGTCGATAAAGTTCAGAGATAAGATCGAGTTTGATGAGCCTAGGTCATTGGAGGAGGCCATCTGGAAACTCCAACATTGTTATAATGAGCAATCAAAGCACATATCATAGGAAAAACCATATTGGAATTGTAATGATAAGAATAAAGGAAAATGGGATAAGAAGCGAGCAAGGCCTCGAGATACGGGTAACAAGGAGAATGTTTCCCCACCTAAGAAGTTCAATGCACCTGGTAAAGGACAAGGATTTCTATCTGAGGAGCAGAATAAGGATGAAGGCTGGAAGCCTATATAGTATTGGACTAGAGGCAAAGATCATCATAGGAGATATTGTCCACAACATCAGGGTGGTAGGTCACATATCTATAGTTCTGAGGAGGCACATATAGTGGGGGATTTTGGGCATAACATTTCTTGGGTTTATGCAGTTGTGGACAACAGGCAAGAAGATCATCAAGCTTTTATCATTCAGATGGACATTGAGCTTTGTGATCAAGTTGTTTCTATTTTGATTGACCCTAGATCTAACTATAGTTATATTAATCCTGACCTGGTGGATAAGTGTGGTTTGAGTAAGGAAATGCAAGCAGAATTTTGGTTAGTGTAGTTGGCTATAGGTACAAAGAAAATAGTTCACCATTTGGTAATATCTTGTGCATTTGAGTTAAATGGTAGCCTACAACAACACACTTGAACACATTGCTACTGGGATCATACAATATGCTATTGGGTATGGATTGGTTATATCTTTAGAAGAACGAGGTAGATTTCTATGACAAATATATTTAATGTTTGGATGACAATGGGGAACAAATTGTCTTACATGGAAAGAAGATAGCCACATCAGTTAGGATGGTACAACCATGCAGGAAAATCACAATCGTAGGAAAGGATGTGTACTATTTCTAGTTCATATCTATAGTGACAAACGTAAGGAACATAGTTACCGATCAAACGAGAAAATTACTTGGTACCCGTTTTTTTGAGGTAGCAAAAAAACACCCAATTTTAAAAAGTGGTGATGCAGAATCAACCTTTTTTTTGGAGCGTAGTTTTGGCATTTTAAATTTTCTTATGGTTTTTTTTTTTTTAATATAAATGACCCGATTTTCATTTCAATTTTGGAAAGTGGTGATGTAGAATAACCTTTTTTTTTTTGGAGCATATTTTTGGAACTTTAAAATTTTTATTTTTATTTTTAAATGTCACACCGATTTAGAAAAATTGTGAGTTTTTTGGAACTTTAATTTTTTTATCTATCAAGTATGAACATTTGCTTTAAAATGTTAGTGATTTTCATGCTAATTTTGAAAAATGTCGATGCAACATCAATCCATTTTGTTTAGGGTGCTAATTTTCATCTTGGTAATAAAAACATAAAAATAAAATAAAAAACTTGACAAAAAAAAAATCAAACTTAAAAAATATGAAAAAAACTAATAAGTGTAAAAAAATACAAAAATAACATGTAAAAAAAAATTTAAACAAAAAAATTCAAAAAATAAATTAGAAAAGGGAAAAAATTAAAAAAATTCATAATTTAAAGAAAAAAAATACAAATTAACCCAAAAAAAAACAAATTTCTTTTTAAGTAAAAAAAACACCATAATTAAATAAAATGATAAAATTAAATAATTAAAATTAAAAAATAAAAAAGAATTAAAATACAAAAATACAAATTAATAAAAAATCAGGAATATATATATATATATATATATATATATATATATATATATATATATATATATATATATATATATATATATATTTTAATTAAAATTTAAAAATAACATTAAAATAAAAATTTTAAAACAATAAAAATTTAAATTAAAAAAAAAACATTGAAAATAACATAAAAAATTTTAATTATACATACACACACACGCAGAATACATATTCAAAGAGTAAAAAAAACATAATTCATTTTTTTTAATTAAAAAAATAAAAATAATAAAATAATAAAAACACAATTTTTAAAATTAATAAAAAAAAATTTGAAAAAAAAATTAATGGTTTTTTTTTTTAAATTAAAAAAATTGTTTTACGGTCGCCCTAGGCGCCGCGGGGCTTGGTTGGCTGGCGGGCAGGAGAGAGCTACCAACTCCCCAACCACTACTGGTCGAGCCCTGTGACCACTAAGCTGCTAGGGTCAACAAATTTCTATTTTATTTTATTTTATTATAATTAATTTTCTATTTAATTATTATTTTAATTTTTAATTTTTAATTTATTTAATTTATTTATTTATTTATTTATTTTTTTTAAATTTAATTTTAAATTTAAATTTTTTTATTTTTTTTAAATTTTAATTTTATATTTAAAAATGTTTTTTTTTAATTCTTATTTTTTCGAAGTTTTTTTAAATTAAAAAAAATGGTTTTTGCTCCTTTTTTTTATCTAAAAATTTACTTTTAATATATATATATATATATATTATTTAAATTGCTTTTTAAATTTTATTTTATTTTTTAATTTAAAATTGTATTCCTTTATTTTATTTTTATTTTTTCTTTTTTGATTAATTTTTTTTTAAATTTAATTTTGTAAATTTTAATTATATATATATATATATATATATATATATATATATATATATATATATATGATGATGATGATGATAGTTAACGTTCACTAGGGCCAAACTTTGGTCTGTCAGACCTAAATAAACGAATTATTTAGTTTGTTTTAAAATTGTACTCCTATGCTCAAAGAGGTTGGAGATAGGTGTCCCGAGCTCACTATAATTTTGACATGTTAAAAGGCTAGGAAGGTCGGTATTGCAACAAATATTATGAAACTAGGATCTAATGTCGGTATACGCATGACAATCTAAGAGGAAGTGATTTTCGTCCTCAATGTTCATATTCTCACAGAGATGGAAGATCCTTTCCACCCATGGTGTTTTAGGAACTGCCCAGCGACCTGTTTCACTATGGAGCTCATGAGAGTTCGTTCTTATCTTGGCTATATTAATTTTTTTCTTTGAGATAGTTAAAACAGAGAGATACTTTTGATCTTCTAGAGTAGGGTTGATGACCTCCTTATAATATCTTAATTTGATTTTAGCCTGTAAATATTTCTCACACCACATTTTCTCTTTAAACTTAGAAGTAACAATATCTTTAAGGTTATTAATATTTTGCAATGCAACATTTTTGTTGATCTCCTAATGGTTTAACCAGGCCCTGGTATCTTTATACCAGCCTTGTTTGATCCTTTGGGGCTTTTGCCTGGAATTTAAAGCTATCTTAGAAAGTATATGGTCTCCCTTATTATTTATTTTGTGCTTATACAACAGGAGCCTAGTCATAGCTAGGCTCTCGAAAGCCGAAAGACCCACTTCTATAAGAAGAATAGGATAGGGTGTATCACTTTTAATTTTGAGGTTATACAGTATAAAATGCTTCTGGATTTGCTTAATCTTTCTCCAGTATTCTCTAGAGATGCTACAACCCCAAGCCTCACATCCATACAAGATAACAGGAGTGACTAAATTTTCAAAGAGGAGCTTATTTTTATCCCACATCACAAGGTTTGTTGGTTTACAATTATTTTCAAGACCAAAATAAGCTTTCCACCCTTCATTAATCTTTTTCTCAATGCTATAGTTCCAGTTGATCTTGTGATGAATATAAATTCCTAGGTACTTATAAGAAGACACTTTCTCCAAGTTTCTATTGTCATACACAAAATTAGCGTAAGTGTCCTTATTAGATTTGATAATCATAATTTTTGTTTTGTCATTGTTAACAGTCATACCCATGGTAGTGCATAAATCATTAAGAAGCCTTAGTTTATTATCAAGATCAGAAGGGCACCTTGCCAAAAGAACAATATCGTCATCATAGAGAAGAAGGATGATGACTATTCCAGCTAAGATCGTACCAGCACAACCTGCTTCCTCTAAACAATCTTCTAGCTTGTCGATATAAATGGAAAATAGGGTAGGGGAGAGGGGGCGGCCTTGTTTAACTCCGATATTACACTTAATATCTTTAGACCACCCCTCATTGCTCTTAAACTTGGCAATTACACACACACACACATATAATTTTAACTGATTTTAATTTTTTAATTTTAATTATTTTATTTCATCATTTTTTAAAATTATGTTGCTTATTATTATTATTATTTATAACTTTAAAAAATAAAATTTGTTTTTGTTTTTTGTTTTTTTTGGGTTAATTTTTATTTTTTTCTTTAAATTGTGTGTTTTTTGAAATTTTCCTTTTTTTTGAATTTTTATTTTTATTTTTATTATTATTATTTACAAGTGATATTTTATCTTTAATACCATTCCTAAAAATCATTGGAATTTTATTTTCATAAACATGATATTTTATCTTTAATGTCATCCTTGGATTTTTAAGGCTTTTCAGAGACACAATAATAGATTATCTTTAATACCATGCTTAAAAATCGTTGGAATTTTAAGACTTTCTATTTGATCTTTAATGCCATGTTTATCATTGAAATTTGAAGCTTTTTCGGAGTCATGGTATTTTATCTTTAATGTCATTATTAAAAATTGTTGACAATTTATCCCTAAAAGAAAAAGACGTTATTCCAACATCAACACTTTTTGCTTTCAAGGTGTTTTTTTCATACAAAAAATTGACGACATTATTCAAGCATCAACACTTTTCATTTTCAGACTGTTTTTTGCACACACAAAATTTGCTATGTTATTCCACCATCAACACTTTTTGTTTAGAGGGTGTTTTTTCAATCCTTTTTTCAAGAAAAAAGTTGGTTTTTAGCAAATTTAAAAAAATGTTGAAATTTGACCCTAAAAAAAAGTGCTTTCTTGAAGACACACTTTTCATTTTTGGGTTGTTTTTTCATGTTTTTTGAGTTTTTTTGGGCTAGATTTCTTGTTTTGATGTAATAGTTCCCGTTTTATCAGTAACTATGTTAAGGAAGTTGAGGATGAAGATGTGTTGAACAAGTATCCAGTTTTACAGTAGTTTCAGGATATGTTTCGAGCAGAGATTTCTGAATTTCTACCGCATAGGGAAGTAGACTTTTCTATTGAGTTGATGCCAGGGGCAACTCCAATATCAAAGGCACCTTAGAGGATGAGAACACGAGTTGGTAGAGTTAAATTTGTAGCCAAAAGAGATGCTTAACAAAGGGTACATTAGGCCAAATGTATCTCCATGGGGTGCACTGGTGTTGTTCATGAAGAAGAAACATAACACTCTCAGATTGTGCATTCAATACATGAAGTTGAACAAAGTGACCATCAAGAACAGGTACCCATTACCAAGGATTGATGATTGGTTTGATCAGCTGAAGGGAGAAGTAGTCTTCTCTAATATTGACTTGAGACCAAGTTATCATCAAGTACGCATCAAAGAGAAGGACATCTGCAAGGCCGCATTTAGGACCAGGTACAGGAATTATGAGTTTGTTGTAGTTCCATTTAGTTTGAATAACGCCCCAACTACATTTATGTGTTTGATGAACAATGCGTTGTGTCATTATTTGGATAATTTTTTTATTGTGTTCATTGATGACATATTGGTATATTCTAAAAATGAGGAAGAACATGCCGAGCATTTGGAAATAGTGTTAAGGTTGTTGAGAGAGCATCAGTTGTATGCTAAGATCAACAAATGCAGTTTCCTCTAGAATGAGGTACATTACTTGGGAGATGTTGTCTCCAAGGAGGGAAATGTAGTAGGTCCAAAAAAGATAAGGGCCATCATGGAGTGGGTAGCTCCTAAGAATGTAGATGAGGTGAGATCATCCATGGGATTGGAAGGTTACTACAAAAGGTTCATAAAGAAATTCTCACAGATTGTGTATTCTATTACATCATTGTAGAGTAAAGGTAAGAAGTTTTATTGGAAAAATGAATGCGAGGATCATTTTGAGTAGCTTAAGCAGTTGTTGACACATACTCCAATGTTAAATATTGTAGATCCAGAAAATGAGTAAGTAGTATGTACAGATGCATGAAAGAGAGGACTTGGTGGAGTCCTTATAAAATATGGACAGGTGGTATGCTATGAGTCATGAAAACTGAATGAGAACGAGAAGAACTACCTAACAAATGATCTTGAACCAGCAACAATCATTCATGCACTGAAGATGTGGAAGAATTATCTTCTTGGAAGGAGGTTTGTACTGATGGGTGAACACATTGAGTTGAGGTACTTGTTTGACTAGCCAAATCTGAACTCCAGGTAGGCTAGATGGTTGGTCGATATCAATGAGTTTGAATTGAAGATCAGGTACATCAAGGGAAATGAGAACAACATCATATACTCTTAGAAGGAAGGTACATGTAAAACACATAAAAACTATGAGCTCCTATGGGACAAACTTACGGGATAGGATCTTGTAGGAAGATCAATAGGATCATAGGTATAAGGATATTGTGCATAGGTTGCAGCAAATTACAGGTACATGTACAGGTATGGGTGGTGGTATAGGTACAGGTACATGTGTACATGATTTGTACTACCATCTCACAACACATGGATTGGTTCGATTTAGACACAGGATATATGTGTCGAACAATCGTGAGCTCAAGAAGGTAATATTGAGGGAGTTTCATGCAAAACCATATTCGGGTCACCCAAGCTACCAGAAGACATTAATTGCACTAAAGAGGTTCTATTATTGGCTTAATATAAAGAAGGATGTAGCTGAGTTTGTAGCTAGATGTTTTAATTTTCATATGGTTAAGGCCGAGTCTCAGAATCTAGGTGGAATTCTACAGCCAATTGCGATTCCAGAGTGGAAATGGGAGGTCAATTCCATGGATTTCATCACAATTTTTCCTAATATATCTACACAACATGATTCCATCATGGTTGTGGTGGAAAGGTTGTAAAAATTTTCACATTTCATTCCAATGAAGACTACATATTCATCTAGCGATGTAGCCCAGGTGTTAATCAGAACCATAGTTAGATTTCATGGTTTTCTAAAGAAGATTGCATCAAACATGGATGAAAATTTCACTTCTAAGCTTGGGAAGGAGTTGTTTATAGGTTTAGGCACCAATTTGGAATTCACCACAACTTATCATCCACAGACAGATGGACATATTGAGAGGGTCAACATGATATGTTGAGGATGTATGTGACGCATCAGCAACACAAGTGGGAAGAGTATCTTCCACTAGTAGAGTTCGCCTACAACAACGTGTATCATGATTCATTGAAGATGAATCCAGTTGAGGAATTGCATGGGTGGAGTTGCAACACTCCCATCAGTTGGAGTGATCTGGTTAACATGGTACTGATTGGACCAGATATATTGGAAGGAGTGGAACAAGAAATCCAAGTGATCAAGAAGAACTTGAAAGTAGCACAAGCTAGGCATAAGAGTTATGCAGAAATGAAAAGGTTTTTTGAGTTTCAGGTTGGGAACAGGTGTATTTGTGCATCAAGGCCAAGAAGAGCTCCTTGCGGATTGGATCGTGTGTCAAGCTAGCACCAAGGTTTTGTGGACCCTTCAGGTTCTTTGGGAGGATCATACTAGTGGCATATCGACTTGCATTTCCTTCCACAGTGAAATTCCATGATGTTTTCATATATAATTGGTTAATAAATATGTTAAATATGTTGATCATGTGATTGAATGGTTTGTATTTCAGTGGATCCAGAAGGAGATTTCTAGTTGGAACCGCAGTACATTTTGCATAAAAATACGCTCATGCTTCAGAATTGAGAAATCAAGCAATTTAAAGCGAAATGGAAGACATTTGGGCCTGATGAAGCTAGATGAGAGATGGCGGATCAGATGCGAGCTATATATCCTTCCTTGTTTTCCAGTTGAGGCAAAGCAGTTTTGGTGTGATATTGGTATATGTTTTGGTGATGTTTTGATATATGTTTTGATGTGATATTCGGGTATAACATAGTTACTGATTAAATGAGAACTATTACCTAAAAATGAGAACTCTAGCCCAAAAACAAAATGTGTGTCTTCCAGAATGAACTATTTTTTTAGGGTCAAATTTCAACATTTTTTTAAATTATGCTAAAAACCAATTTTTTTCTTGAAAAAATGATTGAAAAAACACCCTCAAAACAAAAAGTGTTTATGGTGGAATAACATCACCAGTTTTTTGTGTGCAAAAAACAACTTGAAAACGAAAAGCGTTGATCCTAGAATAATGTTGCCAATTTTTTGTGTGCAAAACAGCCTGAAAACGAAAAGTGTTGTTGCTGGAATAACATTGTCAAATTTTTGTGTGCAAAAAAAACCTTGAAAATGAAAATTGTTAATGTTGGAATAACTTCTTTTTCCTTTCGGGGTAAATTATCAACCATTTTTAAAAATGACATTAAAGATAAAATATCGTCACTCTCAAAAACCTTAAAATTTCAGCGACAAACATGACATTAAAGATAAAATATTAAAAGTCTTAAAATTGCAAAAAAATTTGTGCATTGTATTAAAGATAATCTATTGTTGTGTCTCTGAAAAGCCTTGAATATCCAAGGATGACATTCAAGATAAAATATCACCTTTATGAAAATAAAATTCCAACGAATTTTAGGCATTGTATTAAATATAAAATATCACTTGTAAAAAAATAAAATATATAAAACACACACACCCACACAAATTTTCAAAAGAAAATTAAAAAAACACAATTGAAAGAAAAAAATTAAAAATTAACCAAAAAAAAAAGAAAAAACATTTTTTTTTAAAAAGTTATAATAATAATAATAATGATGATGATGATGGTTAACGTCCACTGAGACCAAACTTTGGTCTATCATACGTAAAGAAACTAATTATTTAGTTTGTTTTAAAATTGTACTCCTATGCTCAAAGAGCTTGGAGAGAAGCGTCTCGAGCTCCCTATAATTTTGACATGTTAAAAGGATAGGGAGGTCGCTATTGCAAGAAATATTATGAAACTGAGATCTAATGTGGGTGTATGCAAGGAGATCTAAGAGGAAATGATTTTCATCCTCAATGTTCATATTCTCACAGAGATGGCAGATCCTGTCCACCCATGGGGTTTTAGGAACTGCCCAATGACTCATTTCACTATGGAGCTCATGAGAGTTCGTTCTTATCTTGGCTATATTAATTTTTTTCTTTGAGCTAGTTAAAATAGAGAGATAATTTTGATCTTCTAGAGTAGGGTTTATGGCCTCCTTACAATATCTTGAATTTATTTTAGCCTCTAAATCTTTCTCACACCACATTTTCTCTTTAAACTTAGAAGTAACAATATTTTTAATGTTATTAATATTTTTCAATGCAACATTTTCGTTGATCTCCCAATGGTTTAACCAAGCCCTAGTATCTTTATACCAAACTCATTTGAGCCTTAGGAGGTTTTAGCTGGAATTTAAAGCTAGATTAGGAAGTCTATGGTCTCCCATGTTATTGATTTTTTTCTTGTACAACAAGAGCCTAGTCATAGCTAGGCTCTTGATAGGGGAAAGACCCACTTCTATAAGAAGAATAAGATCATGTGTCAAGATGGCACCAAGGTTTTGTGGACCCTTTAGGATCATTGCGAGGACAATACTAGTGGCCTATCGACTTGAATTTCCTTCCACAGTGAAATTCCATGATGTTTTTCATAGATAATTGGTTAATAAATATGTTAAATATGTTGATCAAGTGATTGAATGGTCTGTATTTCAAGTGGAGCCAAAAGAAAATTTCCAACTAGAACCGCAGTGCATTTTGTAGAAAAATACGCTCATGCTTCGAAATCAAGAAATCAAGCAAGTTAAAGTGAAATGTAAGCACTTTGGGCCCGATGAAGCTACATGGGAGATGGCGGATTAGATGTGAGCTATGTATCCTTCCTTGTTTTCCAGTTGAGGCAAAGAAATTTTGGTGTGATATTGGTATATGTGTGGTATATGTTTTGATGTGATATTCGAGTATAACATAGTTACTGATCAAACGAGAACTATTACCTCAAAATGAGAACTCTAGCCCAAAAAAACTCAAAAACATGAAAAAACAACCCAAAAATGAAAAGTGTGTCTTCCAGAACGCACTATTTTTTTGGGGTCAAGTTTCAACATTTTTTAAAATTATGCTAAAAAGCAATTTTTTTCTTGAAAAAAGGATTGAAAAAACACCCTCGAAACAAAAAGTGTTGATGGTGGAATAACATCACCAATTTTTTGTGTGCAAAAAACAACTTGAAAACGAAAAGTGTTGATCCTAGAATAACGTTGCCAATTTTTTGTGTGCAAAAACAACATGAAAACGAAAAGTGTTGTTGTTGGAATAACATTGTCAAATTTTTGTGTGCAAAAAACACCTTGAAAATGAAAATTGTTAATGTTGGAATAACTTCTTTTTCTTTTCGAGGTAAATTGTCAACCATTTTTAAAAATGACATTAAAGATAAAATATCATCACTCTCAAAAACCTTAAAATTTCAGCGACAAACATGAAATTAAAGATAAAATATTAAAAGTCTTAAAATTGCAAAAAAAATTGCGCATGGTATTAAAGATAATCTATTATCATGTCTCTGAAAAGCCTTGAAAATCCAAGGATGACATTCAAGATAAAATATCACCTTTATGAAAATAAAATTCCAATGATTTTTAGGCATTGTATTAAATATAAAATATCGCTTGTAAAAGAATAAAAATATATAAAACACACACACAAAAATTTTCAAAAGAAAATAAAAAGGGGAAAAATTAAAAAAAACACACAATTGAAAGAAAAAAATTAAAAATTAACCCCCAAAAAAAAAAACAAAAAAATTATTTTTTTTAGGTTATAAAAATAATAATAATGATGATGATGATGGTTAACTTCCACTGAGACCAAAATTTGGTCTATCATAAGTAAATAAACTAATTATTTAGTTTGTTTTAAAATTGTACTCCTATGCTCAAAGAGCCTAGAGAGAAGCGTCCCGAGCTCCCTATAATTTTGACATGTTAAAAGGCTAGGAAGGTCGCTATTGCAACAAAGATTATGAAACTGAGATCTAATGTGGGTGTATGCAAGGAACTCTAAGGGGAAGTGATTTTCATCCTCAATGTTCATATTCTCACAGAGATGGCAGATTTGGTCCACCCATGGGGTTTTAGGAACTGCCCAACGACCCGTTTCACTATGGAGTTCATGAGAGTTTGTTCTTATCTTGGCTATATTAATTTTTTTCTTTGATCTAGTTAAAACAGAGAGATACTTTTGATCTTCTAGAGTGCTATAGGGTAAAATTCTTGGGTTGTTGGTTGTCGAATATCCCTCTTGGGGCGTTTCGGTGCCCGAGGCAGACAATAAGATTAGCTGTATAGTTCAAAAAGAAGATGCATTCATGTTCATATCAACTTAAACAGCTTGATGGAATAAGATGGAAGATTACCTCTTTTCAGATCTTGAAGTCTTTGGAGAGCACTAAGCAGCGAAGCAGGGATCCTCCTTCACCAGCTCCAAATCTCGACCCTGCAATCAATCAAAGCACCCGTGTAATCTCTACCACTATATATATTTCTTATCAATTAAGTTAACATATGACAAACATTAAGCAATGCACATCTAAGCCATTCATCTCATGTTATATAAGTAATTGAGAAACGATAACGATATCGATGCATTGAATGGATAAAATAGATACAGTTCTATTGATTTATAAGAAGGAGGATTACAACCGTCGGTTGTACCAAGCCCTCCTCAGTCTTCCATTCTCTCTCTCTCTCTTTCTCTGAATGTGGGGATGTCTTAATCAACAAGTTCTCAATGAACCTCTTTGATCTTTGACCTTCACACTACAACAACAAACGCTCTGCTTCACATGTATTCAAAAAACCTTCGACCTTGAACCAAGAGCCTACAGCTCCATTTTATAGGAGATGGAGAGGGAAAACCTTGTCTTTCTCCTTCCACCAGTTCTAAATAGAAAAACCAAGATGTTTCCTCAACTTTCCATGCTTTTGCATTTCTTGAGAGTTTAGTTGTTTTTGGAAAGACCCAATAAGAGATTAGTGCCTTGCAGTTTCTATTTTGCACCGACTCTCTATGAGAAAAAGCTGGAGTTTCAAATCATTCTCCACGGGTTTTCCTGTTTCACACTCAAAACACGGGTAGAACTACCCTCTAGGCTAAATAGAGAATTTCCCTAGCCACTAACGCAACCTTTTCATGGATCAGGTGCATTATAATGCATTTTGGCTGTTATAGGGGCGCGTTACCTTTGCAGAAGTAGGTTTAGTTTAGGCCTCTTTATTCCTTCCATACTTATCTTCTCCTTTGAGCTGATGAGGAGGTTATTTGACTTGCGACAGATGCCCCCTAAAGTGTGAGGTTAGAGATGAATATGATGGCCGAAATAATTTATAATATGTGTAGTAGAGCTAAAGAGATTGGAGGGCTGAGGAAAACCTGAAACAACAACATATGTCAAAAAATATAGTATCTGTCTTGAGTCAGGTATTACCATGCTCAGTAGCTAATCAACATGATTTCTCTAGTACAGAGATATGAAGAATATGTCCACTGATAAGCATAATGTGGAAGTGTCTGTCATAGCAGGATCAGGCTGAACAAGCTGTCTCCATAAACAATATCACAACTTGGGGAAGGAAACATAGTTGTAATGATGTAACCTTTTCCCCAAGGTCTTGGCCGCCGCTTCACTTAAACTGCATATTTCTCGACATGTGAATGAAGGAGCTGTCGTTGAACATGTGAATGAAGGAGCTGTCGTTGAACATGTGATAAATCGTCTGATTACCAGTCGATAATGAAAACTGTTAACAGACGTGAAGGTGGCCACCAATAATGATGATGGTCCCTACGATGCATAGTACAATCTAGCGAGTGTGAATAAAAAGAGTTGAAGTGGAACAGTCGTAGAATAATTCGATTGGGAGCCAATGGTGAAGACTCCCAATCAAACAAAAGATTACCTGCCACTGATGTCTGTAAGTATCTGGGTAATGGTGAGTTTCTGGATCAACTTCCTAGATGAGATGTTGAAGTCGATAGGAAGAGATCTATTGAAAGGTAGGCACTGAGGTGTCCTACATCAGTCAACATGAAACATAAAACTGACGATTTTGTTTTTGATGGAAATAATGAAGAGAAAATGGGGATAACTAACGACAAATAATTTCTGGCATAATGAGTGGTTCGGTTGATATGAGGAGCAGTAGATAGCGAGATCTGATTGAACAATAGAAGGCACTGTAAAAGGGTACTAGGCAGCTGAGGCTTAATGAATACCAAAGAGTTTTTTAGGATTTTACCAGTGTAGGAACACTGGGAGATGAAGGCTAAACTCATAGATGGTAGGGTTCGTCTAACTGCAAAAGAGTTTTCTAGGAAGTGCCATGTTCAAGATTTTTGCTGCCAAATCGACCTTTCTTAAACATAACAGAGGTAGTATCCATTTTGTCCAAAAATTTTCCTCGTCTGATTAGGTTTAACGAGTCCAGATGAGTAAACTCGGTGAATTTTCCATATTTAGAGAGTTTGAAAAATTTCGTAAAAGACAACTCCAGGGGGTGCCTTTGTCATGTCTTGATAACTGGGCACAACAAAGGGAGAATAGTAAGACCGAAACAGTTCATTTTCCGTGAGTTAGTCCATCGAAGCCGGAAAAGTGAGAAATCTATGTTCGATGGACGTGTACCTCATTTTTTTATGAGTACAAAGAGATGAAGTAAACTCAATATTCTTTGTGAAATTTTAACGAGTCCAACAAAGAAAAACTCGGTGCTCTCTGTGAAATTTTAATGAGTCACGCAGAGAAAACTCGGTCACTTTTTCTATTTAAAGAGCTTTGAAAAAGAGGAAAATAATGGCTCCTGATTCTATGTCGTGGTAGTTTAACGAGCTCGAAAAAGGCAAATTGGGGTTTTCTCAGTTTTATGAGCTAGAAAAAATCCCTAAAAGAAAGCTCAGTGCTTCTTCATGGCAGTTTTAACGAGTTTGAAGAAGAGAACTCCAAGTTTTTCAGATTAATGAGCAAGAAAAATACCATAAAAAGAATGCTCGAAATCAACTTCGTGTAAGCTTAACGAGTCTGAATAAGAGAGCTCGAGGTTTTTCGGATTAATTAACAAGAAAAATACCATAAAAAGAATGCTCGAAATCGACTTTATATCATTCAACACGAGGTAGTGTTTTGCATGGTGGCGAATACGACGACGGTCGTCAGACGTGAGAGTTGGGCGGAAGTGTTGGGTTTGTAGGTAGACCAAAATTTCTCCATACCATGGGTCTGAAGAATCGACCAAGTATATAGATTCATTAGGAAATGGATCATGAGCTACTTCTCCTAGGTCAATTCTGGGAAGGTCCGATAGCAATTCGGCGAAGACTAGATATTTCTTTGCTTTGGCAGCCATGAAGACCAAATCAAATTGTTGGAGGATTATAATCCATTTGGAATATTTTCCTCCAATAATTTTTCGAGACAGGATGTGTCACATGGGGTTCTCCAAAGCAATAACAGTAGTCTGTCATAGCAATATATAGTGTCGAAGTCGGGTGACGGCAAAGACTACCGCCAGAGAAAGTTTCTCCATATGTGAATAATGTAGTTCAGGTCCGATCAGACCATTTGAAAAGTAGTATATCACATGTTCACTGTCGTCATTGTGAACTTGAACCAGAACCATTCCAAGTGAGGATGGTGAGGCTGCCAGGTAGAGGAGAAATTCGTGTGAGTAGTCAGGGGCACTAAGGAGTGGGGCTGAAACAAGTGCATGTTTTAAAGCGTCAAATGACCATTGAGCTTGGTCATCCCACAAATATAGTGTTCCCTTCTTCAATAATCACATAAATTCTTTCGTCATCTCGGCATAGTTGACAATGAATCAACGTAAAAATTTTTCCTTCCCTTGCAAACGTTGGAGTTGGAGGATGGATTGTGGCGTCGGCAATTCAACAATTGCTTTAACCTTATCGGGATCAACCCTAATCCCGTGCTTGGAGAAAATGAAACCTATAAGACTCCCGTATTCGACCATAAATATGAACTTATGAGGATTCAGACGTATATTGTAGAACCTACACCTAGCAAAAATTTCTTTCAGATGAGTAAGGTGATTAGGTCATTTCTTGGAATGGGCCGGAAGGTCATCCAAGTAACCATGTACAATATTTCGAATGTCATGGAAGGCGTAGTCCATAGCCTGTTGAAAAGTTGCTCCAGCTTTCTTCAGACTGAAAGGGAGTTTACAATACGCAAATGTGCCCCAAGGACAGATGAAGGCAGTTTTATGCTGGTCTTCTTTTTTAATTGTAATCTGGTTATAGCCTAAGAATCCATCCATAAAGGAAAAATATTCACATCCGGTGCAATCATCGAGAATGTGATCTATGAATGGCGTAGGATAATTGTCTTTGGGACAAGCAGCGTTCAGATCGCGATAATAAACACAAACTCAGATGGTGCCTTTTTTTTTGTCTACGAGAACCAGATTGGAAACCCATTCTATCAAAGGAACGGGATAGATGAAACCAACGCTTAAAATTTTTTCTACCTCAGTTTTGATGGCGGTCGCTTTGCGTGGGTGGACAGGTCTGAGTCGCTGTCGAATCGGTTTGGCATCGTCATAAACCTTGATTTCATGCTCGACTATAGATGGATCTATGCCAGGCATTTCTTCATAAGACCAAGCGAACACATCGTGGAATTCCTTGAAAAGGGATGTGAAGCGTGAAATTTCCTTAGGATTGCAATCTGCTCCAATCTGAATGTTTTCCACGATACCCGTTTTTACCGAGATATCTATGAGCATGGTCTTAGAAATATTTCACATGTTCCCTTCTGAATATATGGTTTGAACAGTCATATAAATGGAAGGGATTATCGCAAGTGGGTCAAAGGATGGGATTTGAGTAGTTATCGTGTTCGAATTAGACATCAAAGCGCGATGGTGGAATTCTCCCCAAGGTCGTTCTTCTAAAGACATGATCTCTTGAATAGCTTCTTCTGTAGGTATGATTTCATCGAGGATATCTTTAGAAGGAACTGTGATGGGTGGGGAGTTCATACCATTGGTCGAAATCATAGCCATGGAGGGTTTAGATGAAATTTGGATGGCTTGATAAGCCAACTCAGCTGGTGAGAGCAGCATCTGATCTCCATAGGAAGTAATTTCTGAAGGTGCCGGGAGGATCCACGAGTCAATAGAGCCATCCAAAGTGGTGGATATCATTGCAACTATATTTGGAGCCTCAAGTGGTGGGAAGGGAAAGCAACCCATAAGGGAAGATGCCTTCAGAAGACCGGTACCAATACTGACATAAGAGTCAAGAAAAACTCCTATTAGGGGTACAATGCTACTTGGTAACGTGGTATAATTAGGGGTGCAGAAGGATAATTGATCCACTGTGACTATTTTCCCATCCAATGGAAATAGGATGAGTCGGAAGATCAAAGAAACAATGGCGGTCATGGTGTAAGACCAACTGCGACCGAGAAATAGATTATAGTCGAGATGGTGATCTATGACTTCAACGTCCACGGTTATCGTTTTCACACTCAGAGTGATGGGAAAGCTAGCAAGGTATCCTTTTGGGAGGAATGTGTGGCCATCAAAATATTTGAGGGAATTCGACGGTGGTGACAAAGTAGGAGAACCTAAAGCGAGCCAGCAAGCCTGTGACATAACGCAGGTCGAGGCACCTTTGTCAATGACAGTACGATGTATTGGTCTCCCTTTCGACACAACCTACACTTGGAATGCGAGTTGGTATGAGAGGCGAGTCTGATATTTTTCCATATCAAAGATAGCTAGCATGGAATCCTAGCGGTCTATTCCACCAATGGCCGAAATCAAGGCTTTCCTTTGTGCTGGACAGGTTTGTAATAGTTCAAGAGCATACATGGCTAACGGTGCCTGCGCCAAATCTTCTACAATGTTGTAGTTTTGGGCATCACGTGCAGAGATGTTATGAGTCGTGCGTCGAAGTGTCCCTTTGGGGGGACGAATCACGGGGTCAGCAGTAGGGCGTTCGATATGCAGATCGTTGGGCGGCGGTGGATTCGATCTGGTACCAGGTTCTTGAGTGTCTATGGTAGGATTTCCATAAAGCTTGGCTCATGTTTGAAGTTCAACACTTTCAATGCCATAAATGGCGAATGATCCTTCACCGAAAGGATGTGAACCACCATTTCCCATTTGCGAGGGTTGTGGTGGGTTTGCAACCATGTGTTGCTATTGTTGCTGTTGATTAGGGAAAGGATTATGAAGAACAGAAGGTGTTCTCCCAGAATCCTTGTTTGCGATAAGATTGGTGCATTCCTGCAGCCGAGGAAATTTTTATGTCAAGTGGTCCTCTGTACAGATCTTGCAAGGAAATTTCATGGGTTTCTCCTTCCCTTTGTCATTTTTGGCAGCGTTTTTATGATTAGGATTATTCTGATGGTCTGACTACTCTTCTGAAGAAGATGCCTTTTTCTTGTTCTTCTTATTCTTTCCGCTAGGTTTTTGTAAAGTTTGCACATAATTAACCTCATTGGTAGGAAGAGTAGTCATTTGGTTAGGGGCAGTGGCAGCCAAAGATGGCTGGGAGGTTTGCCCTCGAGACTATTTTGTGGCTACGCCAGAGATTGTGCCAACGAGACCGTCGGCATGGGCTCCGGTTTTCTGAGTAGCGGGAGGATTTGGGTTACCAGGGGCATTGGGGAGTAAATCATATAGCGTGCTAGATTGTGAGTAGATCAAATCAAAATGTTGGGCATGACGAATGCATTGATCTTCTGTAACCGCACCGGATAGGCCAATGTCTTTAGAGATGTGGGGTAAGAGAGACTTACAAAACCAATTAGATAGAAGATGATCCGGGATTGGCACTTTGACTAGCCTCCTCCTACGCCTCCATTCATGAATGTGATTAGAGATGTGGGTGGCAATGTCTTGGCGCAGCAAGGTTAATAGTTATGTTCCGGTTTCATATCTGATTGGTAATTGGAATTTCTTTAGGAACTCCGTAGCTAAAGCACCAAAAGTGTTGATGGTGGCACGTGGTAATTCAATATACCACTTGGTGGCATTTCCAGTGAGAGTGTGGGGAAAAATTAGAAGTCGGATACTATCATCCACCATGGAATTAGATATAGACCATAAATGAAAGGTGGTGATGTGTGAGGCTGGGTCTTCCCCTTTTTTCCCATCGAATTTTGGGATGTCAGAAGGAATCTTGTACGGTACTGGAGGCCAGAGCAGGTTGTGATTGATGGGGTCATTAGTCAGTTTATAGATGTGGGGGATTTCTAGAGCTAATAAAAATGGAAATTGCGGGTTTTCCCCTGAATCTATCCAAGGAAGTATTGGCTGACTATTTGGACCATAGGGTCCGCCCATCAATGTGTTACCAGTAGGATAAGTATGACTTTGATAAAAATTTCCTATGGGTGGAGGGGTAGGGATATATGGTTGTTGTCCATAGGGCATATTGTATTGGGGGGCGAATGGTTGGTTTCCCCCAATATAAAAGTTCCCCCCTAGTCCAGATGGAGGTTGGGGTGGGTTGGCCTATATGGATGCAATAGAGCTGCCCAGAGGCATGCTACTACTTGCATAGTTCAACAATGGCATAGATCCTACATCGATATTTAAGCCACTTAAGGGAATAGTGTTAACAATAGGTTGTACAGTTTGTCCTAATGATTGCAGGGGTAGTGAAATGTTCCCTGTTATTTTTGTGCTGGTGACACTGCCCCCTGGTATGGAGGCCAAGGGTTTTGAACTCAACAAAGGGTTCCAACTGAAAGGGTTACTAAAAGGAACCGAAGTAGTCCCACTTGTGGGAGTGGAAACCGTAGGTCCCGACGCGGTCACGGTAGGAGTAGATCCCGAAGAAATCGGTGAGTTACTCACAGTTGTGATGACCGTAGGGTTGGGACTAGGCATAAGTTGACTACCAGGGTTACCAAGTAATGGCATAGAATTGAAAACTAGCGGGGAGGATGGTGGCTAACCTGGGATGGTTGCCATTGGTATCGACCCTGTGGATGCCGATTGTGAAATGGATGTTTGTGCGGCCGAAGACATGTTTTTGCATGGTGGAATCTGAATTATCACAGTTGCCAACGAATCAGTGAGTGGAGGATTATAATGAGGTATGACAACTTCCGTGAAAGGGTCCTCTGGAAATTCCGTATGGTATGAGGTTATGTGAAAATCAAGGTTTGTCAATGGAGACTGCTCTTTCGTAGAAGGCATGGGTTCACCAAGGTTCAGTTCTTCCTCAAGAGTCAGAGGAGGTAGACCTTGCTATCATCGAGATAGACGGCGTGGGCCGGATGACGCCACGGTGACCTGTTTATTTTTAACAAATTTTAATAAATTGTGATGTATTATAAAGTCTCAGTGACAATAAACACACAAAAAAAAAGAAAAAAGGACTGTCTAAAAATCAATCAGCAAGCAGCCAGAATAAGGTGCCCTGTTTGAGTATTACCGTTTGTTGCAGATGAAACCAAGTATCACAATACCATCCAGAGAGGGTTAGTCATAAGTATAGTTACGGGTACTCTTGAGCTTCGCCCGAACCTCAAACGATAGGTGTAAGCACTCTCGTGAAGACGAGTACCCTCCTAAAGATTGAAGACAGAGTAGGTTCGTCTGTTTCAGGTACCAGGACAACTCGTCCCAGTCACCTTGTGTAAGTCCCTAAAAAGTATGGCCACTAAAGATACCTCAAATCACAAACATCATCAGGGGGGTCATGGTCTAGGACAGCATGCTATATGGGCAGAATACCTAGATCCCCGATCTAGTTTCGACATCCCCGAAGGGAACCCTAATATATAGAATGCCCACTGGATGCAGTCGAAGGCAGGCTACCTTATTGTGCACCCAAGTGTTGTCTCACGCTTAGCTCTAGTAAAGGAGTGGTCCTGATAATATGAGTGCAGTAGGATTTCACTTATTAATGACTTAGTTTCAAGTTTTGAGATCTTGGGTGATTTTCACACTTTTCCTAACCCAAGATCCTAGCCTGAACTACCGTTGGTGTGAGCTCAGAAAAATTAATGTGATTGATTTTACTATCGCTTTATTCGTAGTGTACTTGATTATTAGTCTTGTAGAGGGGGAGTGGATGTATGAAATGTAATGAGACTCTGGCTCAAAAAACCATGCAAAAATATGCTCTAGATATTCAATTCAATGAAGAGTATTTCTACAAGGAGAGGTTTCCTTTCAACATCCATGCACCAATATTAAAATAGCAAAGTTCAACTTTAAAGATTTAGACATCTATTTATCTCTTCTTAACAGTCTTTTAACTGAAATTTTCAGAATTAATCCAACTAGATGCAGAAAAAATAAAATAAAAATTCTTCTAAAAATAAAATGTATTCGACAGTAAATTTTCAAACAAGAACAAACAAACAACAATTCCAGTTGGTAAAAAAGCACAGGGATGCAGTCAAGGAGTGGTTCTGATGGCCAAAACTCTGCAACCAAAAAGGAACACAACACAAGGGTGAATAGCAATTTTTTGGCTGGGTCACGCACTGGTTCTAAGCAAAGACCGCATTAATGCAGATACTAACACATTGTAATCAAAGCTAGGCTGCATTATAATGCTCTGGAATACTAACAAAGACAGCGTTAGCCAGGGTAAAGTTCTTCAGATGGCCAAAAGGGGACAGGACTGAACTTTGCTTTTGAAATGTCTACTGGGCATAAAAACTAAACAGAAGGGTATGTGAACAGAGGAAAGAAGGAATAATTAAAGAAATAATTTGGAAACTTTGGGGTTAAACTCCCCAGCGGAGTCGCCAATTCTGCTATAGGGTAAAATTCTTGGGTTGTTGGTTGTCGAATATCCCTCTCGGGGCTTTTCGGTGCCCGAGGAAGACAATAAGATTAGCTATATAGTTCACAAAGAAGATGCATTCATGTTCATATCAACTTAAACAACTTGATGGAATAAGATGGAAGATTACCTCTTTCCAGATCTTGAAGTCTTTGGATAGCACTAAGTAGCAAAGCAGGGATCCTCCTTCACCAGCTCCAAATATCGACCCTGCAATCAATCAAAGCACTCGTGTAATCTCTACCACTATATATATTTCTTATCAATTAAGTTAACATATGACAAACATTAAGCAATGCACATCTAAGCCATTCATCTCATGTTATATAAGTAATTGAGAAACGATAACAATATTGACGCATTGAATGGACAAAACAGATACAGTTATATTGATTTATAAGAAGGAGGATTACAACCGTTGGTTGTACCAAGCCCTCCTCAGTCTTCTAATCTATCTCTCTCTCTTTCTATGAATGTGGTGATTTCTTAATCAACAAGTTCTCAATGAACCTCTTTGATCTTTGACCTTCACACTACAACAACAAACGCTCTGCTTCACATGTATTCAAAAAACCTTCGACCTTGGACCAAGAGCCTACAACTCCATTTTATAGGAGATGGAGAGGGCAAACCTTGCCTTTCTCCTTCCTCCAGTTCTAAATAGAAAAACCAAGATGTTTCCTCAAATTTCCATGCTTTTTCCTTTCTTGAGAGTTTAGTTGTTTTTGGCAAGACCCAATAAGAGATTAGTGCCTTGCAGTTTCTATTTTGCACTGAGTCTTTATGAGAAAAAGCTGGAGTTTCAAATCATTCTCCGCGGGTTTTCCTGTTTTACACTCAAAACACGGGTAACGCTACCCTCTAGGCTAAACAGAGCGTTTCCCTAGCCACTAACGCGACCTTTTCATGGATCAGGTGTGTTATAATGCACTTTGGCTGTTATAGGGGGCGTTACCTTGGCAGATGTAGGTTTAGTTTAGGCCTCTTTATTTCTTCCATACTTATCTTCTCCTCTGAGCTGATGAGGAGGTTATTTGACCTGTAACATAGAGTAGGGTTTATGACCTCCTTACAATATCTTAATTTTCTTTTAGCCTCTAAATATTTCTCACACCACATTTTCTCTTTAAACTTAGAAGTAACAATATTTTTAATGTTATTAATATTTTTCAATGCAACATTTTCGTCGATCTCCCAATGGTTTAACCCAGCCCTGGTATCTTTATACCAAACTCATTTGAGCCTTAGGAGGTTTTGGCTAGAATTTAAAGATAGCTCAAGAAGTTTATGGTCTCCGATATTATTGATTTTGTGCTTGTACAACAAGAGCCTAGTCATAGCTAGGCTCTTGATAGGGGAAAGACCCACTTCTATAAGGAGAATAAGATCATGTGTCAAGCTGGCACCAAGGTTTTGTGGACCCTTCAGGATCATTGGGAGGATCATACTAGTGGCCTATTGACTTGAATTTCCTTCCACAGTGAAATTCCATTATGTTTTTCATATATAATTGGTTAATAAATATGTTAAATATGTTGATCATGTGATTGAATGCTCTGTATTTCAGGTGGAGCCAAAAGAAAACTTCCAACCAGAACCGCAGTGCATTTTGCAGAAAAACACGCTCATGCCTTGAAATCAAGAAATCAAGCAAGTTAAAGTGAAATGTAATCACTTTGGGCTTGATGAAGCTACATGGGGGATGGCGGATTAGATGCGAGCTATGTATCCTTCCTTGTTTTCCATTTGAGGCAAAGAAATTTTGGTGTGATATTGGTATATGTATGGTATATGTTTTGGAGATGTTTTGATATATGTTTTGATGTGATATTCAGGTATTACATAGTTACCAATCAAATGAGAAATATTACCTCAAAATGATAACTCTAGCCCAAAAAAACTCAAAAAAATGAATTTTTGAGTTTTGTGGAGAGACCACAAAACTGAAAAATAGACACTTTTCTTGTTTTGTGGAGAGATCGCTATGTTGGTGTGGTGGCCAGATAGTCATAGTGCCATTCACAGGGATTTAAAAGAGTGATCAAGCCAGCTCATGATGAGACCTCTTGTCCTTCAAGAAGTTTTAGTTGTCAAGAAGGTCACTACCCTGGTGTGGTGGCCATTTTGGGAATGTCACCTATTATATCCTCATGATCATGGTAGGCTAGCTCATAAATTTCAAGTGTGTTTTCCAGAATGCATGTGTATGATATGAGAAAGTGTTTAGTGATTTAGTAGGTCATTATGACATAAAATTGAAAGGAATAGACAAACCAAAGTTTTCAAGCTATTGGAATGAGAGAAGAAGGGTTTTTGTGAAAGATTCAAACATTGAGCATGCCCAGAAAACATGGGAAAAATATAAAGTAAAAGAATTTTTTCTCTTTGAACTCATATCATACAATAATGGTGACGAATTTCATTGTCTAAACTAAACAAATTTGAATTTTTTCTCCAAGTTTTCCAAATTTTGAACTAGATGGTTAAACGAAAAGTGTGTCTTCCATAATGTTTTTTTTTTAGGGTCAAATTTCAACATTTTTTTAAATTATGCTAAAAACCAATTTTTTTATTGAAAAAAGGGTTGAAAAAACACTCTCGAAACAAAAAGTGTTTATGGTGGAATAACATCGCCAATTTTTTGTGTGCAAAAAAGAAATTGAAAACGAAAAGTGTTGATCCTAGAATAACATCACCAATTTTTTTTGTGCAAAAAACAGCCTTAAAGAAAAGTTTTTTGTTGGAATAATGTCGTCAATTTTTTGTGTGCAAAAAATACCTTGAAAACGAAAAGTGTTAATGTTGGAATAACGTCTTTTTCTTTTCGGGGTAAATTGTCAACAATTTTTAATAATGACATTAAAGATAAAATATCATCACTCTGAAAAACCTTAAAATTTCAACGATAAACATGAAATTAAAGATAAAATATTAAGTCTTAAAATTGCAACAATTTTTACGCATGCTATTAAAGATAATATATTATCCTGTCTCTAAAAAGCATTGAAAATCCAAGGATGACATTCAAGGTAAAATATCACCTTTATGAAAATAAAATTCCAACGAGTTTTAGGCATGGTATTAAAGATAAAATATCACTTGCAAAAATAAAAGAAAAAAATTAAAATTAAAATAAAAAAGGGAAAAATAAAAAAAAGACAATTGAAAGAAAAAAATTAAAAATTAACCCAAAAAAAATAAAAACAAAAACAATTTTATTTTTATTAAGTTATAATAATAATGATGATGATGATGATGATGATTATGATGGTTAACTTCCACTGAGATGAAACTTTTGTTTATCGGACCTAAAGAAACAAGTTATTTAGTTTGTTTTAAAATTGTACTCCTATGCTCAAAGAGCTTGGAGAGAAGCGTCCCTAGCTCACTATAATTTTGACATGTTAAAAGGCTAGGAAGGTCAGTATTGCAACAAATATTATGAAACTGAGATCTAATGTGGGTGTATGTAGGGCACTCTAAGAGGAAGTGATTTTCATCCTCAATGTTCATTTTCTCATAGAGATGGCAGATATTTTCCACCCATGGTGTTTTAGGAACTGCCCAATGACCTATTTCACTATGGAGCTCATGAGAGTCGTTCTTATCTTGGCTATATTAATTTTTTTCTTTGAGCTAGTTAAAACAAAGAGACACTTTTGATCTTATAGATTAGGGTTGATGACCTCATTATAATATCTTAATTTTATTTTAGCCTATAAATATTTCTCACACCACATTTTCTCTTTAAACTTAGAAGTAAAAATATTTTTAATGTTATTAATATTTTATAATGCAACATTTTCATTGATCTCCGATTGGTTTAACCAAGTCCTGGTATCTTTATATCAACCTCGTTTGAGCCTTAGGTGGTTTGGTTGGAATTTAAAGCTAGCTTAGGAAGTCTATGGTCTCCCATGTTATTCATTTTGTGCTTGTACAACAGGAGCCTAGTGATAGCTAAACTCTCGATAGGGGAAATACCCACTTATATAAGGAGAACAGGATAGGGTGTAATGCTTTTAATTTTGAGGATATATGTTATAAAACACTTCCGGATTTGATAAATATTTCTCCAGGATTTCTCTAGAGATGCTGCAACCCCAAACCTCACATCCATACAAGATAATAGGAGTGACTAAAGTTTCAAAGAGGAGCTTCTTTTTTTCCCACATAACAAGGTTTGCTACTTTACAAATATTTTCAAGACCAAAATAAGCTTTCCACCCTCCATTAATCCTTTTCTCAATGCTTTAGTTCCAGTCGAGCTTGTGATGAATATCAATTCCTAAGTACTTGTAAGAAGACACTTCCTCCAAGTTGCTATTGTCATACACAAAATTATCGTAAGTGTCCTTGGATTTGATAATCATAACTTTTTTTTTGTGAGTGTTAACAGTCATACCCATGGTAGAGAAGAAATCCTTAAGAAGTCCTAGCTGCTTACGAAGATCAGAAGGGCACCTTGTGAGAAGAAAAATATCATATTTTATAAATTATCAACCCTCATTATAATCTTAATAAAAATTATTCATTATCATCCTTATATTATAATAAGGCAAAAGAAAACCTTTCTTAACCTAGAAATTACTTTCTACTAAAATAGTTCTAATAATAAATCATTTAAAATCAATTAATGGTCCTTAATATTAATTAATTAAACATAGTTAATAATAATTTAAATATAAATAAATTTATATTAAATAAACTATATTAATATTTTTTGATTCCTGGGTATTTGCTGGTCGGCTCCAACTTTCTCCTCATCCCTCCTTTCGCTTGATCTTGTATTTATTTAATCAATCCTCCTCTCTTATTGGTAGGTTTTTTCCTGATGACAGGTCTTGGTTTAGACCCGAAATGTAGATGTAGAAATGAATACTGTGGAGATTCTGAATTCACCAACTCAAGAAGGATGATGATTATTCCAACTAATATCATGCCAGCACAACCTGCTACCTCTAAACAACCTTCTAGATTGTAGATGTAAATGCCAAATAGGGTAAGGGAGAGAGGGAATCCTTGTTTAACTCTGATATTACACTTAATATCTTTCGAACACCCCTCATTTATATTAAACTTGGCAATTACATTCTCGTATAACCTTATAGCAGCAACTCTCAACTCGAAAGGAAGCTTTAGCTCTTCTAATCTATTCCATAGATTATTTCTCGGTATCGTATTAAAAGCCTTTCTAAATTCCTCAAAGAAACAAAAGGGATTGGATTTATCATTGCGGCATTCCTCCACAATGATCCTAAGCATAACGAGGTGGTCCATTGTTGAGTGCTGCCTTCTAAAACCCGCTTGGAATTTAGCCCGCTTACCTTCACTTTCAAGCCATATGCTCATCTTATTTTCCAAAATAATACCATATAACTTGGCTAAGAGAGGGATAATAATAATTGTCCGATAATTAGACGGGTTATTTGTTTCCCCACTTTTAAAAATAGGAATAATGAGGCTTTGAGTCCAAGGTTTATGGAACCATTGCTTGACCTCTTGATTGAAAAGCCTGTGGATGTGAGGGATGAGGACAAGACCTCCAATTTTTAAGATTTTTTCTTGGTAACCTTATTTGTTCTTATATTTTCCATTTTCCAAGCGCTTAACCCCAAAATCTATGTCTTCTAATGAGAAAACGTCTTCTGTTGTGAGCAGGGTTTCAAAGTTATATATGACATTTGGAGATTCATAAATATTTTTAAGATAGGAATTCCAGTCGTGTAAAGTAGTTCTATTATTATCTTTATTTTTTCTAGTTAGAATCTGCCTCCAGAATATCTTAGGAGCTACCTTAGAGAGGTGTAAGATATTTTCTTTTCTTTTATGAATATAATGCATTTTTTTCCTTTTAGTTAAGGCTTTGTATATTTTTATCTTGCCGATTTTAAGAGACTCATCAACAACTTCCTTAATTTCTCTCCTCACACTTTTACAATCTTTATCATACCAAGGGTTGGTTTTGCTATTTCTTTTATTACTTGAAACTTCGATTGAGAACTTGTTAATAGGATATGAGAGGGTTGTAGTAAAATTATGATAGAGGTCTTCTATGTTTTCTATACTAGATAAAGGAAGAAAATTATTTTTTAATTCAATTAGAAAAAGATTATTTTGTTTTTATCAAAGATTAAGTTCTTTTGGCTATAAGGATTATCTTTTATGGGATCTCTATGCATGAAAAAATTCAGAGTTACAATTACGGGTCTATGATCTGAGTCAGGCTCATGGTTGTTTAAGATGTCAAATTTATTATTTCATTGTATGAATGGATATCGGAAATAACATAGTCTACTATGTTGCCACCAAGCCCATGGATACATGTCATGTAGCTAGAATTGGGCCACTTCTTTAGAACGTTTCAAATTATGATATCTTGAGCACTGCAGAGCTTGACTAGCTCAGACCCAAATAAATTCCCCCATAGATCCTCAGAGCTTCTTTTGTACTGGCTAGCTAGAGTAAGGTCTTCGTCTAACCAAAGAGGATTAGGGTTGGAATAATTTCTTAGAAGAATAGCTTGGTGATGGCTGGTGAAACCCACAGTCCCGGTTTCTTAAATATTTAAATCTCAACCTATGTGTAAAAGGCATCCAAAGCTTCTAATGTTCACTCAATTCATAATCCCATATATTGTCACCAACCTTATACTCTGCAATATCTCCAATACAAATTTCGGGCACTAACTATTAAGGTAGACACCCAAACAATTATCTCCGCACTAACCTTATGACTAGGGTTAAATACTACTGGGCTTATGTAAATAACTGGCTATATTTCCAATGGAGCATTTTATGTACTTTAGGCCCCGGGCCCACACCTACACAATGTGAATTCAACCAAATAAACGTCCATACCTTAGTTTATCTCTTGTGTTACTTTTTTGTGCGATCATCATTCGATGGCTATCCTTCAGATCGGATGGCGTATATCAATATCGCTCCGATCTCACAGTCAAACGTTAACGCGCGATGAGATTGGTATCGGGAAACCGCTTCCTCCACGTGTCAGCTTATGGAATAGATCGCAAGCAATTTAGAAATACAGCTTATCCTCCAAAGGCAGTGCGATCAAACTGTCGGGTTCACCCCAAACCACGTTCACTGTTTATATTTCGTGGTTCCGCTCCCCTTACTCTAGGTTCTGTTTCAACACTTCAATGTACTATTTTCATCTCAACTCCACTCCATTAGCAGGTTCTCCCCACACGATTTCAAAATCACTCTTCCTCGTGAGTCTTCTTCTACGCAGAGATTAAATCCCCACAGGATGACTCACATACGAAAGCGAGCCCCTCTTCCTTTGAATCTCGCTACAGATTTCTTCATGCTGCAATCAATTCACTAACCGAGACTGCAATTCTCACACAGAAGTTTATCATGCGTTTATTATATATACTCTGTCACAGGGTCTCATCCATACATAATTCTTCTATCTCAGAATTGACCCTTACAGTGATCGATTCACCTCACCTTACAAGTCAATTCCTCAAATAACTCACAGAAGACGATCAAAACCCCAATTTCAATTTACTGGTAGAGCTTTGCGCAGAGGTTCCTACTCAAAAAACCAGGACCTCTACCATACTCTCACGAAGGGTTCGAATAGTCAAAGCAGGAAAATTCAATCATTTCATAACTCAGAATTCATAGTTGTTCTAGAGCCTCAAACATTCTTCAAATAGATTCTACCAAGAACACATGTTATGCACACAAATCTTATGAACAATTCTCCATAATTAAATATATATATACACGTGGTCAATCTCAAAAGAAATCACTTATAATCTCATGGTTGGCCAAATATTCAATGCGAAGGCCACTACCCTCCTACTCTATTGCTGAAGAAGTTCTAGTTCCCTAACTCTACATGCATTTACATTTATACAGACACAAATGAGTCGATTCGACTTCTTGACAGAACCTCTTGAAATTCTCTAGTTCCTAATTTTAGACTTCAAACTGAAACTACTAAAACTACTGAAACTGATCCTAAATCTACTCATACCCTTGGCTGTCTCTTCATATTCCTATCTTAACCAATTTCTCATGTTCTCAAATGACTCGAGAATAATTACAATTCCCTACCAAATTTATTCAAAATATTAATATTTACAAGAAATTTTAAGAACATGGGACCCCCTATGTCTACTTATGTGCAAAGTAACTTTTGAGCCTAATGCCCCTGCATCACACTCCCAAGCTTCAAATTTTTCATGATCTCCTAATCATGTGTCTTTGATCTCTACCTCTAGGATCCCAAACCCTTTTTTTTCTGCTATCCAGCAACTACATCATCCTTCAATTGCATTTCACTAGGTCTCCAAATCTTGTACTGCAGTCTGCCTCCAGTTGTACTCTCACAATTTGCTTTTGTCCTTCCTGTACAAAAATCCTTCTATTTCCTTGCTACTTTCTGCTGCTTCGGAGACACCCTTACCATCAGTCTTCTTCCATGTCCAGCTTATCTTCTAGCTGGATATTCCCTTGCCTACTGCTGCTGCTTCTACGTTTTGTGGTAGCCAACATTGCTTCTCTTGTTGTTAATGTTGTTACTAACATGTTTTCAATTCCTACAAGTGCCATCCCCCATGTTGCGTTAGCTGCCACCATGGGTGTTGCTGATGCCAATTTTTTCTCTGCCCAAACATCCTGAATATCCTTTAAGATATATCCCTCTGCAACATTCTCCTTTTGTTCATCATATTCAAATTCACTCTCCGGAAAAAAATCAACATTTATCCTTCTTCCTGCAGTAACATTCTCACTTAACTTTCCTTGTATACTAGCAAGCATAAGAAAACTAGTATCTACTGCTCCTCCTTTTACGGCTTCAGGCAAGTTCATCTCAATGTCTTCAATTTCTTCCTCTTCTTCAACAGCTTCAGGCATCCTTGCTCCAGGGTCTGCAATCCCTTTCTCTTCTTCTTCATGGGAAATCTTTAGCAATTGCCTCTCATCCCCTTGATGGATTTTGGCAATCCAATCAAGTTCTCTAGCCATTGTATCTTCATCTTCTGTCAGCATGGAATGTCGATTCTTCCTCACTTCAGCAGCTTTTAAAATCTACCCTCCATTCTGCTCTTGGCCCATCAGTCTAGCCAATTCTTCTCTGTCAATGACAACGACAAATTCCTGCATATGAGACATGGTTGTATCATCCTCCTTCAGCAACAATTTTTCTTCTCTCAAGATAATTTCAAAGGATGAATTGTCTTCTGCATCACCTGTACACATAAACAAACTGTCAGTGTTAAAACCATGAGACCCAATGGTCTCAATTGATGACCTAGTCACCAATTCTTCTTCCGACAATTCTAAGTCTAGTTCAAGGCTCATAAATTCTTCATCATCTTTTTCTTCAACTTTCAGAGCCATATCCACTACTCCAACCATCATGCTCAGATGCTGATCCTTCACTAATGTTTCAACCAACACAATTTCCTTCTTATTCATATCTCTGACAACTTCCAACTATTGTTCTTCCTCTTTCCCTGCATGATTAACACATGAATCATCAGCAGTAAATTTCCAATGCTTCAATGTCTCCTTTTCCTCTTATAACACATCAGTATGTTGTGTGGAAATCCTTCCCAAATATTCTGTCAGCACCCCAGCATGCTAATCTGCATCCTTCATGAGACTGTCAGCTAGTCTCACTTTTCTTCCATCATCTGCTCCATAAACTCCATCCATGAAGATCTTCCTGCCTTTCTTCCTCAGCAAACCATCTTGTGCATAGGTCCTGTTCTTCTCCAATTCTCTTCTTTGGAAATCCAACCTCCTGTACAACTCCAAAAATTCAGTAGGAGTAGATTTTGGGAACCTTACACAACCCTTTATGCCTCTGCTTGTTCTTGACCCGTCCTCTGTTGGCCCTTCTCTCTTAGCTTTAACATTCTGCTGGATATCTTCATTTGACCCTTTTGTCTTCATCTCTCCCTAAGATTTCACTATCTCATCATTGATCTGAACAGATTTCAGATTCAATGTCTTCTTCTCATCAAAAAAATCTGAAGCTTGTCCATATTCTAGTGGTGTACCTGCAAACACACACAACTTTTTAGTTTTCAAATCACATGACCTTTCAGCCTTGTCTGCTACCTCAAGCACTTCTTCTTGAATAGGTCTGCACATGGAATATTCAATTTCCATCCTTTCCTCAAGAACTCTGGGTTCTCCTTCCTCTGTGGAGTCTTCCATCACTTCACATTTGTCAGAATCAAGAACATAAGCCCTTACATCATCTGGACTTGTCCAATAACTCAGGAAATCCTCAATGATTTTCTCCTCAACAAGACAAGCTTCTTGCTGCCTCAAGTCTTCATCATGTCCTACAAGGTCTCTTGCAGATCTCCACTCTTCATCTGTGCTCTGTTTTTCCCCACAAGCAGAAGTTCCTTCTTTCAACTCAGCTGCTCTGAGTTCTTCTCTCAATAAGGCAGTCTTCTTTTGCCTCAGTCTCAACTGTAATGGTTTCCAATTCACTTTCTTTTTCATGAGCCAACCAACTCTCTGGCTTTCTTCTATCCTCATCTTCAGTTTGTTAAACTGTTCTCTGATCTCAGCTACCTCTTTCCAATATTCTGCATCAGTGAGTCTCTTCCTCATGCCAAATGCTTTGGCATATTCCATCTCTCTTCTGCTGTGGCCTCTCTCAGAACCTCTGCAATCTCTACAGTCTCTGCTATGGCTCTCAGTAGCCATTTTTTCTCTAGGAGTTCTTCACTCACAAGCTGCACTAAGCCTCTGCAACAGAAAGATCTCTTATTGCAACTTACCTCACCAATCCCTTCCTCTGGATCCGGCTTTTGGAAAGTACTGGTTCCCTCTCTGCTGGAACCTCTTGAGCACTCTCTTTTGCTCACTAGGCTTCACTCTACAACTTTCCTCAAGAACACCTCTGCTCTCTTCTCATCCAACCTATGTTTGGAATTCTTCCAGGTTCTACCACACTTCTTCTTCACTCAGAGACCCTTGCTGGACTCTTCTATCACTGCTCTCAAATCTGTGATCTGCTTCTGCTAAGATTCTTCAGTTGTCTGCACTCTAGACTCTACAAACAATCCTTCAACCAGAGTTAAACACTGCTCGTTTTCTCTTGGGAATACTGCAATTGTCCTTTTTATCCAGCCTCTAGCTGAATATCAAGCGTTGTCTTCAATATCAAGCTCTATCTTCACTATCAAGCTCTGTCTGCACTTTCAGCAACCACAATTCTACAAACATAAAATACACATCAGATTTAAATTAATTACCTGCAAGATCATGATCTTGTCCTCCACTCACTCTGCAAATCCTATTCACTATGATTCTGTGTACTTTTCCTATCAGATCTTGGAATCTGATCTTCCCCTTTCAAATCTGCAGTCTTCAAAACACTTGTCCTTCATTGTATTCCTGTAGGCTGAAAATTCATCAGTTTCCACAAGTCTGGTTTCTTTTCATTCACCAAACTTGGACTTTTTCAAAAAGAGCTATTCCAGCTCTAATACCACTTGATGGCGGGTGAAACCCACAGTCCTGGTTTCTTAATTATTTAAATCTCAACCTATATGTAAAAGGCATCCAAAGCTTCTAATGTTCACTCAATTCATAATCCCCATATATTATCACCAACCTTATACTCCGCAATATCTCAAATACAATGTTCGGGCACTAACTATTAAGGTCGACACCCAAACAATTATCTCTGAACTAACCTTATGACTAAGGTTAAATACTATTGGGCTTATGTAAATAACCGGCTATATTTCCAATGGAGCACTTTATGTACTTTAGGCCCCGGGCCCACACCTACACAATGTGAATTCAACCAAATAAACGTCCATACCTTAGTTTATCTCCTGTGTTACTTTTGTGTGCGATCACCATTCGATGGCTATCCTTCAAATCAGATGACGTATATCAATATCGCTCCAATCACACAGTCAAACGTTAACACGCGATGAGATTGGTATCCGGAAACCGCTTCCTCCACGTGTCAGCTAATGGCATAGATCGCAAGCAATTTAGAAATACATCTTATCCTCCAAAGGCGGTGCGATCAAACTGACGGGTTCACCCCAAACCACGTTCATTGTTTATATTTCGTGGTTTTGCTCCCCTTACTCTAGGTTCTGGTTCAACACTTCAATGTACTATTTTCATCTCAACTCCACTCCATTAGCAGGTTCTCCCCACGATTGCAAAATCACTCTTCCTCGTGAGTCTTCTTCCACACAGAGATTAAATCCCCACAGGATGACTCACATACGAAAGCGAGCCCCTCTTCCTTTGAATCTCGCTACAGAGTTCTTCATGCTGCAATCAATTCACTAACCAAGACTGCAATTCTCACACAGAAGTTTATCATGCGTTTCTTATATATACTCTTTCACAAGTTCTCATCCATACAAAATTATTCTATCTCAGAATCGACCCTTACAGTGATCGATTCACCTCACCTTACAAGTCAATTCCTCCAATAACTCACAGAAGACGATCAAAACCCCAATTTCAATTTACTGGTAGGGCTTTGCGCAGAGGTTCCTACTCACAAAACCAGGACCTCTACCATACTCTCACGAAGGGTTCAAATAGTCAAAGCAGGAAAATTCAATCATTTCATAACTCAGAATTCATATTTGTTCTAGAGCCTCAAACATTCTTCAAATAGATTCTATCAAGAACACATGTTATGAACACAGATCTTATGAACAATTATCCATAATTAAATATATATATATATATACACGTGGTCAATCTCAAAAGCAATCACTTACAATTTCATGGTTGGCCAGATGTTCAATGGGAAGGCCACTACCCTCCTACTCTATTGCTGAAGAAGTTCTAGTTCTCTAACTCTACAGGCATTTACATTTATACAGACACAAATGAGTCGATTCGACTTCTTGACAAAACCTCTTGAAATTCTCTAGTTCCTAATTTTAGACTTCAAACTGAAACTACTGAAAATGATCCTAAATCTACTCATACCCTTGGCTGTCTTTTCATATTCCTATCTTAACCAATTTCTCATGTTCTCAAATGACTCGAGAAAAATTACAATTCCCTACCAAATTTATTCAAAATATTAATATTTACAAGAAATTTTAAGAACATGGGACCCCCTATGTCTACTTATGTGCAAAGTAACTTTTGAGCCTAATGCCCCTGCATCACTTGGTTGCTTGAAGTTCGAGCATTAAAGTCACCCATTAAGAGGATATTACCTTCATTGATTAGGCTAGAAATATCATTCTCTAAACCATTGTAAGGACCGTTTTTATCTAAATTGTTTTTCTTATAGAAGTTAGAATTGATAGGGGCAAAATAACAAATTTCTATGTAGTTATTTTTATCATTAATGTCATTAATCTCTATCGAAATATATTGGTTGTAAGGGTGTTTTTTATAAATCCTAGCATGGGGGAGATGTTCTTCCTAATGTAAGAAGCTATACCCCCAATGCCTCTATGGTAGGATCGCTTGTTCCATATTGACCATAGTAAAAAGCCATATATGTTAGGGACCTTATATTCTTCGTGCTCCCAAGTTTCAACTAGCAATATAATATCAAATTCATTCGAGATCCAACTTAGCTTGGGGCCTTTGTTCCATGGAAAGCCCCGACAGTTCCAAGAGAGAATCTAGAGCATGTTAAATTGATATTATTTACTATCTTTTTGGTTTCTATCTCGAATAACGACTTTTCTATTTCTGATTATTTCCCATTTTCCTTCCTTCCTAGCTTCTTTTACCTTTTGAACCTCCTTTCTTAATTCTGCTTGATCTTCTGGAATGAGAACTTCATTTATAAATATTCCCATTCCTTTTAGACTTGAGGTTTTACTAAGTATGTCATGCTTATGGTCAGTAGAGCTCACTTTTATCTGGATCAACCTTCCTTTATTATCAGTTAATTTCCCCAACCTTGTTTCTTCTGTGAGACACGTTGTTTCAATTTTTAATCTATTATGTAATTTTGTCTGGGTTATTGCTAAAGTATCCTCGTCTACCTCATCTTTCAAACTGAAGATTATGAGGTTAAAGGCCCTTTTTTTATGCTCATGGTCTAATTCTATCAATTTTTTCAATTCTTCTTTAATGGGTTTGATATCAAATTTACATGCCACACTATTTAGGGTGATATTGTTATTAAATTTTTCTTCTAGTTCTTTAATAATGTACTTCATTTTAAGACTTTCTAAAGTATCAACATCTCCTTGTTGGGATGTTTGGTTCATATCTTGGCTTTGTTTTTCTATTACCTGTAATCTAATCTCCATTTTCTCCAGTTTATTCTACAATAGTTTTATTTTATTTTCTATTTGTTTTTGGATCTTGTCTTCAAGAGATGTAAATTTATTTTCCAGCATGGCTTCTAACTTTGTTTGTAGCTTTACTTCTCTTTCTTCTCTATGTTTCTCTAAAGACTCTATATACTCATAAAGGTTCTGTAGAGTAACTGTGCTAGGTCTACCTTCGACAATCTTTGGTAGATGTGGTGAATTATTCATACATGTGAACAAATATATGAGCAGTAGATATGTATTAGAAAAAAAAGATAAGGAATGTGTGCACATGATATAACCATTTCATATCGCCTTCCAGCTACAGAAACAAGGAGCTACCAACCAAAAAAGTCCCACCAAGATCCATAGGGAGGTTGTCTTATATATGAGAGAACGAAGAGATGTATATATGCCGTAGAGACCATCGAGGCCACAGGGTTATGCCGCACCAAAGAGATGTATATATCGCAGAGCCACAAATGTATATATCTGTCACACCGAAGAGATGTATATATCGAAGAGATGTATATATCACATAATTTGCAGATGTATATATATGTCACACCGAAGAGATTACATATGCGAGAACAAAGAGATGTATATATGCCGCAGAGATCACTGAGGCCATAGAGTTATGTCACATTGAAGTGATGTATATATCAAGATCACTGAAAAATTCTTATATATGCAAGACTGAAGAGATGTATATATGTCGCAAAGACCACCGAGGCCACAGAGTTATGCAACATCGAAGAGATGTATATATCGAAGAATCCACATATGTATATATCAATGTTTTCTTCTATCTCCTCAGTTGTTGAATATTTGTGTTGTGCTATACTGTGGACCGAAGAAACCCTGACCCTTTGCGACTTGATTTGAATACAATTCTGCCAAATATTGCAGAAAACGTTTATAATCTTTAACCTGAAACCATGGGTGGAAAGGATCTGCCATCTTTGTGAGAATTAGTTAAAATTAAAAAATAATAATAATTAAAATTTAGAAATTTAAATAAATAAATAAATTTAAAAAACAAATGGAAATAAAAATAAAAATTTTAAAATAATAAAAATTTAAATTAAAAAATTTAAATTTAAAATTTAAAAAGAAAATTTAAATAATAATTTAAATTAAAAAAAAAATGCATATAAATATATGAAAAATAAATTTTTAAATAAAAAAATAAACAAAATTCATTTTTTTTTCTAAATAAATAAATATATATATATATATATATATATATATATATATATATATATATATATATATATATATATATATATATATATATATATATATATATATATTGAAAAATAAAGAATATATTAAAAAAATTAATAGAAAAAAATTAAGTTATTTTTTTTTATTAATTTTTTTTTTGTTTTTAAATTTAATTTTTAATTTTTTTTTTAAATAAAATTTTGTTTTTTATTTAATTATTTCTAATTTTTTAATTTTTATTAATTTTTTGTTTTATTTTTTAATTTTTTATTGTATTTTTATTTTTAATTTTAAAAAATTTGTTTATTTTTAATTTTAATTTTTTTAATTTAAAAAAAATGATTTTTTTTTTTTTATTATTTGAAAATTTGTTTTTCATATATAAATGGAGGAATGTCATAATAATAAATCCAATCTCTTTTGTTTCTTTGTGGACTTTAGAAAGGCTTTCGATACGGTGCCTAGAAATAACCTATGAAATAGATTAGAAGAGCTAAAGGTTCCTTTCGAGTTGAGAGTTGCTGCTATAAGGTTATACGAGAATGTAATTGCCAAGTTTAAGAGCAATGAGGGGCAGTCGAAAGATATTAAGTGTAATATCTAAGTTAAACAAGGTTTCCCCCTCTGCCCTACCCTATTTGGGATTTACATCGACAAGCTAGAAGGTTGCTTAGAGGAAGCAGGTTGTGCTCACACGATCTTAGCTGGAATAGTCATCATCCTTCTTCTCTATGCTGACGATAATGTTCTTTTGGCAAGGTGCCCATTTGATCTTGATAAGCAACTAAGACTTCTTAAGGATTTTTTCTCTACCATGGGTACGACTGTTAACATTGAGGAAAAAAAGTTATGATTATCAAATCCAAGAAGGAAACTTACGCTAATTTTTTGTATGACAATAGCAACTTGAAGGAAGTGTCTTCTTACAAGTACCTAAGAATTGATTGATCACAAGCTCAAATTGAACTATAGCATTGAGAAAAGGATTAATGGAGGGTGGAAAGCTTATTTTGGTCTTGAAAATAATTGTAAAGCCGCAAACCTTTTGATGTGGGATAAAAAGAAGCTCCTCTTTGAAGCTCTAGTCACTCTTGTTATCTTGTATGGATGTGAGGTTTGGGGTTGCAACATCTCTAGAATCCTGGAGAAAGATTGATCAAATCCAAAATCGTTTTATAACGTATAACCTCAAAGTTAAAAGCAATACACCCTATCCTATTCTCCTTATAGAAGTGGGTCTTTCCCCTGTCGAGAGCCTAGTAATGACTAGGCTCCTATTGTATAAACACAAAATCAATAACATGGGAGACCATAGACTTCCTAATCTAGCTTTAAATTCTAGCCAAAACCACCTAAGGCTCAAACGAGGTTGGTATAAAGATACCAGGGCCTGGTTAAACCATTGGGAGATCGACAAAAATGTTGCATTGCAAAATATTAATAATAATGAAAATAGTTTTACTTCTAAGTTTAAAGAGAAAATGTGATGTGAGAAAGATTTAGAGGCTAAAAGAAAATTAAGATATTATAAGGAGGGCATCAACCCTACTCTAGAAGATCAAAAGTATCTCTCTATTTTAACTAGTTCAAAGAAAAAAATAATATAGCCAAGATAAGAACGAACTCTCATGAGCTCCATGGTGAAACAGGTCGTTGGGCAATTCCTAAAACACCATGGGTGGAAAGGTTCTGCCATCTTTGTGAGAATATGAACATTGAGGATGAAAATCACTTCCTCTTAGAGTGCCATGCGTACACCCATATTAGATCTCAATTTCATAATATTTGTTGCAATACTGACCTTCCTAGCCTTTTAGCATGTCAAAATTATAGTGAGATCGGGACGCTTCTCTCCAAGCTCCATGAGCATAGGAGTACAATTTTAAAACAAATTAAATAATTCGTTTCTTTAGGTCCGATAAACCAAAGTTTGGTCTCAGTGGACGGTAACCATCATCATCATCATCATCACACACACACACATATCTATATGTTTTTTTTTTCTTTTTATTTTTTTGTTATTTTAAATTTTTTATTTTAATGTTGTTTTTAATTTTAATTTTTTTTTTTTAAATTTAAATTTTAGATTTTAATTATATGTGTGTGTGTGTGTGTGTTTTCTTTTTAAATTTAAATTTAATTTTTTGGTTAATTTAAATTTTTATTTTAATGCTGTTTTTTTATTTATTTGAAATTTAAATTTTAGATTTTAATTATTTTGAACTTTAGTATTTTGATTATTTTAATTTTAATTTCTTTTTTTATTTTTTTATTTTATCATTTTCTTTAATTATGCTGTTTTTTTTAAAACTTTAATTAATTTTTTTGTCTTTAAATTACGAGTTTTTAAAAGTTTTTCCTTTTTTTTAAATTTTTTTTGTTTATTTATTTATTTATTTTTTAAACTTTTTTGTTTAAATTTTTTATTTTTACAAGTTATTTTTTTATTTTTACACTTTTATTGGTTTTTTTTCATATTTTTTTCTAATATTTTTTTATATTTGATTTTTTTTTATCATGTTTATTTTATTTTGTTTTTATGGCTTATTACCAAGATGAAAATCACCACTCTAAACAAAAAGGATTGATGTTTCATAAACACTTTTCAAAATTTGCATGAAAATCATTAACATTTTAAAAAATATGTTCATACTTGTTGAATAAAAAAATCTAAAGTGAAAAATGGCCATTTTTCTAAATCGACATGAAATTTAAAAAACAGAATCAAAGAAAATTTAAAGTTTCAAAAATATGCTCAAAAAAAAAAAAGGCTATTCTACATCACCACTTTTCAAAATCGGCATGAAAATCATGACATTTAAAAAAAAAACATAAGAAAATTTAAATTGCCAAAATTATGCTCCAAAAAAAAGGGTGATTCTGCATCACCACTTTTCAAAATCGGGTGTTTTTTTTGCTACCTCAAAAAACGGGTACTAGGGAATTTTATCGTTTGATCAGTAACTATGTTGTATATGTACATATGTATATTGGATGTAAATACCTCCATGAGCTATGTTATTAAACCCAAATAAGAGATATGGATATCATGTCATTATATTTATCATTTTTGTGTGATTTCATGTTGGTTTGTTTTTCAGCAGGGTGATTATTGTAAATAATGCATCGAGCTATGCTATAAAGCTCCATGGGCAATATGTTTTCTTTTCAATGGTATTGCTAAGGTGTGATTGAACACCAAGGATGATGTCCCCCAAGGGGGAGGGTTCTGTAACAGTCCTGGTGAAAATTCCATGTAATAAAGTTAAAATAATAACCACAGTTGACGGGACACATATTCCAAGCTGAATGTTGGGAAAAACATCCTAGTGCGGGTGTTCACATGGTTTATTATGGCTATGGAAATTGGAAAAGGTAATGGATAAGACATTAAAGAGGTGTTGAAGGCTTGAAATTCTATGCCTCAACATTATAAGAGAGGCCTATAGGTCGGGACCTTAAATAATATCCTTTTCTGTTGAAATGGTGGTTTTGACTAGTTAAACTAGTTCCAATTACCTTCTCTCAATTTCTACTAGCTTAAAATTTCACTTTCACCAACCAATAGAGAAGAAAGATCCGATCATCTCTTCTAGCTGATTAGGCAAGAAGGTGATCCTTAAGCTGATCTAGGGCTTAGCAAAGCCACAACTAAAGTTTTCCTCTTTTATAAGAGGACTCCTAGAATGCAATGATTGATTTATATGCAAACTAATTTTAGAATGCAAGAAAAATGAAATAAATCCTAATCCTATCTCAGTTAGGAAGAGGTAGATATAACTTAACTGAGAGAAAAGTAATTAAATGATTGGGATTTAAATATGTCTAGCTTATAGTGAATATCAAGGTAAGGAAGTAGTTTAATTAACTGATAATATGAATTCCAAAACAAATTCTATCGAGAGATCTATTAACAAGAATGTTTAATCATTAGCATTAGGAAGTAGTTTTCATAATGCTAATAACCACTAAACTATTAACAATGAAAGATGAACCAATAACATTAGGAAATAGTTCACATAATATTATTAGTAATTAAATGAGGATTAAATGGAAAATTTCTGAGTAAATAGTTACTCAGAGATATGGTTTCAATGCACAAGATCAAAAGACAAAATTGATAACAGACCCATGGGACAGACAAATTAGATAGCTAATCTATAAGAAAGGAATTCATTTCGAAAGAAATGCACAAATATAAATCCAATAAAATAATTTTGCTATCAAAAGAAATGAAGTCCATATTAAAAATAATAGCATTCAAAACACATATTGATTAAACCTGGTCTCTTTCCCAATTGTTTGAATCTCTTAGAATCTCCTCCAAAGCATAAACTCTGTTGCTAAAAACAAGATTTGTAGTAGTGTAAACTCTGCTTCTCATACATAGTTCAAAATGAAAAGAGATAAACCCCAATAATTCTCATAATATCATATTGATCCTCTCCATCTACAACCTGAAACCCCTATTACAATAATGCTTTACGAATTACAAAATTACAGAAGAGAGAAGCCCTTTGCACATTCTACAAACTACTATTTATAATTTACAAAAATGAATTCCAAATAGGAGAGCCATTGAAGAGTAATTCTGCTCCAACAATTTTCATTGGTCCATATTCCTTTTCTGCTATTACTGGAGAAATTACATTTATTGAAACCTTATTTTCCTCATCTCTTCAACCATTTTCCTGTCAAAACCAATTAAATTCAATTAAAATAAAATTAAAATCAAAATAATAAATCTGGAACAAAAAATATCTCCAATCAAAACTTAATTAAATCAATAAATAAAAGAAAAACTGAGATTTTCATTGATATTTGTAAATATCTTATTGGTCAACAAGAACATAGTTGAATGGATCCGCATTCAGTAAAGGCTATAAGCAAATGAGAATGCAAAAAATTAAACTCAGAAAATTAATTTTGTTTAAATATTCAGAGCTTGATCTTCTGCTAAATTTTAGACTCACTAAATGATCAAATCTAGTCATGTACCAAATCAGAAATATTTTCCATGATTTCATCTATCCAACGAGTTGTCTTGGACCTCTTTTGGCCTAGTAAAACTCAACTTATGAGCTCCCAAAGTTGCCAGAATTCAAGAAAATTTGCTGCGTGGGCCACAAATAAGAATTTTTTAATTAAAATATAATCCTAAATCAAATTTCAAATATTTCTTAATTAGTACTAATTTAATTGTAATTATAAAATTAAATTAATTAATTACAAATTAATTATATACAATTAAGATAAATTTAATTAAAAATTAATTAAAATTAAAATTATATAAAAATTATAATTGATATATAACATATTACAATATCAATATAATATTAATAATATATACATATAATAACAAACTACATAAAACACTAAGTCAACCAAAACAATACGTGGCCATTAGAATGAATGGAGGAAGGTTGAAACGAGGATGGGGGGATGACGTATGGAGGAGCGAGAGTCATAAGGAGAAGAACCTTAGGTTAAATTAAAATAACCGTGATATAATTTAAATATCGGAGGTCAGAGGAAATGTAATATCACAAGTTTTTAAATGCGTGTCGAATGAAAACGTTGATATTCGATATCGAGATATCAAAGGTTTTAAATATCAGAAGCTTTTATATCAGAGGAATTGTATCAGGGGTTTTTATATCAGGACTTTTGTAAAGGAAAGGAGGAGGTGAGGTAAAATGGGGCCCACTTGGAGTGGAAATAAAAATTCTACAAAATGAATTACAACCATTTAGCAATTTTGATAATTCGGGTTTCGTAAGTTCTTGTAGAATTAGGAATTCAAATAAATTATCGAGATCTTGAAAGCACATTTTTTAACTTTTCTATAATTTGGCTTGGAAATTTTGTAGGACCATTAGTGAAAAATGAAGAAATTAGTGAAAATTGACTATGAGTTAATATTTACAATCAATTACTAATTTACTTACAAAAATAAAAATAGTACACATTTTGTAAATTTTTTAACTGAGACGACAAAATGATCAAACTTGAAAGGAGTGTCATTTCAAATCGAATAACCAAATGAGATGAAACAAGAATCGATGGAAAGCTTTCTAAAAGAAGAAACTTAATGAAACAGTCAAAATAGAAATCTGAAGAAAATGAAAAAATGGAAAATTTGTAGGACACTTAACCAAAAGAAATAATAAAAGGTGATTTAGCAAAAAATTTAAGGAAATGGTCCCTGTTATTTGAAGTAAATAAGTCAAAATGGGGGAGTGTTGGCTTTTCCCCACAACAATTGGTGACACACAGGGAATAACTCATTATATTTGGTTAAATATAATGAACTTCAATTTATCTAAAGGTTAAAAATAATGGAGTACATCAAACCGTCCAATAGTACAAATTTCCATGGGTCCCACATAAATAGATTAAGGAATATGAGTTCGAAAAGATAAGTACTAAAAACAGACTTGGGTAAAAATCATGAATCCAATTTTTGGGAAAATTTTATTTTAAATTTTCTCGTATGAGAAATAGAAGAAGGTAGAGGTAGGGGTTTTTGATAAATCATATATAAATTGTTACGAATGGTCTTTGACATTGCTTCGCTTTTAGCGAGCTTGAACAATAACCCATCGAAGTTGCCTTTTATGCCATACAAGCCTAGCCTTGCTGTCAGCGAGCGTCCATAGCCCCGACGAATTTACTTGTATTTCCCATGCTTCCTCTTTTGATCACCCTTTTAATAAGCACATTTTGTGAGCTTTTTAGTTTATGATGTACCTAAGTGAAAGAGGTGGGATGGTAATAGAGACTTCTGTTAATAGATATAATACTTTCATAATTTTGACTCCAAATTCTTTTCCTGCGATAATCAATCAGAGGCTTTTTATAAAGTGAATGGGTGGGAGGGATCCATTGAGTTAAACTCAAGCCAATTATTTCCTTGAAAGGGTGAAATATATCACTTATAAAGGATGTGTATTCTTCCACGAAAAATATTTAAAGCAGGAGGGATTTATGGTTCTATAAAGATATACCGTTAATGATAAATTAAATTCACTGAAATAGAAAGAGTTAAAGGTTTCCCATGTATGCCAACCATTGTTGAGTGATGAAAAGGCCTTCCATATAAATCTTAGTGGGGTCACAAAAATAAAATAAAAATCGAAATAAAAAAGGAAAAGAAGTACAAGATGAAGTAGAAAAAGAAATCAACAAACTTTAAAAATGTAAAAAATGAAGAAAGCAAAAGCTAAAATAAAAGCCCAAATTAAAACCGACTCCACCAAGATTAGCTATAAGGTGTCTCAAAAAATGAATAAAATAAGAAAACCATATGTGTGTTCATATAATGTTGAGATTTTTAGTAAATTTTATCTTGAGGAGTTATAAGAAATTTGGCTTCTGAAACTAAAGGGTGAATAACAGTAATGAACTAAAACTCAACTCAAATCAAAATTCTTTGTATGCTACAAATTTTATTGTTTCAAAGAAAATCTTGCAATAAAGCATCTTAACCATTTTTTGATAAAATGAATGTTTAAGAAACAAATTAAAGTTTCAGGAACTCCCCAGTTTAGCTGATTTGATGAGGATCATTACTGTTTCTTTGAAAAAATTAAAAGAAAAAAAAATGGAGAATGAGCTCCAAATTTGATCTGGTAGAGGTGTGAAAATTTTATGGAGAATTGCAAAAACAAAGTTTAATATCAACAAAATTAAAAACAAAATTGAAACCACAAATAAATAAATGAAAATGAATGAAAGTGGGCATATGAAACTTACCTTTGGATAATTTCATTTAATCTTACCTAAGAGATATTATTTTCTCCAATAAAAATAACCTCTTCTTTTAATTAGAATTAAAAGCATGAAGAAGTTTAATTTTTTGAAATATCATTGACCCAAAGTCTTAATTTATTAAATCTGAACCAAAGCAAATAGTAAACTAAAAGAAAACAATGTTTCGTGTCCAAGGAATATGAAATAAACCAAATCCACATAAATGAGAATAAAGCGATGCTCCATAATGTATTGCAGTGAGGATTGTTTTCTTGATATTTCAAATTTCATATTCACTCCATGATTTTCATAAATTTTCAAGAATCAAGACCAATTCCTAACAATATAATACATATGTATAGATGGAGAGGTCCCAAAATTTTGTATGCTAAATATAGAGTGATATTTCAAAACTTAAAATATAAGAGAAATCATACACGATTTAACCATGATCCACTACCTTTATCTATTCCAAATTCCTTAACGATTGTTGCATTACAATAGTGGTTGCTCAAGAGTGCCTTAAAAATAAAATGAATATGCTCACTAAAATATGATTGAGATAATAAAATTGCATCCGATAATAAGACAAAGGAAAAAATGTAAACGAACTATAGGTGATGATATCTCTCATTAGTTAAGCAAATTTCTGACAAGAGTAAAAAGAGGCCCATGTGCACACACCATGAAGAATTTATATCCCATAAGTTATAAAGTCATCCCAATGAATGAATAATTGGATTTGGTGAAATTATAATTAAAATATTTCTAAGGTATTGACCATCACGATAACATGAAAGTAGCATATATATACAAAGATAATAAAAAAATACTTCATGTGAGCTTTGTAGGTTTTAACCCTGTACAAAAATTATCTGCAAACGAATCTTAAAGACAGAAAATAAACAGTAGCAAGAGCATAAAACATGAAACAAATAAACATAGAGATTTTCCCCTGGATCCCAAATCGGGATGACCAGCTTGATTTTTCATTATATTCATTTTAGTGTTAAAACACATATATATACATGCCAAATCATACATAAACCCCCATCCATTAACCTTGGATTAGAACATAACCATAGTTCCCTTGACCGGATCTAAAAAATACCAGGAGCCGAAAACCAACATGCCCCAAAACCATGTGCAAACCCAAGCACAAAACCATGGGTAGGTCTGCCCACCGGAAAATAAAGACCAAAATTTTTTTCCAGGGCGCTGCCCTGGACCCCGATAGGGGAGGCTATCGCCCTCCCATGACCCCCCCTACGTTGTGACCAGTGCAACGTACAAGGGGGGGATATCACCCCCCATGTTACTCCCCCATGCGTGATTAGTCGTGGAAAGAATATAACACAAACCCAACATTCTCCGACTTGTTGTTTTCTTTCCGCAATGGGCCACAGGAGAGCTGAGTCATTAGCCCAGCTTTGCAACACCCATTGTTTCTCTACACCAAGATAACTTTTGAGTGCTCACAAAATTTGTCAATTCATCTGCAACATTCCTCAAAGTGTCCACCTTTACCAACAACACCCTTTTAGCTTCAACCATATATCTCACAAAGTGATATTGAACATCAATGTGCTTTGTCTTTGAATGATAAACATGGTTCTTAACCAAGAAAATTGCACTTTGGCTATCACAATCTATCCTTATAGCTTGTTGTACAAATGCCATACTTGAACACAATCTATGCAACCAAACTAATTCCTTGCTTGCATGAGTGGCTACCATGTATTTTGCCTTTGTAGTTGAAAGAGCCACTACAGACTGTCTTTTACTCATCCAACTGACTGCACCTCCAAATAGGCTAAACACACACCCACTTGTAGATCTTCTTTGGTCCAGATCTCCAGCCTAGTCAGCATCAAAAAAACCACGAATTTCCAACACTCTTTCGAATCCTGGTCTTCCCTAGTAGCACAAGCCATAATCACTAGTGCCACGCAAAAATCTGAAAACCTGCTTCACTGCTGTCCAATGCTCCTTCCCTGGGTTTGACATAAACCTATTCAATACTCCCACTGAATGTGCAATGTCTGGTATAGTACAGACCATTTCATACATCAGGCTACCCAATGCACTTTCATATGGAATACGGGACATATCCTCCTCTTCTTCTTGTGTCTTGGGACACTGTTCAGCAGACAGCTTTGTACCTATAGGAATCGAAACATTCACCGGTTTACTATCCTGCATACTAAACCTCTACAATATAGTCTCAACATAATTCCTCTAGTTTAACCAAAGCTTCCTCTTTGCCCGATCTCTCTTAATTTCCATGCCCAAAATATAGTTTGCAGCACCAATATCCTTCATGTTGAATTTGGAGAATAGCTGGGTCTTCAAATCTTGGATAATTTCTTTTTCATTTCCAATCAAAAACATATTATCTACATACAAGACCAAATAAATAACACGGTCACCAATTAATTTAAAATAAACACAGTGATCCTCCTTGCTTCTGGTGAAGCCAAGTCCCCGTATATAGGTATCAAATTTATGATACCACATCCTTGGTGACTATTTTAACCCATAAAAAGACCTGCATACCAGCTCTTTCATCCCCTTCACCATAAAGCCTTCAGGTTGTTTCATGTAGATATCCTCTTCCAGATCCCCATGAAGAAATGTTGTCTTCACATCCATCTGTTCTACCTCAAAATCAAATGCAGTGGCAACAGATAAAAGTAATATAATAGAAGTAACTTTGGCAATAGGAGAAATATATCACCAAAATCAATTCCTGGCACTTGGGAATAACCTTTTGCTACCAACCGAGCTTTGTATTTCTCCACCTTTCCTTCTACATTCATCTTCTTATTAAACACCCATTTGCTCCCGATGGGCTTTCTTCCAGCTGGCAACTCCACCAGATCCCATGCCTCATTTTTATGCAAGGATGCCATTTCATCAACCATGGCCTCCTTCCAGAGTTTTCCATCCTCTGAATCTACTACCTCCCTGACGGTTCTAGGATCATCATCAGTTATAGTTAAAGAAAAATTTGAATAGAAAGCAGATGGAATATACCTTTCTGGTTGTCTTCTTTCCTGAACAGATCTTCTCACACTTGGAGTTTGTGGTTCTTCCTCTTCCGAGTCTTCTTCTATTGTAGAGTATGATTCATCCTCCTTTAGCTCAAAATCTATCTTCTCAGGTTCCTTTGGTAGGACTTCATGTTTAACAATATCTTTCACCTCTCTAAACACCACATCTCGGCTGTACACAACCTTCCTTGTTTCTGGGTTCCAAAGCTTGTATTCCTTTAAACCATCCTTATACCCAATAAAGATGCACCTTTCATATTTATTATCCAACTTGCTCCTTTTCTCCTTTGGAAAATGTACATATGAATCACATCCAAATAACCTTAGATGTGAAAGAGAGGGTTTCTTACCAGTCCATGCCTCATGTGGAGTCTTATCCTCCAACGCTGATGAAGGTGATCTTTTAACCAAGTAACATGCAGTCTCCACTGCCTTTTCCCAGAATTATTGTCCTAACCCGGTACCACTGAGCATGATTCTTTCCTTTTCCATCAAATTTCTTTTCATTCTTTCTACAACTTTGTTTTGCTGAGGGGTGTATGGAGTAGTCTTCTACCGTGGTATACCACACTTCTTACATAACTCTTCAAATTCCTTATTGCAGAACTCCCCACCATTATCTATCCTTAGCACCTTTATCTTCGTCTCTGTCTGGTTTTCCACCATAGCCTTAAATTCTTTAAATTGTCAAATACTTTAGATTTCTTCCTCAAGAAATATATCCATGCATTCCTTGAAAATTAATCTATGAATGAAACATAGTACACAGACTTACCCATTGATAGAACAGACACAGGTCCAAACACATCACTATGCACAAGCTCTAATATCTTGTTCGCCCTCTTGGCACCAGAAGGAAAACTCACCTGATTCTGCTTCCCATATACACAATCTTCACAGAAATCAAAATCCAGACAACTATTAGAGATACCTTCTACCATACCATTTCCATGCAGTATCCGAAGGCCCTTCTCTCCAATATTTCCAAGCCTTTGATGCCATAGCATGGTATTTTCTCCAGAGACCGCTAGGCTTTCTGCTCCACCTTAAGGAACCACATAATTGTTGCACCCATCAATGATAGTGCTGCCCTGAAGCTCGTACAGAGTTCCAATCCGAACTCCCCGCATTAATACCAGTGCTCCCCGAACCATCTTATAGGCATCTTTCTCGAACACTGTTTTTACACCTGCATCATCCATCTTGCTTACAGAAATCAGATTTCTGGCCAATGCAGGAATGTGCAGAACACCAGGAAGTGTTCCAATTCTTCCACCTTGTAGCTTTAGCTTCACTTTTCCACGTCCGATGATTCTGGCTTTCCTATAATCCCTTAGGAAGAAATCACTGCCATCATATTTCTCATACTCGTAGAACCACTCCCTATGGGGAGTGAAGTAAAAATATGCACCCGAGTCAATCAACCATGACTCATGATCTACATGTGTATTTGAAGAAGAAGCCAAATACACATCCCCACCTTCATCTGAGGTGGTTTTTGCCTCTGCAAAAGGAGCATCATCAGATCCCTTTCCTTTCTCAGGAGCCTTAGATCTGCAGTCCTTTTTGTAGTTCCCTTCCTTTCCACATTTCCAGCATACCTTTACAAAATTTCTAGGAGATTTAGATCTCCATCTAGATTTAGATCTCCCACTCAAAACCTTATTCTTGTTTCTATTTTGGGACCTTCCTCGTACAGATAAGGCATCTCCATTATAACCCTCCATATTTCTCCGTCTCATTTCCTCCGACAGCAAGGCTGAGACTATGTCATCAAAATTCAAGGTAGTTGTATTACTACCTATTGCAACAACCAGACTATCCCACGAATCTGGTAGATAACACAACAAAATGATGCAATTATCTTCATCTGAGATTTTAATATCAATAGATGACAGCTGACTTACCACAGTATTGAAGGCACTCAGATGCTCTGTCACTGATTCTCCATCCTTCATCCTCAGGTTATATAGATTTTTCCGCAGGAAAAATTTATTCACCAGAGACTTAGATTGGTACAAAGTCCCTAGCTTGTCCCACAAGGTCTTCGCCGTAGCTTCCCCAGATACATTCAAAAATACTGAATCTGAGACACACAACCGTATTGTGCTCTTTTCCTTCTGATCCAGCTTCTTCCAGTCTTCATATGACATTGCCATTGGTTTAGTACATGGATCTATCACGATCCACTGATCTTTATCCACCAGCAAATCCTCCATTTTCAGCTTCCACAACTCAAAAATCTGACAATTAAATTTCTTGATCTCTATCTTCCCGCCGCTCGCCATCTTCTTTCACGGCAAGAATCGATCTCGCATATCTCCCACTGAACACGGTCTACCTCAGGCCCAAGAAAAAAATCACTTAACAGCAAAGGCATCCCCTTGAAGCTGAATCTGCTCTGATACCAAATGTATGTTTTAACCCTGTACAAAAATTATCTGCAAATGAATCTTATAGGAAAAAAATAAACAGTATGGAGAGCATAAAACATAAAACAGATAAACACAGAGATTTTCCCCTGGATCCCAAATTGGGACGACCAGCTTGATTTTTCATTATATTCCTTTTAGTGTTACAATACATATATATACATGCCAAAGCATACATAAACCCCAATCCATTAACCCTGGATTAGAACATAACCGTAGTTCCCTTGACCGGATCTACAAAATACCAGGGGCTGAAAACTATCATGCCCCAAAACCATGTGCAAACCCATGCACAAAGCCATGGGTGGGTCCGCCCACCAGAAAATAAGGACCAAAACTTTTTTCCAGGGCGCTGCCCTGGACCTCGACAGGGGGGGCTACCGCCCCCCCTGTGACCCCCCCCCTCCCCGACGTTGTGCCCAGCGCAACGTACAGGGGGTTGGGGGGGGGGGGGCTATCACCCCCCCTGTTACCCCCCCACACGTGATTAGTCGTGGAAAGAATATAACACAAACCCAACAAGCATAGTGAAAGATCAAAATGAAATTATCAGAGCCCTATGAAGATACTTAACCCGATATTCTGAAGTTCTAAGTTTCCGAGAGAATCAAAGTGGAAGGTAAAAGCTCAAGTTTTCCAAAATTATTAATGGGAAAAAAACCTTGCTTGATAATGTTTCCTACGACATTTGTTTTCAGAAGTTTACTTATATTTAAGCTCCGATATAAGAAGTTCTGATATTTAAAACTTTAAAGGGAAGTAATATCTTGGAAAAAAAGTTTTTTGTAGCTTTTACAAACAAAACTTACGATATTGATCATGTCCGATAACAAATGTTTTCTTTTTTGAATGTATAATGAGGGAACATTGTCTTTATAGTACATCAAACATTCATATATTCGAGGTAAAAGTTTTGTAAGAGTTTATAAAGTAGTTCCGATGACTTTCATTCTGATAATGAGATAATTTGAATTTTTGTAAAAAACAATTGAAAGAGCACTTACATTACAATGTAAATAAGCTTCCGAGGAAACGAATCCAAGATTTAATGTTAATAAATCGGCTGACAATGATCTCAAAATTTTTTTTCTGAAAACAAAATCAAATTATTAAACTTTGAGACCACTTTGGATCTCGGAGAGGTAAATCTTAGAATTTGTTTTAAATAATTCTAATATAACACATACCCAAGAGTCTAATAAGCCAGAAATCTAAAATTCCAAGGAAAAATATCAGAAAATTGAAAAGCAGAGGATCTGGATTCCAAAATTAACCAATTAGAGGCTCTGAGTCCCTTTAGAAGAAAGGGATGTGACTAAAGGGAAAACAATATGAACGAGTGCGATGTAATGTTTCAACTCAACTAGATAATTGTAAGATTTGGAACAAGCATAGATAAAATCATGGATAACATCATTCATTGCAAGTGTTTTGTGTGAATTTTCCTCTGTTTGTAGAAAATATGAGCAATGAATAATGTAAGCGTTTTATTTGAGCTGCATTGATGAGAGGTAGAATATGATTATTGAATTATATTTTGAAATTTAAAATCGTGAATTCACGTTGGTCTGCATACATCAGCGTATCAGAGGAAATTTATCGGAGAAATCACTTGGCTATACTTTTAAAACATGTGATATCTTTCCATTCTGATAAGATTTTTTTAAATATATAATGACTACGAGTATAAAGAGGAGGGACATTGGAGATTTGTATCAGAGATGCAACATCAGAGAGTTAAAAGAGTGTCACCCAATATGGGAGTTCTGATAAGGATAGGAGAGGTTTATCGGAGGATTGGAGATGAGGGATATCAGAATATCGAAGATGTCATGATATCGAAATATTGTCGATGTAGTGATATCAAAGTATCGAAATATTGAATGATCGAGATATTGAAAGTTTTGAGCATAGAAAAAATTATAAGTTACGATATTTGCGAAGGCCGATATGCCAAGTGGCAGTTGTGGGGACGAAAGCTCTTAAAGTTTTTAATTTAAAAGGAAGCGCCCAACTCAACTTTTCATTTTAACAAAAACTTCTTTAATAATTATAATAACTATAGGAAATATTTGATCTAAGAACGATTTTATCGTAAATTTATTATGAGGAGAGTCACTATATTATAATCTTCCGATAATGCATTAAAGGCATATCGGGGTTTTAATGAATAGAATAAAAACTAAAGAATACCCAGATTCTGAAGAAACAACAAATACTTCCCTGAATATGTTGTAGATTTAGGAAGGGTTGGTTGCTTGATTATTTCAAGTCTCCAAAATCAATTCAATGAAGACTGTGTAAAAATAAACAGAACATAAATAGGAAACAAACTATGAAAAAGATAAAATCAAACAATAGATGAAGATGAGCTTGTTAATGCAAATCTGGAATAATATTGATTGTAATTTTACCTCATGAATTTTCAAATTCTCCCATGCATTTCTCAAAATTCACATATGTTCAACCTCATATCCTTATTAAATAAAAAATGCTAAGTAATTAACTTTCAAATTGCATCCTCCTCAAATTTACATCATAGGACAAGAGTGGTGAAAATGAGCCTTTTCAGAAATACATGTGAATCAAAGAATTTCCAAGCCATAGAAAATCCTTGGAATCTCTTCATATACTATTTTTTAACAATGTGATGTAGTTTTGCAAAAACAAGACAATCAAATGCTTTCAGAAGTGTGTATGATCCGACTATATAATATTTTTTATATGTTCGAAGCCACTTTTCCAGAAAGTGAAAGGGAATGCCAAGGGAAAAGCTTGAGCTCATTACTTGTTTATTGAGATTATGAAATAATGAAATAAATTCAAACATAAAAGGAATTTAAATATAAATTAATCAATCTCTAATTCTAATTGAATGAAAGGAAACATGACTAGGTATAATCATACTTCCAATGTAACCATGCAAACATTTTATTCCCTATACGTATGTACAAGTCACACATCAGTAACAAAAATAAAACTGCAACTAAATTATTAAAATAAAAATTCAGCCTACTCTGTACAATTAACAACTTAGGAAAAATAAATTTATTTACAAAATTACCTTGAAATTGTTCCAAACATATTGTTATAAGATCATAAAAATCTTGACGTATTTTAGTGAATAATTGGAAGAAGTTCAAAGGAAGAGGAAATATCAAGCCTAGGTTGAATGATACATTTTTAAATATGGAATATTACTGAACATTGGAAATGTCAGAAATATTCCTAAGCAGTTGAATTTCTAGATATGAGTGGACATTTAGAAGATGTCTAGAAGTATTCCATTGTTGGTCAAAATGAAATGGTGAGCTTTCAAGTGCCAAAATTGATGATGAAATTATTTGAAAATAAAAAATAAATTGGGCAAGAATGATCCCCAAATAAAATTTTAAAATAAAAAGTCGTTGATGTTCATGCTTTAAATTCTGAAATTGATTTTCATACACACTTACTGATGCACTTGATGAGTGTTGAAATTTTGAATGCTTAAATGCCAATACAATGTGCTCAAAAATTCAAAAATAAAATTCGAAAAAAAAAAACAAATTCAAATTGAAGGAACTGGAAACAAAGTAAATTCAAGTTTACATTAATGTTACAAATAATGGTACACCATGGTTAGGATTCATTTGCGAAGATTTATTTCCCACAAGCATCAATAGAAATTATAAATTTAAAATCAATCTTTACTTTCTTTTGCGGGAATGAGAAGATTTCATCTTATGATCCAAAAAGGGCATTTCATCATTGTAGGAATAAAAAATGGGATAGGTTCTTGAATACTGAAATTAATATGATGATTGAATGTTTGAAAATTAGAATGGACTGAAATAAATCCTTGATTAAAATTCTCTTTATCTTCAAAAATATATTCACCTAAGGAATCAGACAAAATCATTTCCGAAGAGAAAAGAGTTTGAGTATTTTCCTTTTCCAAGTAACTTCATAAGTGTTTTTTTCATGCAAATTAAATAAATCATAACTAGACAAGTGATTGACTACCAAATTAAGAATCTTCAGGTTTATTAATTAAATTATCGATTAAATTTTCTCTACCAATTTTTAATAATTCATTAATAAGACTAGTTCCTTCGTTTAAAATTAAATTTGAATTTAAAGGGACTGCTGATTGATCATGAATTAAAGTAATATTGTTAAAAATATCGAGGTAGAGAGAAAAATAAGAAGTTGAAGATATATACTTGAAGGTTTCTCTATGCATCGATGATTTCTGTTTCTCAAAAATAGAAACTTCAGATTCTTCATGTATTTGATCATTTTGAAAATTGTTGCTGAGATGCTCCATCATTTGAAATTTATTATTATCAGATTGTGAATTAGTTTCAACAGTAGATTGTGTGTTACCAACATTCTCTAGTTGATTTAATTGTTGTTGATTGCTACTAATAGATTGTGCATTTTGTTGAAATTCTACTTGATCAACATTATGTAAATTTGGAGCATTTATGGCATAATGGTTGTCATTTTGTAATTTAAATTTGCGAAGAATCGAAGTTGTCATTTTGAGTAAGTGTATCGCTATTAAAAAAAAGCTATACTTTCTGGTTCTTTTTGGTTATAACAAGCCAAAGACATTAAATTTTTGAACCATCCAATTAATTGGAATTTAGGAGGCAAATATTTGGAACAAAATTACATTAAAATTAATTTAAATCTAACATAAAACATATCCAAAGTCTCGCCTTCCATACTAAAAAATTCTTCTAACTGATCACACACCTTTTCTTAATCATATTCCTGAAATGTGTGAAGGAAAATCTTCGAAAATTCGTCCCAAATATGCACAGAGGAAACTAGAAGTGATAAGCGCCAGTGTTTGGATTTTCTTGTCAACGTAATAGTAAAAATCTTGCAAATAATATGTTCATTAATATTTAAATTTTGTAACTTAAGATAAATTGATGGAGATGCTTAAAATAAAATTTCTTACCATTGTATTTCAACTGAGACAAGATCATGACTACATTTACTGGACTGGTTTTTGTATGAGGTCGAAAAAAGAAACTCCAAGCAATTCTTTTACATGGATCCATAGTAATAAGAGAAAAACTTGAAAATTTTCAAAGAAAACAATTTACTATGGCCGTCCTTCTAGCGCCAAAAAATGTTGAAGGCTCGAAATTATTTGTCTGAACAGTATAAGGGAGATCACCCAGACGAGACCTTAAAGCAGGTAATTTTCAGTTGAAATGATGGTTCTGATTAGTTAAAATAGGTCCAGTTACCTTCTCTCGATCTCTACTAGCTTAAAATTTCACTTTCACATACCAATAGAGAAGAGACATCGGATCGAATCTTCTTACTGATCAGGAAAGAAGGTGATCCTTAATCTGATCTAGGGCTTGGCCAAGACAAAACTAAAGTTTTAATCTTTGATAAGAGGACTCCTAGAATGCAATGATTAATTTATATGTAAACTAATCCTAGAATATAAGAAAAATGAAATAAATCCTAATCCTATATTGGTTAGGAAGATGTAGCTCTAACCCAACCGAGAGCAAAGCAATTAAATTATTGAGATTTAAATATGTATGGCTTATAGTGAATATCAAGCTAACGAAGTAGTTCAATTAATTGATATTATGAATGCTGAAACACATTCTATCCAGATATCTATTAATAGGAATGATTGATCATTAACATTAGGAAGTAGTTCTGATAATTCTAATAACCATTAAACTATTAACAATGAAAGTTGAACCAATAAAATTAAGAAATATTTCACATAATGTTACTAGTAATTAAATCAAGATTAAATGGAATTTTTTTGAGTAAATAGTTACTCACAAATCTGGTTTCAATGCACAAGAGAAAAATACAAAATTGATAATGAACTCACGAGACAAACATATTAGATAGCTAATATATAAGAAAGGAATTCATATTGAAATAAATGCACAAATATAAATCCAATAACATAATTTTTGTATCAAAAGAAATGGAATTTGTATTAAAAATAATAGTATTCAAAACACTGATTGATTAAACCTAGTCTCTTACCCAATTTTTTGAATCTCTTACAATCTCCTCCAAAGCATAAACTCTATTGCTAAAAATAAGAGTTGTAGTAATGCAAACTATGCTTCTCATACATAGTTCAAAATGAAAAGAGATAAACTCCAATAATTCTCAGATCTCATATTGATCCTCTCTATCTACAACCTGAAACCCCTATTACAAAAATTCTTTAAGAATTACAAAATTTTAGAAGAGATAAGTCGTTTGCACACTATACAAACTATTGTTTATAATTTACAAAAATGAATTCCAAATAGGAGAGCCGTTGAAGAGTAATTATGCTCCAACAATTTTCATTGGTCCAAATTTCTTTTCTTCTATTGTTGGAGAAATTCCATTGATTGAAATCTTCTTTTCCTCATCTCTTCAACTGTTTTCCTGCCAAAACCAATTAAAATTCAATTAAAATATAGATTAAAATCAAAATACTAAATCTGGAACACAAAATATCTCTAATAAAAACTTAAATAAATAAATAAATAAAAGGAAATATGAGCTTTTCATTTATCCTTGTAAATATCTTATTGGTCAAGGAGAACATAGTTGAATGGATATGCATTCAATAGAGGCTATGAGAAAATGAAAATGCAGAAAATTAAACTCAGAATTTTTTTTTTTTTTTAAACTTCATAACTTGATCTTCTGCGCACTTTTAGACTCGTTAAATGATCAAATCTGGTCATGTAACCACTTCATAAATATTCTCCATGATTTTAATCTATCCAAAGAGCCGTCCTAAGCCTCATTTGGAAAATTAACACTCAACCTATGAGCTCCTAAAGTTGAGGTGTCAAAGTTGCGAGATTTATGGAAAATTTGCTCTCTCGGCCAAAAATAGGAAATGTTTAATTAAAATCTAATCCTAAATTAAATTTCAATTATTTCTTAATTAGTGCTAATGGGGTAGCAAGCTAAGTGGGCTTGATTGTGGGGAAAGCTCCACAGTTAAGCGCGCTTGAGCCAGAGGAGTTCTGGGATGGGTGACCTCCCAAGAAGCCTTGGTTACTGGGTGCAAGCCCCGAAAGTGATGATTGATGCTATGTGATTCATTTCACTAGTTTCAATCCCACTTCTTCATCCCTATGAGAATCACCTGATGCAATGAGTGCTAAGTGGATTATTCAAAAATATGAGAAATTAGTTAGTTACGACTACCTCTCATGAAAATGTTCATAGATGAATGACTTACTTAACGCAGTTGAATCCCAAAAATGATATATAATTATATACCATTAAGATAAAATTTACTTAAATATTAAAATAGATTAAAAATAGACTTAAATTATAGTTATAATATATTATATTAAAATTATAATTTATATATAATATATTATAATATTAATATAATATATACATATAATAAGAAACTACATAAAACAACGATTCAACCAAAATAATACATGGCAATTAGAATGAATGGATGGAGGTTGAAACGAGGATGGAGTGTTGAAAAGTGTAACTAGGTCGGTATTCATAATGCCTATGTAATTATGTATTTATGTAAAGAAGAATATAAAGATAATAAAATGTATTTTTGTTTTACTTTCTTCATGGGTTTTATGAGAAAGATTTTATAGGCTAGTAGACTTCTTCTTGATGTCTATTAAGATTGTCTTCTAGTCACAAATGTAACTAAGTGTCATATGGATAAAGGGTCAAGTTATATGCTCCAAAACCATGTCATGATACCTTGAAGAAATGGATTCTGGAAGATGCTCAAGATACCCTCATAAACGCTAGGACAAATGTACTACAAGTCAGCCTATATACTCAATGGTGAAGTCGTCCCTTAGACAAGATGTATGGTTGGCTTTCAAACAAAAAATGTGCTATATATATATGAAGACTCTGCGGTTCAATTCATCAATAAAATATTGCAGATCTCTCTGAAGTGATACAACAAAGGGAAGTGCAGTTCGATTTGAACTTAAGTGCAGACTTAAGACTGAAAAATACAGTTCGGATTCTAGAAGATTGGTTCAGGGTTTTTCAATGCAGATTGGTTTGAACAGGATGCAGAGATGTGAATTACAGACAGAGTACTAACAATATAAAATATGTAGACAAGAACAGGGTTTCTAGTGCAGATGTATCACATCTGTACTTGTGGATTCCTTTGAAGAAAATGTGGATTCTTCTGTGACTAATGTGGATGGTAGAGAATTCTAGTATTCTCTATGGATAGAACAAATCTAGTATAAAAGTATTCATATATATATATATATATATATATATATATATATATATATATATATATATATATATATATATATATATATATATATATATATATGCAGATACATTGATGTTATATGATGTTACAATAGTGAAATAAATTCAGACAAGTACATGATAAGCACATCGTAATAAAAGGTTTGGTTCAAGCATATTTGTTGTGAAGCATTATGAAGCTATGAATGAAGTTGATTTTGTTATTAAGTAGTATGGAAAAAGGAGGAAGGTAAATCTATTATTTACCTTCCTACTCAGAGGTTCTACATCTATACTATATGTGAAGGATTAGAGATCAAGTTATCTATGTTGATCAATACACATTAATGAAGAAAGAAAGATCAGTGTTGGAGAATGAAAAGGTCTTGGAAGCATTCATATGTCAAAGGTATGAATATTGGTCATGGTACTTGTCATTTAAATATCTATAAGAATAATTTCTCATGGGTTTTCCTCTCCAAGAGGGAGATATTTTTCCCTGGCTCTAGGAGCCTAATTTTGTGTCACGTGCTTTTGATAATTGACTTGATAAAAGACTAAATAAACTAAAGAAGAAAATACATAAGTAAGATCACAAGTAATTATCAAGAAGAGAATTTTAAATAAACACCATCCCTCTAAATTCTCAACATGGAATCAGAGCTAAGGTGTTAAATACAAAGGGCTATTTGAGAAAGAGACACTCAAGGATCAAAATTCAGTTTTCTAGAAAACATCAAAGCGAAAGTAAAAAACTACATTGTCATAGGTCAAATCAGTTTGCAAGGAAATCCTCAAGCCATCTCAAGAATACTTTCACCCTTATTCAAGGAATCCACACATCAAGGATGTAATATTTAACATCAAAGATTCTTGATATCGAAGACATTGTTGGAAGAAACATCATTAAGCATCACTCAACACTATTGAAGACATCTTCATTCTGAAGTAATCCTTGATCATCAAGGATCCAAGATCACCTACCTTGAAATCAATCTAAGAGGGAGTTCTTGCCATTATCTTCAACAAGGAAGCTGATAGAAGAAGAAAAGCATATACTCAAGTAAGTATCTCTATGAATTCATATGAATCTATCAAAATATTTTCTTTGCAAAGAAAGTAACAAACTGGTTAGGGTTTCAGACTTTCCTGCATGGAAGACAAGGACAATGAAGTCATGCCAAATACACGAAGGGAGATATAAGAGTCCAAATTATTCTTACATAATCCATAAAATAATCTCTCATATCCGATGTATCAAATATAAAATCATAAAAAAAGGAATATATGAGAAATTGATGAAACTATTCTCTGTGAGTACTATAGGAGAAGAAATCTGAGATCAACTACAGGAACTCGGAGAAGTAATGTTTGACACTGAGATGACTACAGTGGTGCTAAATTCTCTTCCAGAAGAATGGGGAAACTTCACTTCAAGTTTATACGGGAAGAAAGAAGCCACACCATTCCACAATTTATGGTATCTAGGTAAAATAAAGAAAACAAGATTGAGAGCCAAAGGTGTTACTTGATCAAGTAAAGGGAATCAAGTCTTTGCAGCCATGTCATGGAAGATTTGGTAATTTTGGTCCTCGGAGTAGTATGAAAAAATCACGATGCTTTGGATGTGATGAACTTGGGCATTATAAAATAGATTCTCCTAAATCTGAAAGGGACAAGAGAAATAGGGAAGGAGCCCATATCTCAGAAATGAGGGAAGAAGTGAGGAATCCCCTCTATGATTGAGATCATCTTCTCCTTTAAGAGATTTTTGTTGGTTGGAAAATAGTATGATAGGAAGTAATGTATATTATAGCATCATGATAAAAGCATGGTAGGAGCTCTTGGTGAAGAAGCTCTGGGAAAACCTCTCTAATAACAACATTGATGGAAGAAAGTCATCAAGATCAAGAGTCATCATGGAAAAAAAATTCTTGGATGTGATGACATATGAATGAAGCAATTCAAGGGAATGAAGCTCTTCATTCTTGTAAAATTGCTACAAGATGACTTAAATGGTAAAGGTATGAGGTATGAGGTATGTATATATTTATATGCTGACATTAGATGGTGTGAAGTAATGTCATATGGTTGTAGGTAATGGACTTCCATATTTAGAAGTATGATCTATGAAGGAGGATCTCTTGGTGCACTAACAGATGAAATCAACATAATATATCCTCATGGAATATGAGGTGGTTGTATATGAATGATAGATTGGAAAATTTGTAATATCATGGGAGTGAAGACTATGAAGAAAGGAATAGATCATGAAATGCAAGCATGTCAAGAGGCAGTTATCATCCGGAGGCCAAGAATATGTGACTAGGAGATCTCCTGGGAGGATATGTAGACTCTGATAGAAGTCTGGTAAAGAAGAAGAGCCTTGAAAAAACATATCACTAGGAGATGTGTCAATCTACATAAAGGATGCCGACGCCTACAGGAATATGTCATGGTGAAATATTATCACTAAGGTAACTTTTTTTTTTAAAATTTCATATGTATTTGTTTATCTGGATGAACTTGTGTAGGGCTACTAATCGTGAGAAAGGATTTATGATACTTGGAGATGATTCGAAGGAAAGCAGCATGGAATAATGGTGGACTAGATGGGAAATACTGATGAATCACTTTATGATAGTAAACATGACTCGTAACTAAAAGTGATGGATGATCTGTGCCCTATGAAGCCAAAAGTTGAAGATTCCTCAATATCGAAATTCATGACATCGAGGAGAGGATTTATTCATGAGTAGCTGGATTGCTACTACAGGACCCTGGTTGATAGGGAGCCTGGTGGTAAGTTTCTTGCTTGGAAGAAGCTTAAACTATGTCCTCCCTGTGTTAAGAGGGAGTGACATATGTGATTCTCTATTACACGTGTCATGCACTAGACCAAGACTAACAACTGTAAGTCGTAGTGAAGGCCATGTGAAGAGAATGGATAGACACATCATTCTGGTCTTCACCTGGAAGACATAATGGAGGATTGGGTAATCATCTGGCATTTGATACTCTTTCAGAATGATATAGGGTATTCAAGATAAGAGTAGTCGAGGACCAATATTCTTTGAGGGCTGGCTACCCAAGATAAGAATAGTCCAAGAAGGTCATACTATGGGAACACCTAGGTGGGATATGTACTTTGGAGAGACAATGAATTTGGTGTCTATAAGTCATGTGTCTCTCCAACATTGTAGCCCATTTTCATGTTGAGACATGGGGTTGTTAGTCAAGGCCTTGCACTAGGAAAAATATGGCTGATATGATGCTATACAGATGTGATTACCAATTCGTTTCTTCTTATGAGATTCTTCAGTTTGAAAGTGACCATGTACCTATATGAATACCTCCCTAGTTAATAGGGAGTGTTGAAAAGTGTAACTAGGTCGGTCTTCATAATGATAATGTAATTATTTATTTGTAAAGAAGAAGGCAAAGACAATAAAATGAATTGTTTTTTTTGTACTTGCTTCATGGGCTTCATGAGCAAGCTTTTATAGCTCAGTAGACTTCTTCTTGATGTCTATTAATATTGTCTTCTAGTCACGAATGTAATTAAGTTTCATATGGATAAAGGGTCTAGTCATATTCTCCAAAATCTTGTCATGATACCTTGAAGAAATGGTTTCTAGAAGATGCTCAAGATACCCTCATAAACGCTAGGATAAATGGACTACAAGTCATCCTATATACTCAATGGTGAATTTGGCCCTCATACAATATGTATGGTCGGCCTTCAAACAAAAAATGTGCTATATATATCTATGCAAATACATTGATGTTATATGCTATTACAATAGTGACATAAATTGAGACAAGTACATGATAAGCACAACGTAATAAAAGGTCTGGTTCAAGCATATTTGTTGTGAAGCATTATGAAGCTGTGAATGAAGTTGATTATGTTATTAGGAAGTATGGAAAAAGGAGGAAGGTAAATCTATGATTTACCTTCCTACTTAAAGGTTCTACATATATATTATATGTGAAGGATTAGAGACAAAGTTCTCTATGTTGATCAATACATATTGATGAAGAAAGAAAGATCAGTGTTGGAGAAAGATCAACATTGGAGAATGAAAAGGTCTTTGAAGCGTTCATAGTTCAAAGGTCTGAGTCTTGGTCATGGTACTTGTCATTTGAAGATCTATAAGAAGAATTTTTCATGGTTTTTCCTCTCTAAGAGGGAGAGGTTTTTCCCTGGCTCTAGGAGCCTAATTTTGTGTCTCGTGATTTTGATAATTGACTTGATGAAAGACTAACTAAACTAAAGAAGAAAAGACATAAGTAAGCTCACAAGTAATTATCAAGAAGAAGATTTGAAATAAACACCAGCCCTCTAAATTCTCAACAGGGATCACGTATGGAAGAGCGAGAATCATAAGGAAAAGAACCTTAGGTTAAATTAAAATAGTCACGACATAATTCAAATATCAAAGGTCAGAGGAAATGTAATATCACAAGTTTTTAAATGTGCGCCAAATGGAAACTTCGATATACGATATTGGGATATCAGAGGTTTTAAATATCAAAAGTTTTTATATCAGAATAATTGTATTGGGGGTTTTAAATATTGGAAGAATTATATCAGGGGTTTTTATATCGAGACTTTTGTAAAGGAAGGGAGGAGGTGAGGTGAAGTGGGGTCCACTTAGAATGGAATTAAAGATCCTACAAAATGAATTAAAACTGCTTTGCACTTTTGATAATTTGGGTTTCGTAATTTTTTTTTTTTAAATTAGGAATTGGAATAAATTACTAATCTCGAAATGACATTTTTTAACTGTTCTACAAAGTGGTTGGGTGATTTTGTAGGACCATTAGTGAAAAAACGAAGAAATTAGTGAAAACTGACTAGGAGTTAATATTTACAATCAATTACTAATTTATTTACAAAAATTAAAAAAATATACATTTTGTGCATTTTTAAACCAAGGCGAAAAAATGATCAAACTTCAAAGGAGTGTTATTTGCAAACCAGATAACCAAATGAACCAAAACAATTATCAATGGAAAGCTTTATAAAATTAGAACTTAATGAAGCAGTCAAAATAGAAATCTAATGAAAATGAAAAAATGGAAAAATTGTAGGACACTTAACTAAATGAAAATGATAAAAGGTGATTTAGCCAAAATTTTAAGGAAAGGGTCCCCATTATTTGAATTAAATAAGTCAAAACGGGGGGTGTTGGGTTTTCCCTACAACAAGAGGAAAAAAGTGATTTTGGCACATTTATTTATGAAAAATAATGGAAAATAGAAGAAAAGGGAGATGAAAGGTCACAAGTTGCATGTGAGGAGGAAAATGAAAGAAAATAAAGTAAAATGAAGAAAATAGAGTCCTTATTTATAAAAAGGCTTATAAGGATCACTTGGTACCATTTTTCAATGCATTTTTGGAGCTCTCTCATTATTCTCTCTCTCTCTCTCTCATACTCTTGTATACTTAGAGTTTTCTTGGAGCACTCTTGGAGAGTGTGGATACTTGGTGATTTGGAGCAAGAAGGAAAATAAAGAGCAGGAAAGCGCAAGTGGTCATCAGGATCAACAACTACAATGAGTTTTGATTGTAGGTACCGAGTTTCATGTATGTTTTCCTCACTAGTTTTGGCATGCATGGTCTATGCATGCGGATTTTCCTAGCCTTTCCATTTCTTGGATAGCCATGGTGTTGTGGGTTTATTTCCATTGATTATTTTCTAGTTGGTTCTCATGATTCCTTTAGTTTTGGGTTGAGTTATTAGTTCCTGGAAGCCTTGGTTGGACAAACACTTTGGAAGCCCAACCAGCAACTGTGGGTTGAGCTACTAGTCCTGGAAGCTTTGGTTGGAAAAATTATCTGGAATCCCTAGGTGGGTTTAGTTACTATTCCTAGAAGCCGTATTTGGAAAAACACTCTAAAATCCCTGTAACAGTTGGGGTTGAGTTATTAGTCTTGGAAGCCCTACTTGGAACAAACACTCTGGAGCCTTAGAAAAACTTGGATAGAGACCAATCCATAATGGTTGCGATTTCTGACTGTGAGGTGGAATCACTGGTTGAGGGGGTTTGGCCTCTGGAATCCATGTATTATTTTTTATTGATGTGTTTGATGAGATCCCACATTCATTCTTGGAATATGGCACGGGGGTAATTGGATGAAGTGATATTTGGCTCAACCAATCTATGGTCGGGTGGAACGTGGTAGTCCCATCTCCGGTTGGTTTCTACATTCATTAATGAGAAATTAATTCCCTTGGTATTTGGTATACAAATGTACTAATTTATATGTGGATTATGTTGATGTTGTATCCATGGTATTTATGTTATTATTATGCTGGTTATGAGCATGTATTTTTACAAAGATGATGTATGACTATTCCCATGTTTTTACTTCTAAATGAATACACAATGTATCTATTGTCAAATAGATTGTATTCCAATTAATGATGCAGGGGAGCAATGTTTCTTAGCAATTATCAGATAATTATGAGATCTCTATGCTTTTTTTTGTTGTTTATACCAATAAAATTCATGTTTGGAAAAATATCTATCATGTCTAGGAGGGGTCTAGATGAGTTCTTATTTATGTGATTTCTTTCGTATCATTTCTTTGTTGTTATTTATCATCTTTTAGCTTTTCATGAAGTTCTGGGAAGAGTACTGGATTCTGGGCCTAAAAAGGTGGCTCAATTCCTGGGGACGCTAGCACAAAACTGGGGAATTGGGTGTTGGACACTAGCATGTTGTGTTTTTCCTACATCTATAGCCTCCTAGATGTTGAAATGCGAGTCTATCCCTGTGTCTATTGCTCAAAGAGGTCAAAATGCCAGTGTGACTCGGGGGTAAGAGGCCTGAATGGTTGGGTTACCTCCTAGGGGTGTTGTTCTTGTACAAGTTATGTATGTTGAGTTTCCATCGGTTCCACTTTCTTAAGGTTGCGTAGGAGGTTGAATATCATTATAGTAGCCTCTCGTCACATGTTTACCCTGGTTGTCCAATTACTTGGGTAGATGTGGGAAGAGGGTGTAACATCCCAGTTATTGGTGATAACTTGGATGAAATTCATGTAGCAAAGCTTTTCACTAAGATTTATCTACATTTAGGATACCACTAAATTAATATGAAAGATATAGGCATATCTAATAAATACTTTAGAATACATGAAGGTGATTATGAGTTGTTAATGATACATTTCAGTCTTTGTTATGCTCCACCACATTCCAGAGCCTCACGAATGATATTTTCAAACCCTTCCTACAAAATTTTGTGCTAGTCTTCTTTGATGAAATCTTAATCTACATTAAAGCATGGAATCACACATAGATCATGTTGACAAGTCCTTAACACTCTTGAGAGAAAAATAATTATTTATGATGCACTAAAAATATTCTTTTGGGGATTAAGGTTGAATATTTCGGTCACATTTCAAGTTAAGTTGGAGTATGAGTTGATCCCAAGAAAGTGGCAGTTGTGCAAGATTGGTGCCATTCCAAAACACTAAATATATTGAGGGGATTCCTAGAAATTATAGTTTACTATATGGAATTTGTGAAAAAAAATGGAAAATTGCAGCCCATTTAACTCCAGTCCTTAAAAAAAAGTACATTTGTTTGGAGTGAGGAAGAAACATAGGCATTTGCTACTTTAAATAATTCCATGTGCACTAGTCTAGTATTAGCAGTGTTTGAATTTAACAATTATTTTGTCTTGGAATGTGATGCCTTAAGTATATCCCAAGGAGTAGTATTGATGCAAGAAGGATGCACCTTGGAATACACTAGTAAGAAATTTTGTGACCAAAATTTGTGAAAATCCACATATGATAAGGAGATGATGGCTATCCTTCGTTCAATGGAGACGTAGTGACCATATCTCATAGGGAGGAATTTTCAAATCAAGGATAACTATCATAATCTAGAATACTTCTTTTAAAAATCATTTTCCTTACTAGAGAAACAAAAATGGGTCACCAAGATTTCAGGGTATGATTATGAAATCATATATAAGTAGGGTAAAGATAATGTTGTGGCTAATGCTTTATCCAAAATAATATGAGGGTTAGTCACTCCTTGCCTTATCATTACCAAGTCCATGATGGCTCAAGGAAATTCAAAGGAAATGGATAGAACATACTACTTTAAGGAAGCTCATCCAATATCTTCAAATAGATCCTAAGTCACCTAAAAGTTATACATATAAAAATGATACATTGAAGAATAAATTTCACATTGTTCTATCAAAAATTTCAACTCTAAAAAAATGAGACTTATAGAAGCTACATTCATCACTAATAGTAGGTCACTCTAGTTTGTTTAAATTACATGAAAAACCTAAGCATTCAATCTTTTGGGAAGACATGAAAATAGACATCCAATATCTCATAGCATTTTATGATGCTTTCCAAAGAAAAAAGGGACATATAATGAATATACTAGGGCCATTTTAACCTTTAACAATCCCAATGTATATTTTTATATGGATTTCAATGGATTTTGTTGTGGGACTCCGAAAATTTGGTAACAAACATTCATCATGTCGAGGTTTATCATATTTCAAAAAATACTTATTTTTGTGCCCTAAATCACCCTTTCACTCTTTTCTTAGTTATGTAGATATTTATGGATCATATTTTAAGCTACAAGGTATGCTCACTTTCATTGTCCTGGATTGGGACACAATATTCGCTGGAAAATTTTGGAAGGATATACTTAATGTCCAAGGTACATAGCCAAATATGAGAACTAGATATCATCCTCATATTGATGGTCAAACAAAAGTGGTCAAGAAGTCTTTAGAAACCTATTTGAGATTCTTTGATTTAAAAAAGTTACAATAATAAGCATAATAGTTCCCCCTTGCCAAATGGTGGTACATGGTTTCCCCTTATATGTTAGGGTCCTACCTCAAACCCCTTATTTATGTAATTTATTATTTAGGAGGACACCATTTTCAAATAGGGTCCGTTAAATAGGTAGTTGACGATCAGTCATTGTAAAATTGGACCTATTTGTTGATAAGGCACCTGTTGTATGAGTTTCTGCACAAGGATTAGAAAAAACTGTTTTCTAATGGTTGTTCCTATTCCAACATCAAAATATGGATAACCCTAGAATTTACTAATTGCATAGTTATATGTATTCCTCATATAGATGAAGTCACTAAGTTCAAAATATAAATCATAAATAAGAGACGAATATCATGCAATAAGCTCCAATTATATTACCTAATGAAGGATTTGATTATGTTACACTTGTGGGGAGATCTATATGCTAGATGGTGCTCCTTTGACTTCCTCCTTGGGTGGGATCTTTGTTGATCCTATACCTACAAGAAAATAACTTCTCTTTATCTCTAAAGGTTAGCTAGAAAATAGCTAGTGTATGTGATAACTCAAGGATGAAAGAACTCAAAATAAATGAGACGATAATAACTATGATATAATGGTTATGGTGAAATGAGGGAAAAAATATCTCCTATTGATAATAAAATAGTTGTTAGATTTGATATGATCTAGATAATAAAAAATGATTATTAGACTAAACCAAGATCTAACCACTTTTGGTATTTTATTATTATTATGAGAGGAAAATGTCAAAAAGGTGGTAAGTGACTTTTATTGTGGGCAACTAACTCCAAGATAATAATTATTTATGTTGATTATTGAAAACTATTCATAAATAAATAATTTATTGAATTATTTCCATGTGAATAGGTCAATTGGGTGAGAATAATTAAATTATTTTCACGTAAATGGGTAAAATAATGGAAATAACATAGAATTAATTAATTTATGGGTTATTTTCACATAAATGGGTAAAATTGTGAAAATAACTTAGGAAAAGTGGCTCCTTAGGCTATTGTAATGAGAAAAAGTAGGTTTTAATGTGGAAAATTCATTCTAACATTGTGTATTTCAATCATTCTAGCAATGTTATCTAGGTGATTACTTTTTTGTGATAAAAACCTAAATCCGTTAGTTAACCATCAATATAACTAGTTATGTATGTAGTTAATATTTTCTGTGGATATCTATATATCGAGTATGAGGATATGTAATGTTTTGTCAAGAATTATGATTCTATTTGGAGTATTTCTCTTGAAGGTTCCCCCCTAAAGAGGCAAGTGAACATATGTGTCTATAATTTATTATCAAGGGGGACTTTGTTAGGGTTTATATATATTTTCTCTTGTATTTGTGTATTTATCAAGGAGAAATTTATGAACCAATAGAGGAATATCGATGAGATCACCGCTTTCCATCATCATAGGAAATCTATTCATGTAACATTTTTTTATCGAAAATCTCTAGAAAGCGCCCCTTTCAAACCAAAATATTGGAGAATATTTGTTGATGACACTTTTTTTATTCAATCCTACAGAATAAATAACACAAAATAATTATCCTATTCCCATGGAATTATTTCCATGTGAATGGGTCAACTGGGTGAGAATAATTAAATTATTTTCACTTAAATGGCTAAAATAATGGAAATAACATAAAATTAATTAATTTATAGTTTATTTTCACATAAATGGCTAAAATTATGAAAATAACTTAGGAAAAGTGGCTCCTTAGGCTATTATCATGAGAAAAAGTAGGTTTTAATGTGGAAAATGCATTCTAACATTGTGTGTTTCAATCATTCTAGCAATGTTATCTAGGTGATTACTTTTTGTGTGATAAAAACCTAAATCCGTTAGTTAACTCTCAATATAACCAGTTATTTATGTAGTTAATATTTTCTGTGGATATGTAATATATCAAGTAGGAGGATATGTAATGTTTTGTCAAGAATTATGATTCTATTTGGAGTATTTCTCTTGAAGGTTCCCCCCTAAAGAGGCAAGTGAACATATATGTTTTTAATTTATTATCAAGGGGGAATTTCTTAGGGTTTATATCTCTTTTCCCTTGTATTCTTGTATTTTTCACCACATTTTATGTGATTTCTCCAAATTTTTACATTTAATTGCACCATATGTGGTCAACTTAAAACATACTTATCTTGAATCCATCAATCTCATAAAATTTTGTCCCAAATCAACTTTACTAATTTATCAAGGAGAACTTTATGAACCAATAGAGGAATATCGATGGGATCACCTCTTTCTATCATCATAGGAAATCTATTCATGTAACATTTTTTATGGAAAATCTCTAGAAAGTGCCCCTTTCAAACCAAAATAATGGAAAATATTTGTTGATGACACTTTTGTTATTCAATCCTATGGAATAAATAACATGGAAGAATTATCCTATTCCCATGGAAATTGAAAAAAAACATCGTCTCCGTTTTTGAGATGTATAGTTCACATCGAACACTAATGAGTCTTTATCTTGCTAAGTATACAAAAAAAACATATAGTTTGATACCTTGACGCTAATTCACATGACTATTTACATGTAAAAATTAGGATTTCTTAACACCCTATTTAATTTTTCCTTATGTATCTCAAATAAAATCCATCTCAAGACTTAGAAAAAGAACCTACAAATATTCCTTCAAATTAACAGTTATACAAAAAAAACAAATTAATATAACCTTCTATAAATCTAGCAAACTCAAATCCACCCACTTTAAAACACAAGAGATAAACTCTAAAAATTTCCTCCCCTCTATTTAATGAATAATTAACAAAATTTCCAAAATTCTAAAGAAAAATAAAATTAAAACTATCTTCAAACTATTTAAAACTTTTCAAAAACTTTACACTTTTCCAAAAATAAAACTAACTCCTACAATAACAGTGCATCTACAAAATTCCTTAGTTCCTATGGAAATTTATTCATTGGCCAAATTGGTCACTCCTTTTAGATCAAAATAAACGAGCATAATACTAACTTAATGAGAACTCTCAGCAAAAAAAATCCATATTAGCACTCGAATAAGAAATCAATACTTACAATAGCATTGACTTCTGTTTTTAGAGTGAAAATAAATATTTAATTGAAACCATGGCCTTGAAAATGGCTCACATTACAAATTAAAAATTAAAACCATCTTTCAAATAAAAAAAATATTATTTATTAATTTTATTTTTTTCTTAAAAATAGGTTTTTACTATATAGTAAAAAGAGAAAAATAAAAAGGAGCATTTTTTTAAAATAAATTATATACTAGAAAATAAAATAAATAAATCAAACAACATGAATATTTCAAAAAGAGAAAAAATTAAAAAATAATAAATTAGAGATTCTCCAAAATATAATTAAAAAGATATAAAAATTAAAATAAAATAGAGAAACAAATTTAAAAAATAAGAAAAATAAATTTATTATTATTATTTTTGTAAAATTCAAAAATGGGGTGTGTACTAGGAAAGGGGTGCGATCTGTGATTCTTGTAATTATGATCCAACCTTACACCCACATATACATAGGTTTTCACATTTCCAATCCTTCCTTCTTGCCACATTCCCATCATTGTACCTCCCTTCCCCAATATATTTCCAAACAAGCAATAGATTTGGAATTCATTATTTGTAGGATATTTTCTAGGCATTCAGAGAAGGGAAGGTGTAGAGAGCTTGAGGGGGTCACAATGGAGAGGGAAGGATGAGAAATGAGTGGATTGGTGGTTGGGTGGGCATCAGGAGTAGGGTGAGAGGGAGGGATGGATGGTAGGTGGAAAAATTATTGGGTGGAAACATGGTGGGCCATTATCTAGAGGATCACATTCCCCACTTGCCTTCCTTACCCACCCCAATTTATTAAATTTTATTCTTATTAATTAAATATGTTTTTTCTATCATCATCATCATCATTTTCAAGTTTATATATATATATATATATATATATATATATATATATATATATATATATATAACATGTGTTTCCTTCTAAACAATCATTGATTCAAATCTAAAAAGAGGTAGATTATATACATATCTATGGACTTTAGTAGTCAAATTGCTTCATGGATGCGAGCCCCTTATCCCACAACCAAAGGGATCTCATACAATAATTTCATGGTATCTAGCTTAACCACGATTATATATATATTCCCCTTTTTAAAAAAATCATGTTTTTTCTATTTTTTAAATTTGTTGCATGAAATTTATTTTTAAAGGTCTTTATTTTTTCTTTTTGTTCAACCCATGTATGAAGTTGTTTCTTCCTTTTTTTCAATTTTCAATGTAAATTAGAAAAAAATGATTAAAAAACAAATTTTCAATTTTAAAGTCAAGAGGTGATTTTCACTTTTTAATTTTTAATCAGATTCAATGCTAAGGTCGTGATTTCAACCAAATATTATATTTTACTCCAAAATGAAAACTAGTATTATTGGAACCATCACTTTTTATTTGAGGGTTAATTTTCTGCAATGTTATGGGTTGTTAGGTTTTCAGTTTTAATACTCCTCAAATGGAGGTGCTACTAGTAGTAGCACTTTTAAAAACATGGCTAAAAAAACAATTAAACATGAGCTCTAGAATAATGAGAACTCTGAAGAGTTATCATTAAACGGGTAACTTTGCTAAGGAATACATTGTGAATACTAGTCATGCTTGCATCAAAATTTTCATCAATGTTGAACACTCGAGAAACACCAAACATCATGTATGATTTGATGAAAAAAAAATTCTTTAAAGGTTGCCACTATTCCATCTAACTAATTAGAGATGCCATCGAAATAAAAAAACACCCCAAGAACATAAATAAAAAAGATGGTTTGAATTTTACCTAGTCATGATATCTTATTATTAATAAGTCTTGAAACATTCCTCCTCACATTTAACCATAATATAGTTCCTCATCCTCCCATCTTCGTCATATTTTTCATTATTCTTTCCTTGTATTCTAGGTTTCCTCCATATTCTTCTAATCCCTCACTCCATGATCCTTGATGTCTCTTAGTTTGTATTGCTGTCATTTCATTTTTTTTTTAGTTATTCCTATCCTTATAAAATTATATATTTGAACATCCTTATATCCCTCCAACTCACTCTATCTTAAATCTCTCTTTCTCTTTCTCTCTTTCTTTCCAAATTTGGTTCATCCTATTTTATTCACAATTTTCCTAATGTCTTGGATCTAATAACTTCGTCACACACACACACACAAACACAATTTATATTCCATTTTATTCTTCATATATTTTACTCACACACACACACACAATTTATATTCCATTTTATTCTTCATATATTTTACTCTCTCTCTCACACACACACAATTTATATTCCATTTTATTCTTCATATATTTTACTCACACACACACACACACAATTTATATTCCACTTTATTCTTCATATATTTTACTCACCCTATTTTATAGTATTTTTTTCCCTATTTATTTATACATTTATCTTGTGAGGCTAACTACCTCCAACAACCAATAAGAAGATATAATCCCCATAAAAATAATTTTCATAATCACCTTTATTAATACCTATTAATTCTTCTCATTTTTTAGCATGTGTATTTATTTCCCTAATTATGGGGTCGATAATGTTCTTGAAATATTTAAATCACAAGTCCTCAATGTGGTCTAAAAACAAAAATTGCAAAAATGAATATTTCTTAAAGTTCCTACAATATCCAAAATAAATTAATATTTATTTTAATCCAATTCCCTAATTTCCATAAAATTTTCAAAGATACGAACCTTATTATTAAAAAAATATTAATACCCAAGTATAATTGAAAAAAACATCATTGGAATACAAAACAAACCTTGATCTAGTTGATGATTTTTGGCTTATTTTATGAAAGTTAGAGTAGATAAGTTCCATGTGAGTAGTTAGTCTTAGATACTACTAAGGGAAGCCAAGGGAAGCCATAAGTGAGGCCATTAAACTTATTGTAATTGTCTTTGGGGTCAAGAATACCTTAAAAGCAACAAAAAAATCATTATTAATTTATTCTATAACAACACTATCATACCAAAATTCAAGCTTCGTACAAGTTTTGGTTACTAGGGTTCTTACATAAAAATATTAACTGGCATTGAGACAACATGATACACACCAATGATCAAACCAATTTGAAATTCAATGCTACCATAATTAGTAACAATAAATATAGTCATTTTCAACAAATATTTCTTCTTTTTGAACAATCTTATTTAATGAAGGAAAGAAAGAAGTGTCCTTAGCCATATGATGGGCACACCCAAAAGAGACTATCCAATGAAATTTAGAAGAGTGAACATAAATTTCTTGAGAAGTTACAATGGAAATGGTATTTTTTATGTCTTTTACCCTATGAAAGTTAATTCTATTTGTTGGTTAGTCAATTAGTCAATAATTCAACACCTCATCTTAAGGTTTTTTTACTTTTTCTGTAATACCATTGATATTTTTCTAGTAACCTTATCAACATGTCATTTTTTTCCATAATATTAGCATGCCTTACTTTTATCTTTCTTATTTCACGACCGAACACCATGATTCTGTTTTCAATGATGATTGAAGCAATCCTATTTTATTATATGAAATATATATACTAAGGAAACCCATTGGGAACTTCCCTGCATTCCAAGGATGGTACCTAGGCTAAATTGGATTCTTCAAGGTTCAAAAGCTAATGCAACAATATACTCAGTAAGATCTCAACATGTCACCTGTAGGAATTGACCTTGTGTGGGGAGGATAACACTCCTCTCAACCACCTCAGTTAGAACCAACTCACATAAAGATGGTCAACATTATCCATATCATGGTAACCTCCATGATCTTTCTCTCGATTACACCCACAACCTCTTATAAAGGTATATCGTTTATCATATTCTTTTAGGAAAGCTCAATTACTAGCACAAAATGTTGAACACAAAACATCATAGGTTGTTTTCATATCAACTTATGTTCACTTAAATAAGTTGACTCCCCTTTTTTGGAAAATCCTTTCCAAATTCATATAAATTCAACTACATGTCTTTCACATGAACCAAATAATATTATATCCTATAAAAGGAGGGAAGGTTAATAGATATAACCTATTTCTCAATCTAGATCACTCGATCTTCATAAATCTTGTCAAACAAATTCAACTTCTTCTAAACTTGATTTAGATATTCGATTTAGCTTACATGAAACAAGATCCCCATGGATGTCTAGGTCATTACAAATTCTATAGTTCCATCCTTCTTCCAATTAATAATGAGATTTTCATGCTCGTCCTTTTTGTTTTGAATTGCAATCCTTGTGAATTACAAAAGATTTATACCTTTTAAATATTGTTTCCATATTTTGAGTACATATGCCACAATTATGGTCATTTAAAGCTATTGTTTCTTTATAAAAGATCATAATCACCTTCAATGTCATGATCTAATCCAAAATTCCAAACCTAAATCAATGTAATTTAGAGATTTGACTTAAGTACAACAAGATATAAACTAGAAACTTCCAAAGTAACTTCTAAAGAAGCATACTATATCTCCAACCACCAACTATGATACCATGTTATAAAACCAAGGATTGTAGAAATGGTTAACTATGAATGCTAAGAGAGGTGGTGCCAGTAGACACCATTACTAAGTAGTGAGAATAATTAAACATATATGGAAAAGTGTATGATAGTTGTATATTGATCCATAGGATCATCTATATATAACCAAAAGCATAAGAAAACTCCACAAAATAGGAAATACTTAGTTTATTTTCATCAACTTAGGTGTGCCTAAGATCCTAATTTCATGCCTTGATCTACACACCAATTGAATTACTTATGACTAGTTGCAGCGTGTCTAGTTAACTATCTCTAGAATAAAAATGATTGATTGTCAAAACTATAGAGATGGCAAGATATTACATTCTTGAAAGCCTCTTATGGATACACATGTGTATTCTTCACTTGAAACCCCACCCCAAGAGTGGACCCTTAAAAAATGAAAGTCTACAAGACATAGTCGATACACCTAATAAGACAAGGTTTCACATGTCCCAAGTATGGACCCAATCAACTTCATAATGCCCATTCGGTTGGTTAATGACTCTTCTCGATAGTCAAATCCTTGTTAGTTAACTCCCTCAATTTTTCAAATTTTAAACTTTGATAAATTAGAATTATTAACATCATAAAATCTCATCATAAATAATATTTTACATAATATAGAGTTCATGAAAAATTTTAAAGTATGTATTCCATTCACACTTATCAATCCTATTATTTTCTTTATATTAGGATTTACCTACATAGAAAGATTATAAACTTGAATTTAAAAGATATATAGTAACCTATCTTGATTTCTAATTAAATATTATTATTCTTTTAAATGAATTTATACTTTACCCCCGATCGGGGTGCCTGCTGTCAGGAGCCACCAGAAAACTGGAGGGTGACATCACCGTGGTCTATGCGTGAGAGTTTTGCTGGCATGCTCATTACAATATGCGAAGGTATGCAATGTTAGTAAGTAATGATGGTGCATTTACTAGGACAGGCTAGAGTGTCAGAAGGCTGTCGGAATAGGTAGAATAAGGGAAGCCTAAAGAGGCTAATGTGGGTTATGCATACACCATTTCAACTCAGCTAGAGCGACGAGAACAGAACCGGTACAAAATTTGCTCAGAGGTTTCAAGCGAGGGTTCAGGGGTATGTAATTATTCAATCCATGCTTACGTTTTTAGCCATTAATTGTTAGATGAGACAAGATAATGGAGTAGTCGAGGTTCTGGGAATGAATTTGTTTACCAACAGTCGTAAGATCAAAAATTATAATGTATTACCACTGCAGAAAGCAATCCAGCCTTGTTTTCATGACCCTTGCAGCGTCATGCTGAACTACTTTATAAATTTCGTTTACATCAAGCATGCATGCAAGTTTAGTTTGGTTGGGCAATGGAAATTTCATTCTTATTCTGTCAATAACTTACTACATGAAATGGAATCTAGTTTTACTGATCATTGGACATTGTTTGCCAAATATGGAAAGTTCTATGACCTATGTCTGGGGCTCTGTTTGGTAATCATCACTAAATTAGGAAAAATTTGGGGCTTATGTTGTTAGTCTTACCTTGGCTGGGTCAGGCACGAAAACATATTTCCAAAGTCATGTTTGCATATCTGTAAATCTATAGGGGAATTTCAATACAGATGTTGTGAGTATATCTTGAAAATTACGGGTAGTTATTATGGTTTCTGTTCTGGGGATGTTGAAGGTCGAAGTCAAATGATACATCTTGTTTTTTCAGTTTATTATGGTCTAAATAGAATACTGAATCATCTTGGTCTGTATCTCTATATCCATCATCCTAATTGTAGAAACCATTTCGTCAATAATCACAGTCTTTCTGTGAAGTATAAGCCAAAGGATGACTTACTCATACAAATGAAGAGTTTAACAGTTATAACCCTGTCCTCCCGTCATACAGGTTTACTGATAATAAACACATATTTTCACCAGAGAATCAAGGAAGCAACTATGGTAAAGAGGCAATTGAAGAAGATTCGGGTCAATAATCAGGATAAAGGAAAGAAAAATATGGAGAAAGAAAAAGCAGAGACCAGTAAAAGAGGTAGGAATACCAAGCAAGAGGTGTTACTGAATATCTCTCAAGCTTATTCTTTTGGAGATACTCCACAAATCATGAATATAATCCAGGGATGGGAAAAAGAAAGCCATAGTAATGAGGAGGATAATGAGGCAGAGGTGGAAATAATGGATTTCATTACTGATCCTGGAAACACAAGAGGTCATCTGTCATTGTTCAATCAAATGGTTCATACATATTGGATAATGAAATGTGTCCTCGCTAAAGCAATGCAAAGTTTTCAAATAGGGCAAGGTAATGTAACTCCAGTAGTAATAGAACTTTTTTAGGATATTACCATACAACTTGAGCAAATCAAGGTGACACAATATCAAATGACAACTCGAATGGATCAAATAGAGAAGCAAATGCAATAGCTGCAGCAAGTGGACATACCTGGATCCACTACTAAGGATCCGACACCGATTGACTCTTCAGATGGGTAGTCTCTTAGTTTACATTTTATGAATTTTGTGAATAGTGCTTATGTTTTTAACTATTACTTAAAGTATTAAGCAGTAAATTGGAAAACAGTAAAGTAGCCATTGCGGCAAGTCAAAGAAAGAAACAATTTTGATTTTGGATGGCTTTCAATGCGTTAAGGTGGCCAACAGACCCGGTTTCCTATGGGAAGGTTGAGGTCACCAACTTTATATATGATGCAATCTACTTTTTATGATAATAGAAAATAGTAAAGTCCTACCAAATTCACACAAAAAAATGAATTTATAATTTATATATTTTGATGTTCTTTATAGAAATTCTAATTTTAGAAAGCTCATAATTTGATATTTATTTACTGAAAAAAACCTTAAAATGATACGTGGTTATGCCAACAATTTTTTTTTTTGAAGTACAATAAAGTTCCTTCATATTGTTATCACTTACACGATTATTTAACCTTTTTAAAATAAAATATTCATTTTTGTTAGACCAACTTCTTTTAAATGTGACATTCTTCCACATAATTCTGATTTAGGTAAACATTTAGAATTCATGCTAAATGTTTGTGATTTGAGTCAGCTGTGTGATTATATGATATATGAAGTTTAACAATGTGGTTCTTTAAAGAGATATTTGATATCATATAGTTAAACAAATTATTGGGAAGATCATAATTACAAGAGCTTTATCATTTCAAATTACTTTGGGTATTTTTTTAAATTATTATTTTCTAACAACCATAATATTTATTAAATTTTATATTAAAATTATTTTCAATAATAATTTCCTAGATTTTTTTTTTAATTTTATATAATTGAATGAAAGTCTTCATTAAGATGTTACTTAGAATTATGTCTTCCTAATTTTATGGTTATATAATTAAAGTGTATTAAAAAATATTATTATTATTATTTGTAAGCTTAGGTAGATCCTTCTCATTTTCTATTGATTTAAAAATTGGGCAACATAGATACGAAAATTAAACCTCAACCTGCCTGAAGGAAACCAGGTCTGTTGGCCATCTGATTGCAATGTATGCTAACCAAAACATAAAAAACCTTAATAACCTATACATAGTTTGACGATACTTGATATATAAGTCTATTAATAATAAAATTTACATAAAATAAAACTAGCTGCTAAAAAAATAAGTACTGATATCACTAATCATCTGCTGACTCCACTGAGGCAGGATCTTTAGTGCTGGAACCAGGGATTTCAACCTGCTGCAATGCTTTTATATCCTTCTCCATCCTACCTAGTCTAGCATATTGATGCAGTTGATGGAGGTTGATTTCCTGAATATTTCTATTTATATCTGCCATGGTGGACCCTAACTTCGATTCACCTATCTACTAAGTCGACATAACAACTTTTGCCAGTAAACATTTTATCAGCCAAGAAGTTCGAATTGAATGTTGGAATAGATAAATACACCCACGGATATGCCCTGGATCAGAAATTACATTATTCATATCTTCAAATGCCATATCATACTCTTCATCCATATTATTTATGATGGCGGGCTCACCCTGCCAAACCCACATGAACACTCTCCAAGTTGTGTATAAACATGCATTTCCATTTAAAACCCAAAATGGTCCTCAATTTCAAAATCTGGGCAATCTTAAGTAATATAGGCAGAAGCTTTTATATCTCAAATATAATATTTGAGATATTAGAATAGAAATCTTATGGTTTTAAAACCACTCATCTTACCCAGAACTATAATCTCTCATGCGGAATTTTTCTTCTACAAATATCTCATGATCCTTCGAGTTAAATATTCGAATTCTATAAAACCCAATTTAACTCCTCTTCGCCCTCACTTCATGGGGTCTCCAACCAATAATTGAACTTATAAAAATACCCATTATATAATTTGAAATCACTATTTCAAATTTCTTTTGAAACTCAAATATCAACTGTATTACCTATGGCACAGGGCTTCAATTCACCCAATTATACACACTCAATTTAAAATTAACCCCACAGGTTCATAATTCATAATTCCCATGGCCAATTTCATCCATATTCTATTTAATTCAGTAATGGAGTAAAACTAAGAAAATCAAGTCATTCTATTAACATGCAAAGCTTACATGGAAGGTCTTTCTTCTAGGCCCGATCTTCAACTCAATGGCCCTTCTCCTCACTACTCTGCCTCTGAACCCCATCTCCTAATGCCTTGAGGCTTACATTTATAAAAATGAAAACGAATCGACTCAGCTCCCCTAACAGCTCAACAAAACTCTTAAAATTCCAGATTTCCTAGATCTAGACTAAATCCCCAGATTTTTTGAAGCTGACTCTTCACATTCCTAACTAATTGAATTTTGCTGTTCTCTAATCATTCGAGAGTAGTTACAATTCTCTCCACATTTAATTAAAATTAATTAAAACCCACTAAATTCATTACATAAAATATAACCCCTTTGAAGACTTAAAACTCCTAAGCCTATAAAACTACATGGAATTTTTTTTAGCCTAATGCCCCTGCATCAGACTCCCAAGGTCAAAATGAATCATGATCTCCTAATCATGTGCTCTTAAAACTTTGCCTCTTAGGTCCCATACTTTTCTTTGTTGTTGTCCATCAGCTGCTTTATTCTTCAACTGCACACTTCCAGGTTTCCATACTTTGTTCTGCAACTTGCCTCCAGCTATGCTTTCACATTCTGCTCTTGTTTTTCTTTTGCTAAAATTTCTCTATTTTCTTGCTGCTGTCTGCTACTTCTGAGACACCTTCATCATCAGTCTTCTGATGTCTTCAATTTCTATGTCCAGCCTCTCTTTTTTCTGGAAATTTCTTTTCCCACTACTGCTTCCAATTTCTGTTGCTACCAATACTGCTGCTGTTACTGCCTCCAAGAATTTTGCTGCTGCCCCTGTGGCTATTTCCTCAATTTTTGTTGTAAATGTTTCCTTCATGGATGTTGCTTCAGCTACTGCTCTTGATACCGCTGCCAATTTTGTTTCAAATGGTGTCTTAAACATTGCTGTCAATATTGCCTCTTTTTCCAGAAATGTTGCTAACATTGTTCTTACTCCTGCAGATGTCACCCCACATGTTGCTATCTCCAAAACTTCCTGTCCCTTTGCAACATTCTCTTGTTCATCACCTGCAAATTTACCTTTAAAAATTAAATTATCCTTTAATTCTCTAACTACAGTAACATAATCATTCATTTCTCCTTGTGTACTAGTAAGCATAATTAAATTTTTCAAACTAGTATCTGCTCCTAATTCTTCCATAGCTTCAGGAAAATTCACTCTAGTGTCTGCAATTCTCTTCTTTTGTTCAAATGTTTCCAGTAAACAATTAAACCATCTATTCTCAAGCATTTCAACAATATGCTGCAAACTTGTTTCAGCATATTCTTCTTCTTCTTCCTTGGCAATCTTCAGTAATTGTCCTTCACCCTCTTGATTGACTCTGGCAATCAAATCAAGTTCTTCAAGTACTGTGTCCTCATCTTCTATCAGAATAAAATTCTAATTCTCCACCACTGTAGCAGTCCCAAAATTCTGTCTTCCAGTCTTCTCTTGGCTATTCAAACAAGTCAACTCCTCCTTGTCACCAATAGTAACAAGTTTCTGCATGATTGTTTCACCTTCTTTCAACATCCCATCTTCATTCAAGACAACTCCATGTGATGGATTGTCTTCTGCAATACCTGTAAATACAATCAAATTTTCAGTTTCAAAACTACAAGACCCAATGGTCTCATTTGATGATCCAGTCACCAAATCTTTCCTCAGCAATCCTAAGTCTCTTCCAAGACTCAGAAAGTCTTCATTGTCTTCATTCCTTCGCATCTTCACATTCTGCAATCCCCAATTTTGAAATTGAGGTTCTCTTTCCTGCATTGAATCTTGTTTATTCACCATAATCTCCAGAAATCCAATTTCCTGTTGATATTGCAACAAGATGATGAGCTTAGTGGAAAGGAGTCACATTCACTAAGTGGGCGCACAAGCTATTTTCGGCACAAAGTCTATTTTTAGACTATGTCTATTTTTAGACATATGGATCATGTTCTATGAGTTGCAAGATGCTATTTGTGGATGGTTGGTCAAGTCGGAAAAAATAGATGGACTTATATTTTTAGACATATTGGGCGGAATCTATTTTTAGATTGCCAGTCTAAAAATAGATATGTCGAATATTATTAGCTCTTGATAATATTTGAACTCTAAACATTATCTTATTCTCTAGGAGAACTTCAGTTAAGTGCACATATGTGGCACAGGAGCTGACAGAAGGAATTACGCTATTCCTTAGGGTAAAGTGGAGCTATTGCATGGATACTTCAGTTAGAACTCATGTGATAGAGTTTGGTGGAGTTGACTGAGGAAGTTAGTGGAGTTGTATTCAGTTTAACTAATCTAAACATAGTTGAGTTATTTGTATCTAGTTTAACTCATTGATACAATTAGTGAGAGTGGTGTGAATTAATTATTAATTAATTCACTAATTATAAAATCATTAATCAACTAAAGAATGCATCAGTTAACTTCAGTGCATGGACAGTTTTAGTGGAGACCAGTGCAGAAATAGGTGAAAGAGCAGGTTAACTATCAGTTGTGACTATACTGTTACTATTTTAAACACACAGATAGGTGGAGAATCCCATGAGGATTTCGCAGTACAAGACAGGTGGTTTATCTATTTAATGAAGCCATCCCATAGCATTGATTATGTAATAGAAGCTGGCTATCAAGTGGCAAAAGATTGGAGCATGTGTTTTGCTAGATCTAGCTTGATAGTGTGTAGCAATTGAGGGTGTGCGTGAGAGCTTGTGAGGAGATTTTGTACTATGATTGTTACATGATCTCCATGACATATAATATAAAGATAGTTGGGGTTTTCAGCTTTAAGCTTTCCCATTAAATACTGTGTTCATATGTGTGATTATTTGTGGTTTTAATGTATGCATGCAATTGATTTTATTTCCGCATGTGATGATCAATGGTAGAAGAGATTCTGTATTATGCATGAAGCTAAAATAGTGTGTGATCAGGATAATATTAGTGAATAATATATCAGTTATTCAAATTTCTACATGGCACGTGAGCCATATTGATCATTGGAGCAATTGCAAAACATTGAAGCTATGAGTTTTGTTAGTGTGTGGAATTTGAATTTAAAATAGCTTTTTCTTGGTGCCTGGTTGAGATGTCTTTCAATGGATTGCGATTGAGTATGCCCGAGGGAAACTCAAATTATATTGCATGGAAGGACAGGATGGAGGCTGCATGGATGATAATGGGTTGAAGGAGTTCATATCAGCTAAATTTCAAAGCCTCGTTTCAGTGATGTCACTCTACTTGACACATGGCAAAAGAAGACTAACAAAGTGCTCTAAGGATTCTCAAGGAGGGCGTAAGGATCACATTGTATCCAGCCTTCATGGTAACACTTCTCCATTCTTGATGTGGTTTGGCCGTATTTATTCCAGCAAGAGCGACTGAGGGAAGTTGGCGGTCAAGGACAAACTCAAGGATAGACTCATAAACATAAATATGGAGAAAGGCGACAGTATGCCCAAGTACCTCACGAAGTTCATCCAATTCAGGGATGAGCTGGGAAGTGTGGGGGTGACTGTAGATGATGAGGAATTGGTGAGCTTGGCTCTCCTTAGGCTTCCGAAGAGTTGGAAATCCTATCAGGACTCTGTCAATGGTCGGGAGAAATTTCCAGGATGGGAGCAACTTTGGTCGGATCTTGTGCAAGAGGAGATAAGGCGGAGTACTGGGGACAGATCTTCATCAAAGAACTATGATGAAGAGAATTTCACTTTGGATGCCAAAGAAAAGAAGGGGAAGATCAAGAAAGCTTCTCATTCCAGTGCGAAAGGCAAGAAGCAGGACATGTCCAAGGTGAAGTGCTTTCACTGTCACCAACACGGACATTATGCCACAAATTGTCCGCAGAAGAAGAAAAATAAGCAGGCTGCTGGATCTGCAGCTGGAGAGGCCTTAGCCTCACAGTTTGAGCTGTATTTTTCGCTGATCGCATGCTTGGTCTCAAGTATGACGGGTTTAGAGTGGTTTCTGGACAGTGGTGCGTCTTTTCACATGACAGGAGATCGAGATTTGTTTAATGATCTGGATGAGAAAGATCTTGGAGTGCACATCGAGATGGGCGATGATGGTAGATACAGTGCGACCGGTATCGATACCATTTCCTTTGAGAGGGAGTTTGGTAAACCCTTCGTATTGAAGGAAGTGATGCATGTTCCAGGATTGAAGAAGAACCTTATCTCTGTGGCGATGTTAGAAGACAAGGGATATGATGTTGTCTTTAGCGAGGGAAAGGCTTTCCTACACAGTAAGGCAACTGGTGAGACCCAGAGGATAGGGGTTCGAGTTAGATGGCTGCGCAGTAATGGCAGGCAAGGCAGAAGGAGTGGTGAGCCGGGATGATGTCGAGTTGTGGCACCGGAGATTGGGCCACCTTCACCATGGAGCTTTGAAGATACTGCAGTAGATTTCTACTGGGCTTCCTAAGGGTACTCTTGCACAATCAGATCAGTGCAAGGGATGTACCTTGGGAAAATTTGTGAAATCCACCTTTCACGAGAAGGATAGTCGCACCACGACGATCCTTGAGAGAATTCACACAAACGTGTGTGGACCTTTCTCAGTAGCTTCGAAAGCAAAGCATAGGTATTATGTGATATTTGTTGATGATTTTTCTCATAAGTGTTGGATCTTCTTCATGTAGAAGAAGAGCAAGACATACTCAAAGTTCTGTGAGTTCAAGGCACTAGTTGAGAAAGAATTGGGGAAGCAGGTGAAAGCTCTAAGGAGTGACAATGGTGGTAAATTCATCTTTGGTGAATTCAAGGACTTTTGTAGTGCAGAAGGAATTCGAAGAGAGCTCATAGCACCTCATAACCCACAGCAGAATGGGGTTGCTGAGCAGAAGAACAAAACGATCGTGGGTGCTGCATGGGCGATGTTGCATGATCAGGGCCTTCCCATACACTTGTGGGCTGAGGCATGCAATACTGCAGTATATGTGCAGAACCATTGTCCTCACAGGATACTTGGCATGAGTACACCCAAGGAGGCATTTTCTGGTAAGAGGCCTGATATTTCCCATTTGAGGATTTTTGGTTACCTGTTTACATTCATGTGACGAAGGATGCCAGCAAGAAGCTGGAGTCGATTGCAGAGGTTGGGATATTTGTGGGGTACACTGATACGCCCCACAACTATCATGTGTATTTGCCAGACAGTCGCAAGACTGTTGTGCGACGGGATATCAAATTTCATAAGGAGAAAGCCATGAAGTGTTCGCTTGAGAGGGATCCACACTTGCATGCAGATGAGGAGCTATTAGTTCCTAAGGATGAGTCTCAGGATGTGGATCAGCCACAACATGAGGTTCATGGAGTGGAAGAGACCACTCAGGCAGCGCCAACCATTAGAGGGCAGAAGCGCACTACAGAAGCTGAGCAACTGGCTCAAGATGCAGAGAAGGTTGTAGGAGCACCTACATCATAGCGTAGACAGAGACAGTCACCTGACCGGTATACTGGATACATGGCTCTTATGAGCAAGTGTATCGTGACAGAGTCATCCTCTTTCGAGGAAGCTATGGAGGACCCCGCATGGGTAGATGCCATGATGGAAGAGTATGATTCGATTGTCAGAAACAGTGCATGGGAGATTGTCCCGAGACCGGAAGGGAAATCAGTGGTGGGTTTGAGATGGATCTACAAAGTGAAGCAGGAAGCTGACGGGAGTGTGGAGAAGTAGAAGGAAATATTTGTTGCCCGAGGCTATTCACAGATTGAGGGGATCGATTATGAGGAGAAATTTTCACCTGTCGCAAGGTATTCTTCCATACGGATGATTCTTGCTCTCTTAGTGCAGATGGGGTGGCACATTCATCAGATGGATGTGAAGACTGCGTTCCTCAATGGAGTCATTGAGGAGGAGGTGTACATAAAGCAACCCGAAGGTTTCGAGATCTTCAGCAGTGAGTCGCATGTGTGCAGGCTCAAGAGAGCATTGTATGGGTTGAAACAAGCACCTCGTTCTTGGTACACACGGATAGACAGTTATTTCACCAGACTGGGATTCTCCAAGAGTGAGGTGGATCCTAACCTATACCAGATTGTGGTGGAGGGTAAGTTGCTGATCATTGTACTTTATGTAGATGATAACCTTTGATGTGTGATGAATCAAGTGATACTCTCATGCAAGGATGATCTGTAAAGGAAAGCTTCAGATGCATGACTTGGGCCTCCTTCATTATTTCCTCGGTGGTCAAAATTCGGGCAACATAAATATTTGACCGTTTGTTTCCTGTGTGGTAAGTGTGCCTGTGAGGGAGCACTGAGAGGTTCAACATGCAAGGCTGCAAGCCTGTTGACACTCCTCTTCCTGGTGGTTGGAGGAAGGAGGATGCTACTTCAGCGGAGGTAGTGGATGCCACTGTCTATCGACAGTTGGTGGGGTCGCTTATGTATCTGGTCAATACACGACCCGATATATGCTATGCTGTTAACCAACTTTCACAAGCTATGGTTAAGCCTACCAAGCTCTTCTGGAAGGCAGGCAAGCATGTATTGCGTTATCTTAGAGGCACATCGGGATATGGATTGTGGTACAGACAGGAGGATGAGGTGAAGCTATGTGGCTTCACGGATGCAGATTGGGCAAGGAGCCCAACGGACAGAAAGAGCACATCTGGAGTATTTTTAGTATCGGTCGACAAAAGTTTCTTGGTACAAAGAGAAGCAGATATCTGTGGCAACAGGGCCAAGAGGCCGAGTATAAGGGGCGTTGAGTTTGGCTGCATGCGAGGCTATATGGATGAGGAAGATCCTAGTCGAGTTGTTCGGTTCACACTTAGAGCCTACTGTGATTTATTGTGATAATCAGAGTTGCATCAAACTCTCGGTTAATCTAGTATTTCATGATAGATCTAAACACATTGACATCCAGTATCATCATATCAGAGATTGTGTGTAGCGGAAGGTCATGTTACTTTCATACATTCCCACGGAGGATCAGGATGCTGATATCTTGACGAAGGCACTCACCAGGAGAAAATTCGAATACCACAGGGGCAGGATAGGGGTTGCAGATAATCCTTATCTTGTTGAGAGGGAGTGTTGAGATTGCAACAAGATGATGAGTTTAGTGGAAAGGAGTCGCCTTCACTAAGTGGGCCCGCAGGCTATTTTTGGCGCAAAGTCTATTTTTAGACTATGTCTATTTTTAGACATATGGATCATGTTCTATGAGTTGCAGAATGATATTTGTGGATGGTTGGTCAAGTTGTAAAAAATAGATGGACTTCTATTTTTAGACATATTAGGCGGAATCTATTTTTATATTTCCAGTCTAAAAATAGATATGTCGAATATTATTAGCTCTTAATAATATTTGGACTATAAACATTATCTTATTCTCTTGGAGCACTTCAGTTAAGTGCACAGATGTGGCACAGGAGCTAACAGAAGGAATTACGCTATTCCTGAGGGTTAATTGGAGCTATTGCATGGATACTTCAGTTAGAACTCATGTGACAGAGTTTGGTGGAGTTGATTGAGGAAGTTAGTGGAGTTGTATTCAGTTTAACTAATCTAAACATAGTTGAGATATTTGTATTCAATTTAACTAATTGATACAATTAGTGAGAGTGGTATGAATTAATTATTAATTAATTCACTAATTATAAACTCATTAATCAACTAAAGAATGCATCAGTTAACTTCAGTGCATGGACAATTTCAGTGGAGACCAGTGCATAAATAGGTGAAAGAGCAAGTTAACTATCAGTTGTGACTATACTGTTGCTATTTGCAACACACAGATAGGTGGAGAAGCCCATGAGGATTGCGCAGTACAAGCCAGGTGGTTTATCTATTTAATGAAGCCATCCCATAACATTAATTACGCAATAGAGGCTGGCTATCAAGTGGAAAAATATTGGAGCATGTGTTTTGCTAGATCTAGCTTGATAGTGTGTAGCAATTGAGGGTGTGCATGAGAGCTTGTGAGGATATTTTGTACTATGATTGTTACATGATCTCCATGACATATAATATACAGATAGTTGGGGTTTTCAGCTTTAATCTTTCCCATTAAATACTGTGTTCATATGTGTGATTTTTTGTGGTTTTAATGTATGCATGCAATTGATTTTATTTCCGCATTTGATGATCAATGGTAGAAGAGATTATGTATTATGCATGAAGCTAAAATAGTGTGTGATCAGGAGAATCTCGGTGAATAATATATCAGTTATTCAAATTTCTACAATTCCATGGATTAAAATTTTCCAAATAATCTTCCTCCTCTTTTATTTGACTATCCAATGGTGTCAATTTTTTTTTAGCATCAGCAAAATATGCATTCATAAAACAATTTTTAAACCAAAAATCATAAGGCCTCAGTGCCTTTCTTTCCTCTACCAGCATTTCAGTATGTTGTCCTGAAATTCCTTCCTTCTCTATCAGCACATCAGTATGCTGATTCAATTTTCGCAAAGAATTCTCTGAAGAATTCCCAAGACTGTCAACAAGTCTCTCTTTCACACCATCTGTCTCCATGATGTTTTCCTATTCACTGCAGTGAACTCTTCCTTCTGCAATCTCCCCTTCATACTCTAAATTCTCGAACAAATATTCCAGCAATGTAATTTCTTTGTGGCATTGCTGAAGTATTTCATCATCATTTACTATCCCTGCATTCATACACAAACTTTAAGCTTGTAACCCACAAGCTTCAATAGCCTCAACTAGTGTTTCACAAATTAGTTCTTCAAACTAAGTCTTTTCTTTCACAAGAATCCCTTCCTGTGCTGTGACAGCTTCAACCACAAATGCATCACTTCTTCCTTCAGTCAAGAGACATTCTCCAACATTGCATTTTGCTTCAGAGTATTTATCTTCTGAAATATTCTTCTTCATACTTGTGACAGCTTCACAAGATTGCTCATCTTCCTCTACAAAACCTGTAATCACATCACAATTATCAGTTACAAAAACACAAGGTTCTACATCATCCAACTGATCTAGATTTTCCCAATAGTTTAGGAAATCATCAATGATATCCTCTTCAGCAAGACAAACTTCTTGTTGTCTTAAACCTTCACCACGATTCACAAGATCTTTTACAGATGTCCATTCTTCATATGTACTCTATTCTACTTCACAAACAAAAACTTCTCTTCTCAACTCAGCTGCTCTGAGTTCTGCACATCTCAACTGTACATCCATCCTCTGTTCAAGATTTCTCAACTTTTCTGCAAACTGCATGTTCTCTTGTTGTCCTCTTCTCTGTTGTAGCCTTGGCCACTTTACTCTCTTCTTCATGAGCCAACCAACTCTCTGGCTTTCCTCTATCATCATTTCCAGTTTATTAAACTGTTCTCTGATCTTACCTACCTTTTCCCAATATTTTGCATCAGTTAATTTCTTCCTCATGCCATTTGTCCTGGCATCTTCTTCCTCTTTTCTGTTGTGGCCTCTCCCAGAACCCCTGATATCTCTTCTATGAATTTTGGGAGTCATATTATCCTCCATGAGTTCCTCACTCATAAGCTGCACCAAGCCTCTGCAATAGCAAGCTCTCCTGCTGCCACTTACCTCACTTATCCTTTCCTCTGGATCTAGTCTTTTGGCAAGCACTGGTTCACTCTCTCTGGAACATTCTGAGCATTCTCTTCTGCTCTCTCTAGGCTTCACTCCTCTGCAAATTTTAGAACTAATTCAACCTCTGTTGAATCTCTTCAAGTTATTCCACATTCTTCTTTCACTCAAAATCCCTTGTTGGACTCCTTCGTCACTGCTTTCAAAGCTGTGATATGCTTTTGCTGAGATTTATTCAATTGCCTGCAATCTGAATTCTGTAAACAATACTTCAACCAGAGTTAAATAATGCTTATCAACTCACCTTCCAAGACCCCTGAGTGATCTTGTTGTTCCTCTCACCTGCACTACATCTCTGTATGCTGCAACCTTTATCAGTTTCAAAAATCTGATCTTATTTCATTACACATGCATTCAAAAAAAACTTGAACTTTCAAAAAGAGCTATTCTAGCTCCAATACCACTTGATGGAAAGCTCACCCTACCAAACCCACATTAACAATCTCCAAGCTGTGTATAAACATGCACTTCCATTTAAAACCCAAAATGGTCCTCAATTTTAAAATCTGGGCAATCTTAAGTAATATAGGCGGAAGCTTTTATATCTCAAATTTGAGATTTCAGATATCAAAATAGAATTATTATGGTTTTCAAACCACTCATCTTACCCAGAACTAGAATCTCTCATGCGGAAGTTTGCTTCTACAAATATCTCATGATCCTTCGAGTTAAATATTTGAATTCTATAAAACCAAATTTAACTCCTCTTTGCCCTCACTTCATGGGGTCTCCAACCAACAATTGAACTTATAACAAAACCCATTATATAATTTGAAATCACTATTTCAAATTTATTTTGAAACTCAAATATCAACCGTATTACCTATGGCCCATAACTTCATATTCGACCTTAATGTTAACAATCTTCAACATATAAGAGCCATGAAAATGCTTCATTTATTTAAGTCTTGACCTTGGTTTTAAATAAGTGCTTCTACGACTATATCTTAATCTCAGATTACTCAACTATTTATTCAAAACCATTTTGGATCAAAGCATAAAATGTTTATGGACCAACATTTCAATTCCATTAAATCGATATCCAAATTTTTATGTTATTAATAACCATTAGAGTGATTACTCAACGTTAATATTTCCCCTGAGCCCACCTATATTAGATTTCATATATTGAAATATCGCTTATCAATTAATAACGCTTTCCATACCTTGAATTATCTTTCGAGCAGCTTCTAAAGCGAGTGCCCTTGGATCTTCCGCCTTCACCATCGAACATAAATTGCATTTTTTTTGCTTCGGTGGTTTAACATCCAAAAACTTTGCGAAATTCATGGTTTTGGATTACCACCACTGCCACGCATCCACTGTTGGCCTTTATCACATTGAAAATGGCAAAACAACTTACCATTTAAAAATTATGCGAAAACCATAAATGGTTTTCGATTTTCGCCTTCTGTTGGCTCACTGTTCCAGTTCTAATTCTGCGTCCTTGACTCAATACGAAATTCTTGCAATTTAAGCCAATCCTTCGATTCGTGCTTTCTCTACGCTCTCGATCAGGATTTCATGGAGTTCGTTTCCATCCCACTGCTACTTAATACACAACTTCGCCTTGTTTCATTCACCATTTTTACTTCTTCGTGCAAGTCTCTCACAAATCTTAAAGCCCCTCAATACACACATTCTACGCACGACTTCAATTCTACATTCAATTTATGTGGTTTGAACCTATAGTAGAACCCGAATGAATTTCAATCCCAATCTCGTCACACTATTTATGTATAAAATAGTTCTAATCACGTCTTCTTCAATGTTCATTTAACACATGAAATATCCAGGAGGTTCTTCTCTTTATGCAGTAGATTCCATTCATCTTTCATTAATATGCACAGGGCTTCAATTCACCCAATTATACACACTCAATTTAACATTAACTCCACAGGTTCATAATTCATAATTCTCGTGGCCAATTTCATCCATATTCTATTTAATTCAGTAATGGAGTAAAACTCAGAAAATTGAGTCATTCTATTAACATGCAAAGCTTACATGGAGGTTTTTTCTTCTAGGCCTGATCTTCAACTCGATGGCCCTTCTCCTCACTACTCTGCCTCTGAACCCCATCTCCTAATGCCTGGAGGCTTACATTTATAAAATTGAAAATGAATCGAATCAACTCCCCTAACAGCTCAACAAAACTCTTAAAATTCCAGATTTCCTAAATCTAGACTAAATCCCCAAATTTTCTGAAGCTGACTCTTCACATTCCTAACTAATAAAATTTCCCTGTTCTCTAATCATTCGACAGTAGTTACAATTCTCTCCACATTTAATTAAAATTAATTAAAACCCACTAAATTCATTACATAAAATATAACTCCTTTGAATACTTAAAACTCCTAAGCCTACAAAACTACATGGAATTTATTTTAGCCTAATGCCCCTGCATCAGTTTATGACTTCTGCTTCCCATCCATAAATCCAATATTTAACAAAACAGAGAATTTCTTCTGCGAAGGTTTGAATTATCAGCTCCATGAGTTGTTTTGTTGAATTCCTACCTCTTTTTGTTGGCTGAGGAGAGATAGGCCATTTTCCTTTATCTCCATTAGGCTTCCTGCCTCTAGTTTTCTTTACCATCTTATCAAAAAAAATAAGAGGCACTCCTGATACCATCATCCAAGAAATAGTTCCACGACATATACATATCAGAAAACAGGAAAGAAAAAAATTTGGTAAGCAGATGAACAGACCATTCTCGTTACCCATTCTAACAACAACACCAACTATCGTTACCGAAAGAAAAAAAATTAAAACGAAACAGAGAAACCCAGGTATATAACTATGCAGACCTGGAATAACCCAAATGTTCAACCCACAAAGAACCCTTTTCCAGTCATAGCCCGTAACAACCCAAAGCCATACAATTAAATCACTAGTAGTTAACCAAGGCCAGACCCAAAAGCAAAAACAACCAACCATGCCCAATTTCAAGATTTTTCCAACCCATGAAACTAGTAAACCATTAGACAAAAAGCAATAGAAAGCTCTAAGAAAAGGCATACTAAGATAAACAATGCTCGCAATCACAGGAAAATGCGCTAACAGTCTTATAATTATCCCGCATTCTCTTCTTATAATTATTTTGCATTCTCTCCAAATTCTGAAAAGAGTCACATGCAATTTCTTCCAGGCTCGAAATAAAAATAGAGTGAATACTATCCGAAAAACACATTCCAATGCTTACAGAACTCCAACAACAACATCCTTCCTAGAACCGAACAAAACAACTTTTATGCAAAAAGTCTAAAAACACCATGACTATTTTCTGCATGTGACAGAATTCTGAAACCTTTGGCATTTGCATAGATAGGATAAAGGATAATACATACCAAGTATCAACCCGCAAAGGCACCCAATGTCTTCGGCTTTGTCTTCCCAGGGATGCGTAACCAACTTCACCAAAAAACCAGAATATTAAAAAAATTACCATACCGCATCTATTAAAATTCCTCCGGCACTTTCCCCAAAGGTCACCTGACATCCTCACTAGATTAACCAAATGTTTACCGCATAGTGTACAGGACATTTATTACATCATATGGGAGATGTCTTATCTACTCCCCCGCCGACCCACCTCGGTATTGTATGCATGCGAAGGCCACGTTGGCATCCAGCCTCCACACGCGGCAAGGCTCTTTCACCCACATTACCACTTGGCCCCCTCTTCATCGTACTCCACCCCGATCTGGGAATAATGTGGTCCCTACCAGCAGGGTTCCCATCCTCTGAGGCAATACCCAAGAGTTCATTCAACTCCGCTTGTAGCTCTTTCCTCCATGGCTAATCAAGAAATCTATCAACATTGCTGCAGGCCTAGTTTCCCAGACAATCCGTCGCTTTGTTACCCTCTCTTCTCACATGAAAAGGGATAGTATATTCAATTGCTCCTAATAGCCACTTAATTTCCTGCACTAATATTACAATTCTCCATCTCTTGCTAATTTGTTCCCAATTAGCCCCCTGTTGAAGCTTTCTGAGTATAAAAATATTAGTATCTTTAGATATTAAAATATTACTAATTTTTAAGCCTTTAAGTATAAATTTTATAGTTACAAAATAGAAAATTCTTAAAAAAAAAATTATCCATACTTGTGTATATATTAAGGGGGTCTTTTCCATAAAGACTTAGTCGGGTTCTATCTTGAATAACAAGTTATGCCTCCAACCCTTTTGAAAGTGTATCTTTTATTCCATACTAATCACAAAATAAACCTTTTATATTAGAGAAACAAATTCATTAATTTTTAAAGTTTTTGATGCAGGGAATCTGCAATAAATCATATACTTGCTCAAATAGAGTGTGTATTTCCTTTAATATGAAATCCTCAATCAAAATTTTCATAAAAATATACTGAGATTCAACTCAAAATATATATGAAGAGAGAGCCGAACAATAAATAAAATACTTGTATACATTTCTTGCCTTCTTGGCCCTCACCATTCTTCACACCACACACTATCCCTCTCTACATTTTTTTCTATCATATTCCATTCTCTATGCCTCTCTACATCCTCACACAAAGCTTCATATTTATACATAACTATGGATTAATTTGAATCCATGATTTCCTCCACAAATAACTCAACCAAATCCTAAAATATCTTTATCCCTTCTTTGACTCAACTAAGTTCCATTTAAGGAATTCCTAATCCCTAAAATATCTATCCAACCCAACTCCACTCATATTCTCAATTAATCAAGTGAATATTTACAATAAATCTCATAGTCAGATTTTTTTTTTCCTCTTAATTTATTTTTTAAAATGTACATAATTTATAAAATAATTTAAAAAACATCACCCCTAAATCAAACAAATAAATAATGAAAATTATGATGCTTTTTTGGGCATATTTCTAACCCTTAACCTAAATTCTTGTTGGGTTAATAAATGTTCTTATAATATTAAGTTGCAAAAAAAATACCAAAAACCGAAAGCTTATATCTCAAGTGTGTTTGCAAGTTGCATTTTTAATTTATGTAACTAGCTAATATTTAGCATGAATACAAAGTTGTAAAGATATTTATTTAAATTTTAAATAATTAAATAGAAAATTTAAAAGAAAAATCTCATATAAATTTGGATTATATTTTCTATGGGGAAAATATATTTATTAAATTTATGTTAAAATCTTATATAAATTTGAATTATATTTAATTTTTCAAAATTATAATAATATTTATTTTTTCTTTTCAGAAAAATAATAACAACTTAATTACTTTGTTTTAACATTAGTTGAGTTATGATTTGAAATTTTGGAAATAAGCTTTCCTAAAATTTAATGGTTTGAGGAGTTAATAAATTATGAATATTGTTAAGGTTTTTAATAGTCCGAGGAATTCACAAATTTTGAATATTGTTAAGGTATTTTGAATATTGTTAAGGTTTTGTTTCACGAGTTAACAAAGTATGAGTATTGTTAAGGTTTTACTTTTATATTATAAAGTAACAAATTATTTCATCATTTAGTATTTTAAGATTTTTTTAATTTTTCATTTTATTGCTAGTATATATTTATTTTAATTATAGATTTATTAATTGTTCAGGAATCAAATATCTCAAAAGAGAATGTATGGTTGAGTGTCAAACTTGAGGGAAATTTGTACCTAGAGGGATTTGATTCATTTGGATTTTTGATAAGAGTTAAGATGGATCTAAGCTGGTTATAAGAAACAAGCTAATAAAATATTTTAACTATAAGAAATATTTTATTTTCACTTGTTTTATATAAGATATACATAATTAACATTGGAATATTTTATTTATAATTTTAGATTCTCCACATTAAAAAGTTAATACATGCCCTCTTATATTTGAAATTAGAACCCCCCTCTCTCTACACACATTGAACTATTTGCATTATTAATATATGTTAACTCCATATTAAACATTGAATAAATTGCAAATCTACCTCATACTTTAAAGTAAAAAGTACTTATTAATGAAATAAGACATCTCTTTCCCCATATATATATGATCTATAACCTACATTCAATTTTTTCTTTTATTAATATTTTTTAAATATTATATATCAAGTCCCATATTAAGAATGAATTAAATTATACATCTTCTTCACAATGGAGAGTGACCACTGTCAAGTTTGTTTTCATCAAATCAAAGAATGCAGTTCTTGAGATGCACAAACTCCTTTCAAAAGAAGAGCCAAATTATCAAGAGTCTTGAGATTGACCAAGAAAATTTGTGGCACTATTTCAATGGAGCAAGATACCTTATGTCGAATAGAAGTGGAGTAGGCTTAGCTCTAAATCTCTCTAAACATTAGTTGATCCACATTAGTGCAGGCCTAGGAAGGGGTTCAAATGATAGAGTCGAACTTATGAGTTTGTGGTTGGCCCTCACCGTGACCAAAAAAATAAGTTTAGGGAAGCTCCAATTTTTGGGGATCTGAAAATTTTTATAGACTGATACAATAGGGTGAGTTTGCTAAACAATTTGTATTTACAAAGAGTATAGGATAAGGAAACTGCAAGAATTTTTCAAATATCTCCCCATCACTCACATTAACAAGGAGTTTCATTCAAATGCAAAATTAAACTTTAAAATATGAAGTTAGACAAAGTTCTATTAATTAGAAGTCTTAAATTCAATCCCAAGTGGCTTGGGTTTTCTTCCTTTAAAATTTTGTTGCTTAAATTGTTGTGCTAGGCGAGTTTTGATACTTATATTCTTGCGTTATTACTCTTGGGTTTTTATTGTTAGTTTTTCTATATAGTGGTTTTTCAAAAAGTCATTTTCTGAATAGTCCTTGTATATTTTGATTCACAATTGAATAACAAATATACAATTTTTTTTTGCATGAAGAAAGAAAATTTAAATTTAAATTACTTACTTTTTCTTTATATAAAGTCTATATAAATTTATGCTCTTTAATATGGACATTGAAATATTTTATTTATGGTTGAAACAAATTTTCTTTTATTATTAATATAATTTGTTTTAACTATTACATGTCAATTGAACATAGAATTACTTATAAATAATGTAATAATATTATTTTTACATGTCATTTCTAACTTCATATTAAATAGAGAATGAATTATATAAATCTCTCATACTAATTTTTTTTTTACTTTCAATTTCTTTAATTAGTTTAATTTTATCTATAAAGTTGATATAAAAATAAGGTCGAAAATGAAGATTTTATTTATGGTGGACATTAATTTTTTTGTTATCACTATTTTTTTAATTTGTTAATGTAAATATTATTTTTAAATATAATGTTATGAGACAATTCCTCCATATTAAATTTTAGAAAAAAACACACCCCTTAATAACATTTTTATTAGTATAAATATTTTATAAAATAAATTATTTACATATATATTTAAATTTTAAAAATCAAAAAATTTTATCAATATATTTTAATAAAATAGAAAAAAAAATGACTGTCTCATGTATATTATTAATTTCACTAATGCTAAAAACATAAAGAAAAAATTAATTAATATATTATCATAAATATTCTTAATTATAATAATTTAGAAATTATTATATTTTAAATACAATTAAAATATTATAATTATTTATAAATTATTATATTATATTTATTATAATATAATAATTTATATTAAAATTTCCAATATCTATATACATTATGATTATTGTTTTAAATTTGTTCTATATACATGAATCTATATAGCTAAATATAAGTTCAAAAACAAATTTCAATTCCATAGCACTTTAATCTTATCTTATATAGACCATCAGATATTGGGAACCCGCTTATATTCAAGGATCTCAAACTTTATCTATAAATTATATGAGGTGGACACTAAGATATTGAAAACCCACCTATATTCATGTATTTCAAACTTTATATATATTTGAAAAGAAATGTTGCCATCGTTAAATGTAAATAGGTTGTAAGTAATTGCAAATGATTTGATTCAAAGGTACTAATTTCATAATTTTATATCTATATATATAAACGATTTTGTTTTTTTATTTATAAAATTTGAAAAAATAATATTTTTATTTATATTAATTTCTTATAAACGTTTTATAGGTTAGAATTGAAGTGCAAAAAAACATTGAAATTTGTAAATTTATGTAGTAATCTTATTTATTTAATTGTAATGTTTATCTTTTGTTATTACAAGATGCTCTTTAAATATTATAAATAAAATTGATGTACTGTACATTTTTAAGTAATGAACAAAATTCTTCTTCTATTCTTTCAATATTCTCTGTGTAATATCAAATAAGTATTGATAGAATCATCTTTAGGTGTTTTAATTTAGATCTACATGGTATCACAACAAATGTGCAAGCATTTTTCATGTGTTCTTTTCTTTTAATAGAGTTGATTCGTTAGAATCTATCCTTACTAGATCTAAATTTGGTCTTTGAAGCATCATATCTATATTTATTTTTTAGCAATATATTTAACTACATTCCTTTTCGAGTGACATATCAATTCTAATCCATGATTTTAGATCTTAGTGGTACCACACCATAAGACTACTCCTTCCCGGCTATAGGACCAAATTTCCCCATCTATCTTATAGCTTTTGACGTGAAGGTAAAGGATATGTACATCATTGAAACTTAGGTGCATTCATATTCCTCTTATATTGCATTCAAATACCACTCCATGATCCCAAGTCCCTTGTCTTCCATGGTTTTTTGCTCTTGGTGAATCCTAGATTACATCAAGCCCATAAGGCATTCTTTGTCTAGAATGCCTAGCCACATCAATTGTAGGTTTTTTGTTTTTTTTAATCTTATAAGGACAAATTATTTTGGCACACCAAAAACTGCAGGTTATGGATAGGAGGTTTTGGAGATGCGTTGGAGATGAAACTGAGAACCAAGCCAAAGATTTATTCTAGCGATATTATTTCCTGATTGTTTTATTTTTCAAATCTTATTAGACGATAAATAAAAGAAGAAGTTCAAGTTATATTTTGGGAGCCATATATGGTTTCTAACATCATTTGTTCTTTACTTGAATTGAAGGTTACGAAATTCAAATCTCAAGCTCTAATCATGGTAGTGCTAAAGAAGGGATTATTTAAAGGTGTTGTTATGATTTCACCACATGAGAGGTTTTCGTTAGCCAAAGCCATTTTAAAATTTGAGGTAATAATACCATAATATTTTGTTGAGGCATTTTATTAAAAGTTGGGGGAAATACCTTTCTCTTTTGGTCATTTACAATTTTTTCATATGTTTCTGGGGGCAAGAATATTTTATTAGGAAAAAATATTTATTCAAATATAAAAAATCCTCTTTCTAATTTAAAAGTGTTTTGTTGGGATTTTGTTTGGTACACATATTCATCGTGCAGGGATTCTTTTGGGAAAATCCCATTAAATTGTATATTGGTTGTAATTTAGATTTGGACCAAGTTGTATTTATAACATTGTGGTGTCAAGGAATATAGAGATTCAAACTCCCCATAATTATAGCAATTGGAAATTAAAAGTGCAATAATTATTGTAATCTAAAGGAATTAGCTAAATGTTCAAGAATCAACCAATATCTATCAAAGAAATTGAAAATTGTTCCTATGGAAATAAATAAGATGAAGCCAACAGATTGATTGGGATACATGTTTAAGATATCTTGGTGTTCCAACTTGATGGATGTACAACTCCAAAACAAATATGGGACAATTTGGACTCCTTATTTTGAAATGGCAATGAATTTCATGATTTAGAGTGGGAAGTAAAGTTACCAGCATTGGTACCTAATGAAAAAGCCTCTATTGAGGATTACCTTGATAAATTCAGGCTATTGTTGGTGTAGCTAAAAGGATGTGGAAAAAGGAGATCAAAAGATAAGTTTATCTTCTTGATTTGATAAAAGCTAAAGGGTATTTATTAGGTATTTTAATATACATTCTATTCTACTGTGGATGAACTTTGATATACATCTGAAATTTCCAATTTTGAGACATTTTGTGATCGCCTTACATGAGAACAATCTAATATTAAGTTGTTGGGTATTCTTTCAAGCTCAATGAATCGGGATCTTATGGCTCATACCTCCAAAATTAAGTACATAGCTTGGTTCAAATACAAGAATGGTTCTTCTCAAATCTATGATACTACCTCAAAGTCCTAACGGAATACAAAATATTTCCTTCCAACTTCCAAATCCGTTGATTCTTCCTCCACGACAAGGAAGAAGATAAAAAAGTCAAGTGAACCATGCAATTTTTGTGGAAAACCTAGGCATATCAAAACAAAGGTTTGGGAGAAATGGAAACCCTAGTTGAAGACATGAAATAACACAAATTTTTGACAAATAAAGGGGTTTATTTATTACATAAATCCCTATATATATATTTGCAGATATCTAGATACTTCATTCAAGTGCATCTCATCATATGACTCATTATCATGGCTTTCTTCCCTCTACATCCCATAGCAGCATCTCATAGATTGTAGTTGGATACTCTACTCAACTTGATGTCATAGGATCATTTTTTTGGTCACTGAAATTGTCTTATTTTTACCCCAAATTACCTTACCCTAACATCTGTTTCACAACCCCTCTACATACATTTTTGGTTCCTTATAATGAAAATTTGGACAGGTTTATATTTTTCGATGTAAATTATCATTGACATTAACTTATGGCTTGACAATATATGATCACTAATCGAAGTCAAAGTGGTTTGGTACAGGATCCCGACATTCCTGTACTCACTTCGGTTCCTGCACCAGATTTGGATGACCAATCAAGTTGAAGAAGATTAGCTCTGAGTTCATTGTATCTGTCAATGGAAATGGCACACACATGCAGTTGAAGAATTTTTCTTATTTCCTTATAAAGGGTTCAGAGCATTAGAAGGTTTCCAAAGATGGGAATCGGTTATCATCTGTTGTGTCTTTTTGTTAACTATTCGATACGGTCGAGAGCTGATGTAACTTGTATAAGTTAGATTTTTGACATAGCGTAGGGTAGTGATACTGTGAGAATTTTGGCTTTTGTATTTTTGAAGACTTGTATCACCACAAAACCTCTGGGGGATATATTTTCTACTCTGTAACGTGCATTCGCAGAGATTTTCTATCCTTTTAATAAAAAGGATGTCATGCCATATTTATGCATATTTCCTATCTATTTATTGTAATGATAATTCCACTCACATAAGCTAAGCATTTTCCTTAAAAGGGAAACGATATGGTTGGCTAGGGCCCAACCAACCAAGCTCATTCTCCCCGCTTTATTGAGTTATGTGTTAGGTACTAGAAATGCGTGGTGAGAAGGTTTCTTCTTAATGTTGAGTGTGCGTGTTTAACAAAGCTCTTGCGTGTTCCTATTCCTTGGTGAGGTTTTCTCAAATCTGAGGGTTTGTGTATGTGTTCAGTGTATTTCTTCTATTTTCATTAAAAAATTCTTTGTGTTATTTATTTAAATCACAACAAGAATTTCTTTGGTCTAAGAAGTTTTCCCTTCGGAATCACTTTCAGTTAATGATTAGGGCTTGTATGGTTTATTCATTTTGATCTTGCTTAATGGAAAATTGAGGTTTCGTTTAAAGAATTACTTATTTGTAGCAAGCAGGGGAGAACCCCCACATTCTTATCAAAACATATATTGTAATTGTGTAAATATACCAATCATCCCATGGAAACTATTAGATGAAAATCACACTCCTTGTTTTCTTCATTGCTTGCTTACTCGAATCTTTGTGTATAGGAATTGATAAATGTTGTTATTTAGATTAAAGCTTACAAAGTGAATCTTTTTTTCTGAGTTGAATTCTTTTTACAAAAACAATGATTTAATATTGAACACAGTGTTGAATGTTTCAGAGGGGATATGAGTAAAATACATGTTTATAGGGACATCTTTTATTTGAATGAAAGAGTTTGATATTCACACTAATATTTGGTAAATTTTCCATTGGCTTTTGCAGTTTATATTTTAGAGTTGCAATTTAAATTTTGTATATGTGTTGATTTAGAATTTTTATCTTTACTGAATTGAAGTTTTCCATTTTTCACTTCTTGATGTCGCGCTTAATATCACAACATTTTGGTTTATTGACTAAGGAGTAAAAGATTGTCGAGTGTAGAAATAGATTCATACTAGTACAAGAACAAAATTGTTCTAGTATAGGAACAAAGTTGTTCTAGTACATGAAAAAAGTTGTTCCAGTACATGAACAAACTAGTTCCAAGTGCAAGAATAGAATCCTTCTAGTATAGGAAAAGGGTCATTCTTGTATAGGAGCAAAATTGACATAACCCATAAATACTTTGTTTTCCTAGTGCATGAGCTAAAGTACAAGAACAATTTTTCTTTTCGAATCCTTTAAGTTTTGCAATCGACTTATTGAGTGGCATGATTATAGAGCATGTTGGAACACCTAATCCTACATGGGTAGGTGTGGAATGCGAAAAGTCACAATGCAGTCCAAGTGACCTTGGAATGTGAAACCAATAGTCACACCATTGTATTATAAATGTACATCATGTATAATGGAAAAAATAAGAAAGCCTCACGCTTATCCTTCATTGTGTGTTGAGTCTTGTGTGTGTGTATTATTCTCCTCGTACACCATGTGTGTGCTTCAACATGGTGTTTAACATGGTATCAGAGCGGGCGATTGTTGGCCCTGCTCCAAATTGAGTGAGCCATTTGTGTTTATGGCATGTGCATATCTGCAAAAATTCTTGACATTTTTGCAGCACTCAGAGTTTCTGCAGTAGACATTTTTCCACATTCAGAAATTGGCAGCATTTGTTTTGAAGAAGAGCAGCATTTTTTTTGAAGAGGAGCAGCATTCAGAAATTGACTTTGAAGAAGAGCAGCAGTGGTGTTGAAGAAGAACATCTGAAGGTTTTCTAAATTCTAATGTTTTCCTTCAATCTCTGCATTTTAAATTCTGCATTTGAAGAGCTGCTGGAAATTGTTTAAATTGAATTTCTGAAGAGGTTTCTGGTTTTAATGAAAAATAATTTCTGAGTTTTTCATTCGAAGATTCCTGCAAAATTCTGGATTTTTTACTGCTATAAGTTCCAGAAAAATTCTGCTCTATATTTGAAAGAAGAAAGTATTCTACTTCTACTATATTTCGTGAAATTTCTGCAATTTCTGGAAAATTTCTGAGCTTGTGGACTGCATTTCTCTACTGCTGTTTTAAAGTGAGTCTCCTCTCTGCTGTATTTTTTTCAAATTAAAAAAAAATTAAAAAAAAAAAAAAATTGGCCTTTGGCCCTCTCTGCAACTTCCCTCATAACTCTCAACCCTCTATTCAAATTTTACAACAGCTTCCTCTCACCATACGCTATATCCTACCCATCTCCTATGCCTCACCACCCAAACCACATCGTTCCCCATCTCCCACACTTCTCCCTACAGCCGACCCCCTCCCCATCCGGCTCTAGCCTGCTTAACTAAACGCAACATTCATTCCCACACCGCTCCTTTAACCAAACGCACCCTTATTACTCCACATAATCCGCGCTATCCCTTGCACGCTTCTCCACGCCTGCAATCTCCAACCCACAGCCCTCCCCCTCATAGTTTTAAAGCTCTACGCGTCCTCCACCTCACAGAGTCGCCCGCTCCATAGCCTTTCGGCTCCCACCCATTTCTCACATATCGACTATCCCCTACAGCGCTCAACCATCCCCCGCAATTTTTTTTTAAAAACGTTGTCTACACCTTTTCGCCAATCAACACACAACCCTACCTCGAGCTCTCACACTACACGTATGCCCACGATCACACTCTCTGCAACAGCGCCCTCCACTCAAGCGTTACAGCTCCTCCCAACGCATATACTCACCAACCGTCCCATATGCCTCCCTCTCCACCTAACACTCCACCTGGGCCATATACACATCCGCCAACATTGAACCCTGCCGCCCATCCGAGCCCTCACTCCCTTCGGCATCTCCATACGAGCTCCCTCAACCGCCCTCACGCCCATGGCATCTCCATCCGAGCTCTCACTTTTAATTTCATTTTTTATTTTTTTAATATCTGCCCCCTCCCCCATATAATACTTACCCCTCCCCCCAATTATAATTAAAAATACCGCCCTCTCCAATTTAACAATACCTCCCATATTAACCAATACAACCCTTGTCTTTTAAAATCGATTTTTATATCGGCCTCCCATTTCATATAATAACTCTCCCTCTAATAAATTTTCGCCCCCCTTTTTTAAAATTCTTCCCATTTTTAATTATTCAATTTTTTTTTAATAATAAAAAAAAAAAGAAAAAGAAAAGAAAAGAAGGTGCTAATTCCCTTCCCTTTTTTAAATCCATTCCCATTTATATATAATCTTATTTTTATATAATCCATTTCCCTTATTTTTCCCATCCTTTTCCCTTTTTAACTTATTCCCATTTTTTTAATTAATTTTTAATTAATTAAAAAAAAAAAAAAACAGCAGAGAGAGAGGAAGAAGAGAAAATGAACAACAGTAAATGGAAAATGGCATATGAGCAGTAGATGGACTGAATACATAGTGAAAAGAGAAGATTTGACATTGTGTGATTTGTGGCATTGACATAAGGGTGATTTTTTGAAGAATTTCACATTTGAAGACAATTTTGCCATCATTGAAAACAACTATTTGAAGAAGAAAATTCAGCTGCCTTAAAGGCCTCTTGCACGTGTTTTTGCTGCACATTTTTTCAGAGATATGTATTGAGCTGACATTGTATTGTAAGTGGAATTTGCCTCTTCATTAATAGTTGGAATCAGTGAATTTGAGTTGAAAAATTGTTGATTGCCCTCCATCATTTGAGGAGCAGATTTTGTACTTGAGATTTCCATAGTTGGAAATTCTTTGGAGTCATTTGTATTTGTTGTTGAATCACATTGTAAATGGGTGCATTTTCGTTTGTAGCCGACACCCTTTCATTTTTTAGCCTAAGTTGTTGAAATGGATAAAATCAATGAGGCATTAGTGTTGTTGAATAACCTCATTCATTCAAATGTTGATGACATGATAAAAATGAGCAAGGATGCTCTTTGTAATATTCAAATTTGTTTACAATATGCACATGAAAAGATTGAGTTTTTGTAGTTGGAATCTCAGCTTCAGCAAGATGAACTTCAGCAAAAGAGTCACCATTCTGAACCTGTTTCTGTTCAGAATATTGTGAAGGACTCTCATCAGAATAAAGAAGGCAAAGTTGAAGTTGATTCATTGGATCATGCATTACTAGACGGATGTTTCAAATACGAGCGGGAGGGTTTCACTGCCTTCAGGCCATCATGGATTAGAAGAGCTTATCTATGTGTGAGAGCGGTCTGGATGTAACAGGATGTCCTTTTCATATTCAGACTACTAAACCATCATATTTCGAGTGCGGGATTTCACATGACGGTTCTGCACGACTATTCCAATCTGCTCACTTTACATCTGGATAATAAATACCAACAACAGCAGTGGAGTTGGTATGTGAAAGATCAATGTTTTGATCTTCATCCATGCAAGCACTGTGGTCGGCACACCCACTCTTCAGACAGATGCTTCAGACACAAGCCTCCTGCAAGAACCAAGATTCATCTTGGATGGATCGCTTCTTGGCAATGGGCATCAGCAGCCAAGAAGATGTTTACGACACAAGTTAGAACTTGTTCACAGATATTGAACAAACTTGCAGTTGAGTTTTCGCCATCATCTCACCTTGTCCCTGACAGGGGGGAAAATGGTGGTCATGTACAAGCTTCGACGACAGATCAAGCGAGCCTGAGCCACAATCTCTCATTCCATGTTCAGAGTTGTAGCCAGCAGTTCAAGCGAGCCTGAGCCACAACTCGTCATTCCGGATTCAGAGATGTAGCCAGAGACACGGATGCCCATGAGCATGCCTTCGGTTGGTGGATAACCTTAAACCATCATCTTTGGTTGGTGGACAACCTAAAACCACCACGGGTAGTAGACCTCCCTTCTTTTAGGTCGAAGGTCTCCCTTTCATATATGAGGAACACTTCCTCTAGTAGAAGCCTTCAGCTTAGCAGCCTTCAGCTTCTTGCCAACATTGGTTGAGTTCCAGGAAATGCTTCAAGCATTCCAGAGTTGTTGGTAATCCTAAAACCATCACAAGTAGTAGACCTCCCTTCTTTTAGGTTGAAGGTCTCCCTTTTTTATGAGGGACAATTCCTCTAGCAGAAGCTTTCAGCTTCTTGCCAGTTTTGGAAGAGTTCCGGGAACTGCAACAAGTATTGCGTTCCAGTGTTTGTGGTCATCCTAAAACCACCTCTTTTTCCAACATTTCAGAGAGTTGATTCAGCCCAAGTGCTGCCATGCATACTTTGCAGATTTGTATTACAACTCTCTTCTTGGACTCACACATACCCCTTCGGATTAAGGGGGATGTTGGAACACCTAATCCTACATGGGTAGGTGTGGAATGCGAAAAGTCACAATGGAGTCCAAGTGACCTTGGAATGTGAAACCAAGAGTCACACCATTGTATTATAAATGTACATCATGTATAATGGAAAAAATAAGAAAAACTCATGCTTATCCTTCATTGTGTGTTGAGTCTTGTGTGTGTGTGTTATTCTCCTCGTACACCATGTGTGTGCTTCAACATGGTGTTTAACAGAGCATGTGTTGATTTAGAATTTTTATCTTTACTGAATTGAAGTTTTCCATTTTTCACTTCTTGATGTCGCGCTTAATATCACAACATTTTGGTTTATTGACTAAGGAGTAAAAGATTGTCGAGTGTAGAAATAGATTCATACTAGTACAAGAACAAAATTGTTCTAGTATAGGAACAAAGTTGTTCTAGTACATGAAAAAAGTTGTTCCAGTACATGAACAAACTAGTTCCAAGTGCAAGAATAGAATCCTTCTAGTATAGGAAAAGGGTCATTCTTGTATAGGAGCAAAATTGACATAACCCATAAATACTTTGTTTTCCTAGTGCATGAGCTAAAGTACAAGAACAATTTTTCTTTTCGAATCCTTTAAGTTTTGCAATCGACTTATTGAGTGGCATGATTTATTGTAATGTTCCTTTTTAAGGGAATTTATAAAACACAGCGAAGGAACAACTCAAGAGAAAATATTCAGCGGTACACAAAATAAGAGAAGCGGTCTATGCGACAGATACACGTTAGACATAGAGATCACTGAGCAAATGGTACAGCGATGGAATGACTCGTAAGCAAACATTCACAGCACATAAAATAGTAGGACTGCTCATGCACAGATATACGTTAAACAGCGGAAAGCTGAGCCATTTTATTATGCTGGGAATTATCAGTGATTACAATAGATGCCCCGATGATAGCGCTCAACTGGCGCGGGCAAGATAAAAGACAAAAACACAAGTGCAGCGGGTTTCCTGTTGCGTTCCAGCGACTGAGAATGTTGCTGCTAATATGCTGCGGCTGAAAGGAAGGCTCCCTGACTCGATCCTCTCTGCTGCTCCGCGCAAGGCTCCCTGACTCGATCCTCTCTGCTGCTCCTCCTGACCCGTAACCTCTACGATGGGAACAATATTGAACTCACACTGGTCGATCTGCGGTCTTCCCACACCTACTGCGTCGACACTCCTGACGCGGCTCTGCGCAAGTCCAATCCGATCCTTTTGACAACTAATGACAGAACTGCCTCACTCGAGCAGGCACTCGAAGTCCCCCGGGGCTGAGGTTAGAACGGCCTCACCCGAGCAGGCACTCGAAGTCCCCTGGGGCTGAGGTTGAGATCTCCGCTCGGAGACACTCGGCGCACTAAACAGTGCTGCAGACCTAGCTAAACAGCTGGCGTGCTCAAGTCTTAGAGACTAGATTCAATTTCATAAAATTCATCAATAATCCCAAATGAGGAAGCCCGCTCTCCTTTTATATGCGGCCTCCTTCTCAACCCCAGACTCCTTCTTTCCCGCGTAGCCCTTCTCGGCCCCACGCTGCCAACTCAGCCCGCGTGTTTGTCTCCGCGCGCTCGCGTGAGCCCCGATCTACTCCCGGTCTCTTATAATTAACTAGAGCCAGCAAAATTGATTTGAATTAATATTCCAATTAGCTATTGCTAATTTGGGAATATTACAGTCTCCCCCAGCAAACTGTTGCTTGCCCTCAAGCAACTGCCTGAACATCTCTCCACCGATACTGCAAAATGTGCCAGGGTCCCAGATGTGCCACTGAATCTTTTCTGACCTCTGATCACCCCGTTATAAAGGGATCGCTCAATGCCAGGATCCCGATCCGATCTCTCGTGGTACCAGCCAACCAACAATCCTCCCGAATCCCATTGCCACCATGGCCAATCATCGCTCAAGTCCCATGACTCAGGCTGCGCACTATCTCTGGCTATGGTTGATGCTCTCAGAGGTGAAGACCACCAACAAGCATCAATGCTCCCGGGCTCTTGCTGTGCTGTACCTGTAACCGCATATGCGGCCCCACCAATTGGATACCAACTCATCACCTCTCTCCTATCCAAGTCCCGACTCAATCCCCTGCTGACCCTGCTCTCCTGAGATCGAGAAGGAGTCCTGAAGTAACGACAACTGGTGCCCTCCTGCCACTGGAATCTGTAACATCTATTATGTCTAGGGGCCCCTGCTCCGCTTGTGCTCAGAGGGTGCCTACTCATGATCTCCCGCCCGTCCATCTTGGAAGAAGAATCCGGTGTAGCAACAACTGTATATAGAATATGCCTAGAGTGTTGCTGCCAACTCGTAGTCAACTCCCACTGCCCTGCCCTTTCTGCCATTGGAAGCTGCCTATAGAGGAAAGCCCCCCTCTCTATAATGGGCCAAAGTGGGCGAGATATGCTGCAAGCCCTATCGATGTACTCCTGGAGAATGCTACTCACTGAAAGCACTGCGGCTCTGCTGACTGCGAGTACATCTATATGCACCTCATCCCTGTGTCGATCCATAGATAGATGCTCCACCATATCCAACAGCTCTTCCCACTCCTGATCAGGAATGTCATACCCCCGTTGTCTATTCGTCTCCTGCAAAGCAATCCCATCAGCGTGCAACACCTCCAGAAGATATGGATCCGCAACTGCCGTCACCCTACTCGATGGTAGTGCATCTGACTATTCCCCCTCGATGGCTGACCCCGCGGTCAGCCGCATATCCATCACAGACTCTATGTGAGTCTCCATCTGGCTCTCCCCCAAAGGACTATCATGCATGAAGTGCATTGCATCCCCCTCTACTGACTCAGGCCCCAACATATACAACCCTGGCTGGATCGCCACAAGTGTCTCTTCATCCAGAGTATCTCCCGTAGAGTCCCGTGACTGCTCACCCTGGACATCGAAATGCAGCTCCGGTCTACTGTCACCATCTTTGCATGACTGCCCTCGCTCCCCAAGAGCATCCTCAACTGATCTTGTGGACTCATATGAAAAAGAGTCCTCACCCTGGCATACAGAATGAATGCCCTCCTGTTCTACCTCCGCCATATCTCCACTGGGTCTGCCCCCCACCTCAAGCTCTGGTAACGAAGGTGGGCTAAAAATATGACCTTGGCAAGCATCATAGCTTACCCCATGCGGTCTTTCTCTCCACTCATGATAAGTGTAGAGTGTATGCTGATCCTGGGCTGCAAAATCATTGCCCTCCAATGGCAAAGTGAAGAACAATCCTCCAAAGAGGGTTCCTCCATCAATGAAGAACAAGCTGGCCCAAAACAAACCATCCATGCAGACTAGGACATGGTCATCATGGAACATCCTGATGAGATGTTTGCTGAAGGTTTTACATGATGATACATGATGCAAACAATCTCTCACAAGGATACAACGCAGTCTCATCCACTGCAACTTCAGAAAATTACATGGCAAGCAATGTACGAGATCCATCACATCTACTAATGGATAGTAAATGGATGAATGTGAAAACAACATAAGACCAATCACTTGCCCATGGTTGTTCAATGGATGACTATCAATCTCATGGCCCACTTCAAAAGAGAACGCATATGTAGTGGTGGTGGCCATGCCTCCTCCCATGCTCCCATTAGAACATGTAGTGCAGATAATGTGAGAATTTTTCCCACTCAAAGACACATCCAGCTCATGTGTCTCTCTCATAATCAAGCCTCCCATACAAATCTGATCTATAACGGCAAATGGAGACATGATCAGTAGCAATATGAAAAGAATGCTGAAGGTTTCATGTGGTGCAAGAAGGTACCAACAGCTTCCCAAACAAGTACAACTCAGTTTTACAGGTTGCTGCTTGATAAGAATACATGGCAAAACGTTAATCATGCATGTATTTATATGATACATGCTATAGTGCAACCACTGAACATACATGTGGTGATAAAACATCCGCCCAAGGCCACAAAAGAGATAGCTGCCTCCATCATGTAGAATGGCCCAATAAAACTCATGGAGCAATATGACAAGCTTGCCCCCTTGTGAAGAAAAGTACTGCATAGGAATGGCAAGAGTGTGCAAATCAATGAATGTAAAAACAAATTCCTCACCATACGCTGGAAGCAAGATGGTACATGGGTCCATACATGAGTCCTTCATAGTGTGTTGGCATACTATGAAGAAGACTGAACCCGGTGCTGCAAGAAGATAATCCTCCTTATGCTTGGAAACCCAAGTCAAGAAGAATATGCCATAGATGTCTCTACCATCATTACCTCCTCTTTGTTCATTAGGTGCAAATATGAAGTGATCCTGGGACCTATGGGTTATAGATCCACCATATCTCTACTGCGCACACTTCATCCATAAGGTTCTGCTCCCAAATGACAGCGCTGTGAGCTCATGTAAATAAGCTCCCGTCAATACAAAGCTCTGTTCTTTGACATGCTCCTTGTCAAAGACTCCTCCGATAATGCTGCAACAAATATGGAATACTCCCCAAGATAGAAGAGCTCCCAAATCATCAAAGACCGAAGAGATAATTCCATCTCCTCTTCCTGCAACATCATGTAAAGTGTGAGAGAAACTCTGCCCTTGCTCTCCCAGAAATAAGCAAAGCAACAAGACATTTTGTTGCCTCCCCATACTTCCATCATACAACTCATGTGATGAAGACATAATGAATGATATGAGTAACACATCAACACCATGCATCCATACTCTATGCTGCTCAATGATGCAAGTATCCAGCCATGTTTTCTCCACCCTCCTACCCTTAGGAAGAGTGTTTGCCAAGTGATGGCCAAACCAACGCAGCCAAGCCTCCTGCTGCCCGGTATCATAGTTCTGCAAGTGATGGCCAAAATCCTTCAAGAGTAACCAGCACAGCCAAGCCTCTTGCTTCCCGGTATCATATATCTGCCAGTAACCTCCTAGCTCCTTGCTCATCAACCACATCCACCCAATCACTTGTGGATGCCTCCTTCTTATTTTCATCCTGGTACTCCTCCCATGAGGGCTACCATCCTCCCAAGTAAAATTCTTTCCTTTGCACTTCATGGGACTTTGACATGTAAGCTTCTCGAGGATCAATGAGACCCTATCAATAATTAAATAGGTGGTAGGCAAAAACCTCCCATCATGATGTGTATGGCTCAGGGAATGTCCAACACAAGCATGAGAGATGTTATCCATCCGAAGATGTCCTCAATCTTCTATTTGCTCTTGTGAGAAGGGAAGAAAGTCATTGCACCCCATGGTGTGTCGGAGTGCATCTCTAGTGAGCTCCCTCCTTGAGACCTCCCCTTCATCCATGTTGAACAGCGTAGTGCAACCAAGCTGCTCTTGATCTGCGTGGGGAACTTCTTGTAGAGCTGCAAGAATCCCATCCTCGGAAGCGTTGGCTGCCCCGACTGTCGATGCATGTGGTTGTTCCTCCATGAGTGGGACAGCGTTTTCACAAACCTCCGCAAGGGGTGATGTGACCTCTTCTTCTTGATGAGAATAGGAAGTGCATGGTACTCCCTCCTCTTTTTCTTCAATCTTCCTGACCTCTTGAACCGTGCATGCGTTTCCTCTAGATCTGAAAAGAGATGAGAATAAACTCACCTTCTGCTTGGGCTTAGATTCATAGGGACTAGTGGATCCCTCCTTCATGGGTGACGGTGAACTTTCCCTGGTATGCTGCAACTCTGATTTCTGCACGCTAGGAACCCTACTGTTCCTTTCACTGTACCTTCCTCCTTCATCCGTCCTGAGGTAACAGTAATCTTTGAAGGGCAAAGCTGCTTTGAAGTCTTCCCCTTTGGACTGCCATTCTCGGAAATAATCTCCAAAGGGTATATGATCCTGCTGCCTCTCTACCTTACTCAGCACTGGAGGTAAGAATGTAGGCATTGTGATGATGTCCACAGGCTGAGCCAGAACCATGCTCTGATACCACTGTAATGTTCCTTTTTAAGGGAATTTATAAAACACCGCGAAGGAACAACTCAAGAGAAAATATTCAGCGGTACACAAAATAAGAGAAGCGGTCTATGCGACAGATACACGTTAGACATAGAGATCACTGAGCAAATGGTACAGGGATGGAATGACTCGTAAGCAAACATTCACAACACATAAAATAGTAGGACTGCTCATGCACAGATATACGTTAAACAGCGGAAAGCTGAGCCATTTTAGTATGCTGGGAATTACCAGTGATTACAATAGATGCCCCGATGATAGCGCTCAACTGGCGCGGCAAGATAAAAGACAAAAACACAAGTGCAGCAGGTTTCCTGTTGCGTTCTAGCGGCTGAGAATGTTGCTGCTAATATGCTGCAGCTGAAAGGAAGGCCCACTACGAGACTCCCGATTCTGCTCCGCGCAAGGCTCCCTGACTCGATCCTCTCTGCTGCTCCTCCTGACCTGTAACCTCTACGATGGGAACAATATTGAGCTCACACTGGTCGATCTGCTGTCTTCCCACACCTACTGCGTCGACACTCCTGATGCGGCTCTGCGCAAGTCCAATCCAATCCTTTTGACAACTAATGACAGAACTGCCTCACCCGAGCAGGCACTCGAAGTCCCCCGGGGCTGAGGTTAGAACGGCCTCACCCGAGCAGGCACTCGAAGTCCCCTGGGGCTGAGGTTGAGATCTCCGCTCGGAGACACTCCACGCACTAAACAGTGCTACAGACCTAGCTAAACAGCCGGCGTGATCAAGTCTTAGAGACTAGATTCAATTTCATAAAATTAATCAATAATCCCAAATGAGGAAGCCCGCTCTCCTTTTATATGCGGCCTCCTTCTCAACCCCAGACTCCTTCTTTCCCACGCAGCCCTTCTCGGCCCCACGCTGCCAACTCAGCCCGCGTGTTTGTCTCCGCGCGCTCGCGTGAGCCCCGATCTACTCCCGGTCTCTTATAATTAACTAGAGGTGGCAAAATTGATTTGAATTAATATTCCAATTAGCTATTGCTAATTTGGGAATATTACATTTATTTATCCCAAAAAAGTATTTGATTTTTATTTCTAAGTGAATCTCGTTTCCAGAGTGGAGTGGTGTCATTGTGTCTGCAAGTGAAAGTAAAGAATTAAAAGGCTTTCTTGTAATTTTTTCTTTCATATTTTGAATGATTTAATTGTAGAGATACATGTAGGACTTGTAGGTTTTAATCCAGAATATTTGGCATTGCCCGTGTGATGCCTCGAAGCTTATGTACCCCTGGTTTGACAATTAAGTGTTGAGGAATTTAATCGCAATTTCGGCACCAAACATTTTAGCATCGTTGTCAGGAAGGCATTGAAAGAATTCTGGTAAAAAATTGGATTTATTTTTCCATAGAAGGGGTATGTCTGATTTATTTTTTCAAGTGAAGTGTACTTCTATTGCTTTAAGAAATTTCTTGGAGCTAATTTGTGTGTTGTAGACGTATTTTTTCTTTCAGCTGCAGCATTTGATTCAATTTTTTCCAGTAAGTATTTTCTCAATTCTGTCCGTTATTTAGGGTTGATTTCTTTTTAAAAATATATGACTAGGAGAGGTAGGGGTCCAAATCCCAAGAAGGGCAAAGGAAGCAATGATAAATTGCAAATGTTTTCTCACATTGGGGCTTCTATTGCATGCATGAAGTCAAATCAAACACAAACCCACGATGCGAGTACCATCCACCTAGACTCTGGAGACACTAGTGCAGAAATTTCATAACGAGTGGGAGGGAAGAAGGAGACTACTTGGGCCAAAAAGATAAATTTGAACCACAATCAAGCTTCACGTTATGTGGGAAGTGGCATTTTTATAGGGAGGAAAATGGTAGATCATGAAGACCATGTTGAGGGGACTGGTGAGAATTAGTCAATGGAGGAGCATACTACTTTTGGGTCTCCGATTGTGGGTCCACATGAAATAGTTCATATGAAGAATATCCCACCATCCATTCTCACACATTTTCATGGTAAAGTGCATGAGTATCTAGATTTTTTTTGTTTTAATTTGATATATTATGTAGAATTTATGATTATTCTTCAGATGTCAGAAACTAAAACTCTTTTGTACAACTCTCAAGGATTTAGCTTTACATTGGTTCATGGGACTAGGAGGGAATACTATATATTCTTGGGAATAAATAAAGAGGGTGTTTTTAAACAAATATCGGGAATATTGCATGACAAGAGAAATGCAGGATGATATTTTCACTGCTGCACAAGGTGAATATGAGACCTTAGAATATTATTTGGAGAGATTTTTATATATCCTTGAAAGGTCGAAGCATAAATTTGATCTAAGAACTATTAGAATCTTGTTTATGAGAGGCTTACAGATGATTCTAGAAATAATTTGAATTTATTAGGACAAGGAGATATTGGGCAGAATACTTTTGATCAAATTTGTGACTTGTGCAGGAAGTTTTCACAAAATCAATCTAGATCTGGTAAGGGAATCGGGAGAAATTATAGAAATAGTAGATTTGGATGTACATATGTTATGATTATTGGTTTGTAAAATAAAATGGATAATTTGAAAATTGAAATTATGAATATTGTTAGTAAACAAATATAATCCTAGCAAAAATTACTAGAAGAGCAAGAAAAAATATATTTTCCAAAGTATAGAAAAAATCATCTTTTACGTGGATGTACTACAAATGTTAAGAGTACTAATAATTATGTAATATGTGTAGGGAAGCACCCTACCGAATAATCCCCATCCATAACGGGATTAAAAGAAGCATTTGAAGGAGAACATTCAGAACCTGAGCTATTACATGTTATGGGAGCACGAAAATCATGGCCATAGGTAGGTATAGGTATGATTCTTGAACTTGAACCATATTTTTCTGGTTATAATGCACCACATTATTCCTATCAAAACATGAGTTACCCTCAGTCTTGGCAGCATGGGCATCATTTTTAGTATAGGAAATCTCCTCCCTGGAAATAAGGATGGATGGAAACAACACATTCTAATTATTCTTATCCCATGCCCACACATTCATATCCTACATCATATGCAACTTATCCCATGACACAACCCACATTACCAACAGTCTTGCCTTTGCAGGCTCAGTTTATGCCACCATTTCTATTACCACCACCTTTTCGACCACCTCAATTTCCTGCACAGGTATTGTCTAACCCACATAATAAAGCATTGTAAATGATTCATCGATTCCTTTCCCCATTTATCATACCATGCCAATTTGGTTCAATGACCTCCAGCTAAGATCAGGAAGCGTAATACTTAGAAAAACAAAAAAAAAGCAACCTATGGTGATCATTGAGGATAAAATTGAGGAGGAAACCCACAATATTTCAAACAATTATGTTACCATTCAACATGTTTCCACACACTCATAACCTTTAACTTATTCTCCAAACCAACCTCCCTTTCTAGAGAGACTGGTCATGGATAAAGATGACCCCAATCCTGACTATAAAATAGCTTCCGAGCTAAGGAATATTTATATAAATGTCCCTCTATTGCAGGCCATAAAAGAGATTCCTATATGTACTAAGATTGTTAAGTAACTCTATCTTAAAAATCCAGAGAAGAAGAGATTTTAACCTCACACTATCCAGTTTGTTGGAAGATCAGCTGAGTTGATGACAAGATGTGCTCAAATGGAAAAGTATATTGATCCATGAAACCCAGTTGTCTCTATTTACAGAGGTGATGTCCTTGTCCCCAATGTACTGATAGACCTTAGAGTGACCATCAATGTTATGACTAAGCAAACCATGGAACAACTTCAGTTGACTCACATTATTCCTACCCCGATTGTGCTTGAACTTGCTAATTGATCTAAAATTAAGCTAGATGGTATGTGATATGATGTATTTGTCTCAATTGATTCATGGGAGTACCCCTAAGGTGATATGTATATTTATGATGAGGATGCTAGGAAAAAGATCACCTTGTACCCGCCTACTAGATCTATCCAGAAGCCTGGAGATACCTTGTGGTTGGATTATGATAGTAGTGATGAGGAGACTAGTTCTTTTATTTTGATACATTAGTATACAGAGTCGACTAAGGAGGGTTTGATCTGAGATTTCCTAAGCAACCTAGAAAATATGCATAATTTTGATTCACTTCATGAGATATTTAGTCCAGGTTTATAAGAAAAATGTGATCCCCATTCATTAAATTCATCACTACAGATCCTAGCAGCCACCACAAGTATTCTCAAGTTTGATACCATTCTTGTTGAGATTAGTCCAGGAAAATATTTACACATTATTCCAGACTTGGACCCATCCCAGCAAGAGCAGCTTGTGATCTTGTTACGATACCATCTTTATGTATTTTCATGGAGTTATCAAGACGTGAAGGGAATCCCTCCTGAAAATTGTACTCATCATATTTATACTGAGGAAGGTGCCCAACCTATCCGACAACCCCAAAGGAAAATGAATCTTGCACTAAGAGAAATCATTAAAGAAGAATTAAAAAAAATCTTATATGCCGATTTTATCTATCCTATATCTGATAGTCAGTGGGATTCACCATTAGTGATAGTCCCGAAGAAGAATGACAAATGGAATATTTGTATTGATTACAGATAATTAAACAAAACCACTCTTAAGGATTACTTTCCTCTTCCCTTCATTGATTAGGTGCTAGATACCGTTGCTGGTAAAAGGTACTTTTCATTTTTATATGGCTTCAGTGGTTATAACCAAATACAAAACTCACATATGTTGGAAATATTGTCATTGATGGCAAAGGAGCAGTAAGGAGCAGCACTAGAATTATCATTAAGGACAAAGGAGCAAATCAGGATCAATTGGAGTATAAAGGAGCTATAAGGAAAAGAAGGCAAAAGTAAGTGAAGCATAAAAGAGAGGTAGAGGAATAGCAAAGAGTAAAAGAGACGCATAGGAGTAGCATTAGAGGCAAAGGAGCAAGGCATAGGAGCATCAAAGAGTGGGTAGAGTCGTGAGCGTGCTAAGACAAGTAATGAACGTGTTCAAAAAATGTAGAAAGTTGTGAACGCGTGGGTCAAGTCAGGCTAACTTGCATTCAGAGCAGTGCACGAGGGTGTGTGCAACACGTGCAGTTCTGCGAGAAGAGTCGGGTAATTTCCAAAAGAAATTCGGATGGATGATCATAGATCACAAATAAATCTTAATATGCATGTATAGGTTGAGATGGATGGTCGAGATCTTATCCTGAACATAAAGTAGGAGAATAGACGATCTAGATTATATTGCATTCGGCCAGAAGATTGTTATCGCACATTGCTATCGATGATTTTTATATTTATATGTTAAGTTATCACAAGTTAATTGTTTTAAGTTGCGATGTGATAATAAGTGGGGTTTAACATGCTATGTGATAACATATCGCATATGATAAGAGGAACCTTGTTCTTGTTATGAGCTCAATCTTGCGAAATGTGATAAGAGTATCGGATGCGGTAAGCTTCAAAGCTAAAATCTAAAGGATTTAAAGCACTCAAGAATCATGTTAAAATGTTGAAGTGCGATGTGCGATAAGAGTACCGGATGCGATGTAGGTTCAAAGAAAAAGTCTAAAGGATTTCAAATCCAGAGGTATGAGGTTTCCCTTTAGGAAATCACATCTAGGTTTGGAAGAGATATGCATAACAAGAAACACATGAGAACGCCAAAGTGCGAAGTGCAATAATGAAGCAGACGCGATGCAGGTCAACACGAAAGCCTAATGGATTTCAAGTCCGGGAGTATGGGTTTTCCCTTTGTTAAATCGCATCAGAGAGTAAAGGAGAATTATAACGTAAAAGAAAGTCTAAATGTAGCAGAAGGAGACTCGGGTAAGTGACCTGAGATAGAGTAAAGGAGCAGGTGAAGGATGAACACTATGGGCATGAGCAGAAGAGGCAGAGTCGGGAAAAATGAGCATATGGGAGCACTGTTGGAAACGCAACAACTGGGTTGGGTCGGGCCAAAAAGACAGTTATGCAAAACTGTGTTGAATGTAACAACAGAAACATAAAAGACAATGACGATAGCAAAAAGGACAAATGCACAGCGAGCCAAGAGCTGAAAGGGCTAAGTGAAATATTGTTGTAACTGTAAATTTAAATTCATTGATTATTTTATATTGTTTGTGATGCAAAGGAAAGTCTCTTTAGGCATAGGAAAAACTCCAATGAGTGTTGTAATGATTATTTCTAATGTAATAACCTGAACTGAAGTGTAAGGAATCAAATGGGTGGAAGGCATAGAGTCAAGCCTGTTCACTTTGTATTCCCTGTAGAATGAAAATAGTCATGTAGTTATCTATATAAAACAAGTAGTATCCATGTGCATATCTAAGAAAGAGGAGAGATAGAAACATAATGGATGAGAGATGAAGAATGTAAGAGAGATGCATAAGGTTAGAGAATAGAAGAATCAGAGAGAGCTGATAGAGATGTTGTGCACATCAAGAGCTTATATGAAGTAGATATGAAGGTGGAAGAGGCAACAATGGAGAAGGAGTATAATAGAGCTGATATCCAGGTAAATCATCATTATAGTTTCATGTTGAGTGAGGGGATTGTAGTCTCCTTTCAAGTTGTAGCTTGATAAATTTCTAGTTGGAGTTGGGTGAGGTAAGAGCCTCCTGTAGGTTGTAGCCTACAGAAAATTAATGGGAGTTGGTGCTTCCTTGCAAGTTGTATCTTGCAAAAGTTGAGGTAGGAGCCTCCTGTGGGTTGTAGTCTGTAGAAAATACATGGGAGTTGGTGCTTCCATTTCAATTTGTAGCTTGATAAATGTCCAGTTGGAGCTGAGTGAGGTAGGAGCCTCATGTGGGTTGTAGCCTATAGAAAATAGATGGGAGTCAGAGCTTCCTTGAAATTTGTAGCTTGCAAAAATTGAGGTAGGAGTGTCCTGTAGGTTGGAGCCTACAAAAAATTAGTGGTGAGAGGGAGTTGGAGCTTGCCTTTGCATCACAACAATAATAATATGTGGTTTTCTCCCTTATGGGTTTCTACTTATATCTGTTGTCTATGTGCATGATGATCATGTGTTGATGTGTTCTTTTAATCTTCTTAATCACTGGTTGTCCACACATTTAGTTTGTTGATTCCTTATGTATTATGTTTCTTATAAAATGAAGTAGTTAATGGGTGTAAAGAAAAGAGTTTTAATGTGCATGAATGTACTAAAATAATTCAGCCCCCCTCTTAGTTTAGCTAAGGGTTCATCAATTGGTATCAGAGCTAGTTCCTTTAGTAACAGTTTAACAACTAGAAGGAGGTCCTAGGTCCCCAAAGTGGCTAGCCTAGAAGGATGCTCAACAAATAAAGCCCCATTTTTTACTGGCACAAACTATGCTTTCTAGAAAATAAGAATGAGGACATACTTAATGTCTCTAGGAATAGAAGTTTGGGTTTCTGTGGAAGAAAAATATGCACCAAAGAAAATTGGCACTGAGAAACAAGCCAAACAAAAATTTCATAGCTAATGAAAAAGCAATGAATGCACTCTTGAGCTGTCTGAGTGAGTCAGAATTTATCAAAGTAATGCATAATAAGACTGCCAAAGAAATTTGGGATACATTATAAAATATTCATGAGAGAGATACAAAGGTGAAGGTGGCCAAACTACAAGCACATATAACTCAGTTTGAAAACTTATAAATGAATGAAGATGAAGATATAGTTGCATTCTTCTTCAGAGTTGCAGAAGTTGTGAATATCATGATAGGCCTAGGAGAAGAAATTAAATAAAGTGTTGTACTCCAAAAAATATTGAGATCTCTACCATCCAGGTTTAATCCTAAGGTTTCTGCCATAGAAGAAACAATAGACTGGGAAACCTTAACCAGAAACCAATTACTCAGGAACCTAACTGCATATGAGATGAGACTTCCTAAAGGGAAGTCAAACATGAGGGAGGCAGCCTTCAAGGCAGACAAATGCATAGAAGAGAAGGAAGGTACATGCTCATGCTCTAATGAAGAAGAAGCCAAATTTGTCAGAAGACTGGACAGAGGCACATGTAAGTACACAGGTAAACTTCCATTCAAGTTCTTTAATTGTGAAAGAGTGGGGAACTATGATTCAAAATGTCCTCAAAATAAAATAGAGAATCAGTCAAAATAGGAAGAGAAAATCAATTTCAGCAATAGGTAGAAGGGGAACAGATTTAATAGAAGATCATTTTATGCTCAACAAGACAGCAGTGCAACTGAGAGTTTAGATGAATCCCGCAATGAAGAAGGAACTTCAGAATTCATATTGATGGCCAATGAATATATTGAGTAATATTTCCTGGAATTTGAAGAAAACGGTGAGGTAGACCTTGAGGGGGAGTTGGCAAGTGCCTTAAAGGAAATTGAAAGGCTTAAACTTAAGAGTAATAAATAGAAGGCAATACTTCTCAAACATGTAAAGGAAGAACCAAACTCTGAAGATTTTATTAAGTTGAAAGTTGAACTAGAAGAAGCAAGGAAAGTAGAAGACATTCTGCTGCAGAAAATAAGGGAGAAAATTCAGGAATGCGGAAGATTGGAAGAAGAGGTGGTGAGTCTGAGGAAGAAATTGGATAAGGCTCAAATTGATTTAACAATGAAAATTCATCAGTTAAAAGGTATTGAAAAATTGGACAAGATATTAAATGCACAAAGATATCCACTTATAAAGACTGGGATAGGATATGAAGGAGAATCCAGCAAGTTGAAGGAAGAGGATAAGAAAGCTATTACATTTGTGAAATTTGTCCTAAAAGAAAATGTTAACTCCCATCAATCTGAGAACAAAAATGTGGGAAACCCTTCAAATCCTCATGATCTGCAGCAAAAACCCACTACAAGGAAAGCCCAAGAAACAAAAGGAGTGAACAAACAAGAAACATTCCAGCATAGATCAAATGGATTCCACAGACAGAATTTTCATATGACCAAATGGCCATATCCCCAAACAACCTTCTCTGCCAGATACAAATACTACTTCCATGGGTATTTTTTTGCTTTAAAAGGTTTGTTCATAAAGCCATGTAGTGTATAGCGTATATAAGGAGACTGGAGTATGGAAACTCAAAGGGAATTAAGAAAAATGGTGGATTATCTCATGTACATAATCCATTCCGAAATACAATCAATTTTTGTTTTTCTGCCATAAAAATCGGCACAAATCTTACCAATGTCCTCTCAAATACTGTGATCCATTTCCTCAAAAAATTTATATAAAAAACAACTACATGTAATGGAAAAGGAAGCTAAATAAGTGTGATCTAGTTCTAAATGCTTAGGATCAGAACAATCAATGGTATGTGGACAATGAGTGCTCAATACATATGATTGGAGACCAAAGCAAGTTTGTAACATTTCATGAAAAGAATTATGGCAATGTAACATTCAGAAATGAAAAGGAAAGGAAAATCAAAGGAAAAGTCACAGTTAGTGTGAATAATGGAGGAGGAGAGGCTCAGGATTTACTATTTGTAGATGGCCTGAAAGCCAATCTGCTAAGTGTTAGTCAAATTTGTGATAAATGTTGTGAGGTGCTTTTCAGAGCCCAAGATTGTGAAGTAAGGTCAATCACCACAGGAAAGACCTTGGATAAAAGTGTTCATACAGAAAGTAATGTTTATATAGTGGAAGAGGAGAATGAAGCATGCCACAATAATAAGCTTGACGAATCTTGGCTATAGCATAGAATATTAGGAAATCTAAATGTTGACCACATCATTAAACCGAGCAAAAAGAATTTTGTCATAGATTTTCCTGCAATAAAGAAACCACGAAATACCATATGTAAGTCCTACCAATTGGGCAAAAAAACTCACACATCATTCAAAGCCAAAGACCAACTGTCTACTAGTAAACCTCTCCAGCTTGTACACATGGACCTGTGCGTACCTTCTAGAAAAAATACACCAAGTGGAGAATCGTATTTCATGTTGATAATCAATGATTTTTCCAAATTAACATGGGTGGCATTTCTCAGATTCAAATCTAAAGCATTTGAGAAATTCAAGATATTCAAGGCACTAGCAGAAAATCAAAACTGGATGTAAACTAAAATGTGTCAGATTAGACAGAGGAGGTGGATTCATAGGTGATGAGTTTGCAGAAATTTGCAATGAATGTGGGATAAAGAAACAGTTTACTGTTGCAGATACACCTCAACAAAATGGAGTGGCAGAGAGGCAAAACATGTCTGTACAGTAGATTGCCAGAGCCATGATGCAAGAAAGAAACATTCCCCAAACCTGCTGGGCAGAAGCAGTACACACAGCTATTCATATTCTCAACAAAGCTCATCTCAGACCAAATTATGACAAGACTCCATATGAACTGTGGCATGGGAAACCGGCATCAATTAAGCACTTTAGAGTCTTTGGTAGCAAATTTTTCGTAAATAATAATGATAAAAATTGGGGAATTATGATGCAAGAGATGATGAAGGAATATTTTTGGGATATGCATCAAAGAGTAAGGGCTACAGGGGCTACAATAAAAGACTGCATAAGTTTGCGGAAATAATTGATGTGAGATTTAATGAAGAGCTACCAAACATAATAAAAAGTACAAACTGTGTCAATCCTCCAGATCATCATCATGATGAGAATAAAGAAACAAAAGAATATAATGAGACAACAGAAGATACAAAAATAAACTCAAAAGGACCCTCGAGACACACTCAAAAGACCCATCCAGAAGATCAAATATTGGATATAAGAGTGTAGGAGTCCAAACAAGAAGACAACTAGTTGAACAGACCGAGGAAGTGTATCTAGTCATGTTGTCATAGATAGAACCGAAGAATTTCGATGAAGCCAAAAAATAAAAAAATTGGATAAATGTTATGAATGAAGAATTAGAACAGATTGAGAAGAACAAGTCCTGGGAGTTAATACCAAGACCTATTGGGAAAAATTTCACTGGCACAAAGTGGATATTCAAGAATAAGATGAATGAACAAGGTCAAGTAATCAGAAATAAAGCTAGACTTGTATGTAATGGATACTCTCAAATCAAAGGACTTGACTATGATGAAATTTTTTCCCCTGTATCAAGAATGGAAGCAATTAGAATGTTTCTGGCTTTTGCATGCTATCATGATCTCAAGTTATATCAAATGGATGTGAATTCAACCTTCTTAAATGTAGATCTAGAGGAAGAAGTCTACATGGAACAACCTGAAGGTTTTTCCTTAGCAGATAATCACAACTATGTTTGCAGATTAAATAAATCCCTATATGGTCTCAAACAAGCACCATGTGCATGGTATTCTAGGCTGGACAAGTACTTAGAAAAAAAGGGATTCAAGAAGGGAGGAGTAGACAACAATCTGTATATAAAGGCTGATGAAAATGAACTTTTAATTGTAGTGGTATATGTAGATGACATCATGTTTGGCAGCAATAAGGATGAGTAAGTAAAAGTATTTGCTGAAGAGATGAAGTCAGAATTTGATATGTCTAGGATTGGAGAGCTTACCTTCTACCTAGGAATTCAAATTCTATAGAAGAACAAAGGCATATTCATTTCACAAGAAAAAAAATTAAGAGACATGTTAAAAATATTCCAAATGGAAGACTGCAAACCTGTGTAAACTCCCATGATCACTGGATGCAAGTTATGTGCTGTTGATGGATCTACAGATGTAGATCAAAGAATTTACAGATCTATGATATGAAGTCTTCTATACCTAATAGCCTCTAGACCAGACATTACATTGGTAGTAAGACTTGTGGCAAGATATCAAGCAACACCAAAACAAAATCACTTGCTAGCAATCAAGAGGATATTTAGATACTTGCAAGGAACTGCACATTATGGCCTACGGTATCCGAAAGGAAAATATTTCACATAGATAGCATATACAGATGTACATTGGGCCAACTGTGTGGATGACAGGAAAAGCACAAGTGGAGGTTCATTCTATCTGGGAGAAATTTTGGTGGCATGGTTAAGAAAGAAGCAAACATCTATCTTTCTATCTACAGAAGAAGCGGAATACATAGCAGTAGTAGCTTGTTGCACACAAGTGATGTAGATGAAACAAAATCTTCAAGAGATGAAGGTAAGGAACACTAAACCTATTTATATCAAAAGTGACAATACAAGTGCAATAAGCATATAAAAAAATCCTGTGCTTCATTCAAAAACCAAGCACATCCCAATAAAGTACCACTTCCTCAGAGAGCAAGTAGCAAAGAAAATAGTAAAGATGGAATATGTCCCAAAAACACAACATACAACATACATATTTACAAAACCTCTTGCTAGAGAACCATTTGAATATCTAAGAGACAAAGTGGGGATAGTGTCTACAGATGATACTCTCTGATATGATAAAAAAGGATGATGAAAAAAAACAAATGATGAAAAAATGCACCAGCAAAGGTTGCAATATCAGGAATAGACATCCAGCCAGGATTAGACAAGAAGCAACTTCTCAAGGGAAGAATAGCCCATAAAATTTGTCAAGAAGATCTCGAACTATGGAGTTGATAAATATCTATAGAGGATGATTACACTGTGTTTCTCTCAGCAAGTGTTAATAATGTAACAAAATGCTTTTAAGAAGGACGAATAAGAAAAATGTTATTATCAATATATCATTTCAAATAATCATCAATTGATATTTGGAGCAGTCTTCCTATCAGTAGAATACCAAATGTTATTTTTGGAGCAGTGTTATGGTACAGGTCCCCAGTATTGAAGTATTATAGCATACATCATGATGTTGGTATGGCAGAAATACTTCAAGGATAATGTTGAGTTTCATTATCAAAGCATGGAAAGAAAGGAATTGTTGATATTTCACCAGTGCAAAGAGTTTCATCAAGCAACAAGGGAAAAAAGAACATAACATTCTATGGTGACATACCTTCCAACATTCTCATGAGTTGTGATAGCATCAATTTGTTGTGTATATTCATGGAATCTCAATGATTCTCAAAGTGTTACCCCAACAATGCTTATATATCATATGAATTCTACAATGCATTCACAATGCTTTTGTACTTTTGAAGTACATATAAAGAAATTCTTGTGTAACATAAAGCAACAGTCACGGTTTATACAGAACAATCAGGAAGCACTAATACAATGGTGTATTAGGTGTATTCATTAAAATTCAAAAGGATTCATTAAGTGTGTAATGAATATATGGAGAATGTATATTCATTTAATAACAAAATAACTGAATGAAGGATGCTTATAATGAACTCAAAGAGGAGAAATGCAATGATGGAATCTACACTGAAAAAATTTTGCAACCCCTTTCCATTGATGTCAAATGGGGAGGAAATGCAAGCAAAGGAAGAAAGACACCTCTTAGAATGAAAGGGGAAGGACGTGTTGCCATCAATGCCAAAGGGGGGTATTGTTGGAAATATTGTCATTGATGGCAAAGGAGCAGTAAGGAGCAACACCAAAATTATCATTAATGACAAAGGATCATATCAGGATTAGCAGGAGTATAAAGGAGATATAAGGAAAAGAAGAAAAAATTAAGTGGAGAAGAATAAAAGAGAGCCAAAGGAGAAGAAAAAAGTAAAAGAGAGGAAGAGGAGCAGCATTAGAGGCAAAGGAGAAAGGTAGAGGAGCAGCAAAGAGTGGGTAGAGTTGTGAACGTGCTAAGAAAAGTAATGAATGTGTTCAGCAAATGGAGGAAGTCGTGAACGTGCGGGTCAAGTTGGGCTAATTTGCGTTCAAAGTAGTGCACGAGGGCGTGTGCAGCCTGCGGATAGAGTCGGGAAATTTCCAAAAGAAAAGCATTCAGAACAGTGTTCGGAGGCCTGATAAAAAATCACAAATAAATATCAATATGCATGTAGAGGTTGAGATGGGCGGTCGAGATCATATCACGAGAATAAAGTAGGAGAACGGACGATCCATATTATATCGCATTCGGCCATAAGATTGTTAGCGCACATCGCTATTAGTGATTTTTATATTTATATGTTAAGTTATCGCAAGTTAATTGTTTTAAGTTGTGATGTGATAAGAATTGGGGTTTGCGATGTGATGCGATCACATATCACATATGATAATAGGAACCTTGTTATTGCTATGAGCTAAATATTGCGAAATGCGATAAGAGTATAAGATGTGATAAGCTTCGGATTTAAAGTCCGGCTATGGGACTCAATCGCATATCGCATATCACAAGCTCAAGAGCATAAGCGCTCAAGAATCATGTTAAAATGTTGAAGTGTGAAGTGCGATAAGAGTATAAAATGCAATGTAGGTTCAAAGAAAAAGTCTAAAGGATTTAAAATCTGAAGGTATAAGGTTTCCCTTTTAGAAATCGCATCGGGGTTTGGAAGAGATATGCATAACAAGAAACACATGAGAATGCCGAAGTGTGAAGTGTGATAATGAAGCGGACGGGATGCATGATTTCAAGTCTGGGAGTATGGGTTTTCCCTTTGTTAAATTTCATCGAAGAGAAAAGGAGGATTATAATGTAAAACAAATTCTGAACGCAGCAGAAGGAGACCTAGGTAAGTCACCCGACACAGAGCAGAGGAGAAGGTGAAGGTTGAACGCTACGAGCACGAGCAGAAGAGGCAGAGTCGGGAAAATGGAGCATATGGTGGCACTGTTGGAAACAGAACAACTAGGTCGAGTCGGGCCAAAAATACAGTTATGCAGAATTGTGTTGAATGTAATAGCAAAAATAGAAAATAAAGTGATGACAACAGAAAGGACAAATGCACAGCGAGGCAAGAGCTGAAAGCGCTGAGTGAAATATTGTTGTAACTGTAAATGTAAATTTATTGATTATTTTATATTGTTTGTGATGCAAAGGAAAGTCTCCGTAGGAATAGGAAAAACTCCAACGAGTGTTGTAATGATTATTTCTAATGTAATAACCTAAACTGAAGCATAAGGAATCTAATGGGTGGAAGGCATAGGGTCAGGCATGTTCACTTCGTATTCCCTGTAGAATGAAAACATTCACGTAGTTATCTGTATAAAATAGGTAATATCCGTATGCATAGCTAAGAAAGATGAGAGAGAGAAATAGAATGGATGAGAGCTACAGAAGGTTAGAGAACGGAAGAATCAGAGAGAGCTGATAGAGATGTTGTGCACATTAGGAGTTGATATGAAGCAAATATGAAGGTTGAAGAGGCAATAGTGGAGAAGGAGTATAACAGAGCTGATATCCAGGTAAATCAACATTATAGTTTCATGTTGAGGGGATTATAGTCTCTTTTCAAATTGTAGCTTGATAAATTCCAGTTGGAGTTGGGTGAGGTAGGAGCCTCATGTAGGTTGTAGCCTATAGAAAATTTATTGGAGTTGGTGCTTCCTTGCAAGTTGTAGCTTGTAGAAGTTGAGGTAGGAGCCTCCTGTGGGTTGTATCCTGCAGAAAATACATGGGAGTTGGTGCTTCCATTTGATTTTGTATCTTGATAAATGTCTAGTTGGAGCTGGGTGAGGTAGGAGCCTCCTGTGGGTTGTAGCCTGCAGAAAGTAGATGGGAGTTGGAGCTTCCTTGCAAGTTGTAGCTTGCAGAAATTGAGTTAGGAGCCTCCTATAGGTTGGGGCCTACAGAAAATCAGTGGTGAGAGGGAGTTGGAGCTTTCCTTTTCATCACAACAATAATAAGATGTGGTTTTCTCCCTTATGGGTTTCCACTTATATCTGTTATCTATGTGCATGATGATTATGTGTTGATGTGTTGTTTTAATCTGCTTAGCCACCGATTGTCCACATATTCAGTTTGTTGATTCCTTATGTATTATTCTCATTATAAAATGAAGTATTTAATGGGTGTAAAGAAAAGAGTTTTAATGTCCATGAATGTACTAAACTAATTCACCCCCCCCTCTCAGTTTAGCTAAGGGTTAATCAACCTAAAGATCAGGACAAGAATACATTCAATTATCCATGGGGAACATTCTCTTATCAAGTAATTCCTTTTGGAATTTTTAATGCTACAAATACCTTTCATAGGGAACTCTTGGCTATGTTTTTCTAACCTTAAGTGTTATGAAACTAGCTCAAAAAATAGAAGAAAAGAGAGATGAACACCTTAGAAATCAACCACTTCGAGGGGGAAAACTCCAATACATTACATAAATGAATAATTATTGGAAGATACAAATGACCAAAACCTCCTTCTATATATAGGAGTCCATGGGGCCACAATATAATCCTAGCTGACCTAACAATAATAATGTAAGGGCACAATAATAACAATATTGGGGTTACAGGGGTACAAAAATAACAATAAGAGGGCTACACTAATAACAATAAGGTACTAAAATAGTAATATAGGGACCTAACATGCCCTTCTCCTTCAAAAAAGTGTTGTCCTCAATGCTTGAGTAGATCTGGGTGCTTCTGTATAAAATTTGCATCCTCCCATGTAGAATCTACAGTGGGTAAGTTCTTCCACTTGATGAGATACTCTGAAATTGATTGATTTCATAGTTGTCAAGTTCCTGTTTCCGTGACCACTTCAGGTTCCAATATGATTTTTCCTTCCCCATCAAGTTCTGGCAATATTTTTTGAACTGGAAAATTTTCACCTATAACCTTCTTTAAGTATGAAACATGGAAAACTGGATGCACTCGTGAAGAAGCAGGAAGCTCCAATTTGTATGCCACAGTACCAATATTTTGCAACACCTTGTATGGACCATAGTACTTTGGTGATAATTTATTATCCTTCTTAGCTTGCTTGAAGGACATTTTTTTGTATGGTTGTAGCCGTAAAAATACCCAATCTCCTACATCAAAACTTCTCTCGCTGCAATGTTGATCTGCCTGTTGTTTCATTTGATTTTGTGCCAAATTTAGGCTATCCTTTAATATTTTGAGAACTTCTTGTTGATGTTGGATGTGATCTTCCACTGCTTGAACCTTAGAATTTTCTTTTAAATATGATGTGATGGACGGTGGGTGATATCCATAAAGGTCCATAAATGGGGTCATTTTTTCTACAGTATGGAAGGAAGTGTTATACCACCATTCAGTGAGAGGTAACCACTTGACCCATTTTGTTTGTTTATCAGATACAAAACAACGAAAATATCCTTCCAAACAATTATTAACTATCTCAATTTGACCATCGGATTGAGGATGATAAGATGAGCTATGAGCTAGTTGAGTACCCAAACAAGAAATAACTCCGTCCAAAAATTTCTAGTAAAAATCGGATCTCTGTCTCTCACAATAATATTTGGGTTTCCATGTAGCTTTTGAATTGTGTCCATAAATGTAGTAGCAACTATACTTGGTTTAAATGGATGAGATAATGCACAAAAGTGTGCATACTTGGTAATTATATCAACTACCATCATGATAACACTATTTCCTTTGGACTTGGGTCAACATGTGATAAAATCCATTGAAATCTCCTCCCAAATTTGACTTGGAATGGATAAAGGTTGTAGAAGACCTGGGGTCTTAATTTTCTCAACTTTTTTTTGCTGGAAAACCAAACATTTTGCTACAAACTTTTGAATACCAGATTTAAGGCCATCCCAAAAAAATTCTTTCATCACCCTGTGGCAAGTTTTTAAAAATCGTGAGTGTCCTCCTAAAGGAGAAGTGTGAAATTCCAAAAGAATATTTTGTTTTCGTTGGGAATTTTTACAAAGATATAAGTTATCTTTGTACCATAAGGAATCAATTTTCCAAATAAATGTGTCAGATGTACTAGGATCTTGCTGCAAATTTTGAATGAGGGTCCACACTTCTTCATCCTTCTTCCATTCATCCCTTGCTTCGTTTATCCAATATGGTTGGATAATAGAAATGGCACAAAGCAATGCTTCCACCTCTTCATTCTTTCTTGAGAGTGCATCTAAAACAACATTTAGCTTCCATTTTTTGTAGATTATTTCAAAGTCATAACCCAACATATTTGTGACCCATTTTTTCTTCTCTTCTAAAGATATTCTTTGTTCCAAAAAGTGTTTAAGACTATCATGACCAGTTTTTACCTTGAAGTGTCTTCCCATTAGGTAAGGTCGCCATTTCTTTAGTGCATGTAGTATTGCTAACATTTCCTTCTCATAAATAGCTTTTTGTAAATACGTTCCTTTGATTGGACGACTTTCAAAAGAAATGGATCTTCCTTCTTGCATTAAAACAACACCAATTCCATTTCCTAAGGCATCACATTCCACAATAAAGGTTTTTGTGAAGTTTGGCGTAGCTAAGACCGGTGCTAGGAACATTGCCTTTTTAAGATGTTAAAAGGCCTTAGTTTCTTCAAGAGTCCATGAAAATGCATCTTTCTTCAATAATTTTGTTATAGGTGCTGCTATTATCCCATAATTCTTCACAAACTTGCGATAATATCCAAACTGCTTTATGGTTGTGGGAGCTTTCCATTCCCTAATGGATTTAGTTTTGTTAGGGTCTACTCCAAAGAAAAATTTGGATGTTTTTGCATATAATTATTTCTCCTAAAATAGTTTGAGAACCCTGTCAGCATGTTGAACATGATCCTTCCAAGTCCTGCTATAGATTATTATATCATCAAAAAATACTAGCACAAATTTTCTAAGGAAGGGTTTGAAAATGGAATTCATCAACCCTTGAAATGTAGAAGCTCCATTGGTAAGGCCAAGAGGCATGAACAAAAATTCATAATCACCCTCATGACTTCGAAATGATGTTTTCAGAATATCTTCAGTCTTCATTCTAATTTGTTGATATCCTCAATGAAGATATAACTTGGTAAAATAAATTGTTCCATGTAATTCATCCAATAATTCATCAGTCACAGGAATGGAAAATTTATCTTTAATAGTGAGCTTATTGAGCTCCCTATAATCTGGACACATGCACTGTGATCCATCCTTCTTGTGCACCAATACTACTGGAGTAGAGAAAGAACTTTGAATAGGTTGAATTATACCAGCCTCTAACATTTATGCAATCATACGTTCAATTTCACTCTTTTGGACATAAGGATATCTATAAGGCCTGATGTTTGGAGGAAAAATTGCTGGAATAAAATGAAAAGCATGATCATGATCACGAATAGGTGGGATTCCTTTGGGAGTTTCAAACACCTTGGAATGATTGTCCAAAAAATTTGGAGATCTGGAGAAATAGATTATTTTGATGTTGGAACTTCTAGTGAGCATAATTGTGCAATTACACGTTGTTATTTCTTCAGAAGCTTTGTCATGACATTAGAGCTTATTATCTTTCTCGGTTTCCCTGTGATACCCTATAATTCGAATTCCTTTCCTTCTAAAAAAAAATTCAAGAAAATTTCTTGAAAATTAAAAGCTACCGTCCCCAAAGATTGTAACCATTGTACTCATAGTACAACATCAATTCCTCCCATTGGAATGGAAAGCATTGGACTATTCAATACATATTCCCCCATGGTTAGCTTGATATTATGGCATTTTCCAGAGAAATTTATAGTTCCTCAATTTGCAACCATCACTTGACATTCTGGTGCTGGGTATAGGAAACAATTCAATTCCTTGGCTACCTTACAATGAATAAAATTATGGGTGCTACCTGAATCAGTCAACACTATTACCTTTTTCTTCTTGATATGTCCTTCTATCTTGAGAGTTTGAGGAGTGGTAATTCCTGCCAGTGCATTACACGATATGGTCGGATTCATTTCTTCCTCTTCTAGGGCTGGTTCCTGGTGTATATCCTCTTCTTGTTCATTTCTTCTTCCTCTTCACAATCTATGTAAAATAATTTCTTCTCAGCACACTTATGACCTTTAGTGTATTTGCTATCACAACTATAGCAAAGACCTTTTGCTCTTTTTTCTTCCAATTTTTGTGGTGTCAACCTTGTAGGTTGTGGAATTCTAGGAGTGGCAACACTTCCATCTTTATATATGTGAGTGGTAGGATTCCTTGTTGCCATAATTTTACATTCAATTTTTCTTTCCAACCTGAATGCCTTTTCCAATGAATCAGGTTCCCAAACACAAAATTCATGTTGGATGTTATCCTTTAAAGTCCCTATGAAGACATCAATCATGTGTTCCTCTGGAATATTAGTTACCCTTATATTCATTTTTTGGAAGTCCTCAATGTGCTCCACCACTGAACCCTTTTGTTTGAGATTTATCAATTGGCTAAAGAAGGTGTTGCTTTTTGTATCCGCACAATGTGCTATCATTTCCTCCATAAAAATTGACCAAGTGACAATTTTTTTATGGAAGCAAAGCCATCGATACCATACAAATGTATTTTGTTCTAAATGTAAAGTTGCAATGCGTACCTTTTGTGTGTTTTGCACATTATTGAGATCAAAATATTGCTTTATCTGTAGTATCCATGTTACGAGATCCTTTCCATCAAACTTCCTCATATCCATCTATGGAATATGGTGGTTCTTCCATCCAATATTAGAGTTTATGAAATCGTGATTAACATTTATTTTGTTCTCATCATGAGTTTCCTCTACTGTCTTTTCGCCATTAGGAAACATTTCTTGTATCAACTTTTTCAAACCTTCCATGTATGCTTTTAGATCATTCTTCATGTTTTCCATGTTGTCTTTCATTTTTTCATAGATCTTAGCTTCCATGCCATCCATCTTAGCTTCTATTCCAGCTTCCATGCCATCCATCTTATTTTTTGTTTCTCTTTGCGAGAGCGAAATTTGGTGCACTTGCTCTTGTAATTTTGATATGTCCTGTCGCATTTCTTCATCTTCATGAGTCATAGTAGAGAATTATGAAGGCTTAATGGGTGTTGAATTCTTTTGAGGTGGAATTTTAGAACCCAATACTAATATCTATGCTACAATATGCCCTTGGAATCAATTCAAACTGATATTTCACACAAGACTTATGCAATTCGAAAAAAAATACACACATTTTTCTTACTTTTGAGTAGCTCAATATTGAAACTGAATTATATCAATGATTTTGGATCTTAAATACCTGAAATTAGGCCCTGTAGTAGCCCTCTGAAGCTTCTTTCAAATGCCACAGGTATGACCTGATTTGGATTCTTCAAAGAAACGTTATACCCAATCTCCCACAATGACCTGATTATGGACTGGTTCCGCAAAGCGAACTTGTACGACGTACCACGTGTCACTATTTCCTCCTTCATCTCTGAAATTGATAAAAATGAAACTTAAATCCGTGTACTTGTGGCCAATTTTTACATAATTCCAATCCGATGCTCAGAGAGAGAGTTATGACGATTTTCCCACGGTCACCTCTTTGAGATGAAATTCAGGATCTTGAAACAACTCTAACTTCCATAGATGATATCTCCAAAAATATTGTGAATCAAGATTTTAAATTTTTCCACGATATTCCTCAGGATTTTGGCTTTGCTCTGTAAAAATTTCAGCATCTAAAACCTCATATAAAACAAGTTATAGCGACAATTCCACGATGACATGTTTAGGTTAAATTCAGGAGCCTACAAAAAGCTCTAAATTCTATCGATCATATCTCCAAAAATGTTGTGAACCAAGATGTGAAATTTTTTCATGACGTTCTTCAGGATTTATTCTTCATGCTCTAAAAATTTCAGCTTCTGAGACTTCATATAAAAAATGTTATAGCAAAAATGCCACGATGACTTGTTTGGGGCAGCGAAACCATAGAATCCAAAGCTCTGATACCAAATGTTATGAAACCAACTCCAAAAATAGAAGAAAAGAGAGATCAATGCCTAAGAAATTAGCCACTTTGAGGGGGGAACCTCCAATACATTACATAAATGAATAATTCTTGGATGATATAAATGACCAAAACCTTCTTCTATATATAGGAGTCCATGGGGCCACTATATAATCCTAGCCGACCTAACAATAATAATGTAAGTGCACAATAATAACAATATTGGGGTTTTAGGGGTACAACAATAACAATAAGGGGGCTACACTGATAACAATAAGAGACTAAAATATTAATATAGGGACCTAACAGGGTTGGAGCTTCCTTGCAAGTTGTAGCTTGCAGAAATTGAGTTAGGAGCCTCCTGTAGGTTGGGGCCTACTGAAAATCAGTGGTGAGTGGGAGTTGGAGCTTGCCTTTGCATCACAACAATAATAAGATGTGGTTTTCTCCCTTATGGTTTTCCACGTATATCTATTGTCTATGTGCATGATGATTATGTGTCGATGTGTTGTTTTAATCTTCTTAATCACCGGTTGTCCACACATTCAGTTTGTTGATTCCTTATGTATTATGCTCATTATAAAATGAATTATTTAATGGGTGTAAAGAAAAGAGTTTTAATTTCCATGAATGCACTAAAATTATTCACCCCCCCTCTCGGTTTAGCTAAGGGTTCATCAACCTGAAGATCAGGACAAGAATACATTCACTTATCTATGGGGAACATTCACTTATCAAGTATGTCCTTTTGGACTTTGTAATGCTACAAATACCTTTCATAGGGAAGTCTTGGATATCTTTTGCTGACCTTAAGTGTGTAGAAGTTTACATGGATGATTTGTCATTATTTGGTGATTATTTTTAGGAATCCCTTTAAAATTTAAAGAAAGTAATCAATCGGTGTCATTAAGACTGCTCCCTTTGAGTGATAAGAAAAGTAGACTGATGTGCAAAGCAAGGGTGGTCCTTGTCCATATAATTTCTGATAAGGGTATCTAGGTAGATGTAGCCAAAATATATGTTATTATACATCTTCATGCACCTAAAACAAAAATGGAAGTGAGAGGATTCCTTGGACATGCGGGTTATTACCGAAGATTCATTGAAACATTTTCTAGGATAATTACCCCTCTTTTTCGATTATTAGCTAAGGATAGCAATTTCTCCTGGAATGAGGCTTTCCAACAAGATTTTAAGAATTTGAAGGAAAAATTAGTACGTACACCAGTCTTGAGGGGACCTAATTGGTTCCTTCCATTTTATATTTCCTTAGATTTCTCAGACACTGCCATTGGCATGGCCTTAGGAAAATAAGAAAACCAATAATCCTATGTTATTTACTTCATTAGTAAAAAACATTCATCTGCTAAATTGAATTATACAATAACTGAGAAATATTTTCCAACTGTAGTTTTTGATATTAATTAATTTGGACACTATATCACTGTTGGGAAAAATACTGAGAGGGGGGGTGAATCAGTATTTAGGACTTTATCAAACTTTTTACTTTTCACTCTCCAAAACCCATACGCTACTTTGCTGAAGCCAACTCGCGTATACACGCGGATATCCTTCATAAAACTCGCGTATACACAGAGATCTAATTATGCCATTAATTCTTCACTTATATCATTCCATCATTCATTCATTAGATGTTCAACAAACAGTAAACATGTGCAGTAAAAACAGTATAAACCATCACACATAAGCATCACACATGAACACTAGGATTTTAGGTGGAAACCCAAGTCGGGAGAAAACCACCGCTGCAGTTGCTCAGCCTTCAATATTTTATTATAGAGAAAACATCTTACAACATATGTGCTGGCGCAGACTTGACCAGCACGCAGGCACCCACCTGCGCTCGTTTACCGGCCTCTCCTGGAAGGGAGCTCCAACCCCCTGACTCGTTTACCAGCCTCTCCTGGAAGGGAGCTACGACCCCCTGATCTCGTTTACCAGCCTCACCTGGAAGGGAGCTACGACCCCCTGACTGAAGGCTACAACCCTTAGCACCTCTATGGACCACGTTTCATCAATTTTCACACTGGATCCAACAACTCAAAATAGAGTACAACTTGTAGGCCTTGTTTCATAATATTTTCAGACTGGACCCACTCTACACATTTAAGCTTAAACATACAACCAAACTGATACAGACAACTCAGAACTGTAGAATACAGATAGCAGTAACACAACAGAACATATCAGACATTTCATACCCCATGCTTCAGCAAACCCTAGTTTGCATACGCGCTTTCCTATCACTGATCCCGCGTATATACGCGCCTTCTACCATACAAACCCGTGTATACTTCTGTACATATTACAGAGCTAATTTCACTGCGCATACGCGCTTTCTCTTCAGAGAAGCCGCATATATACGCGCTTCTTCTGAGGCAAACTAGCGTATGGTTCTTCAAACATTTAGGTCATTGCAATTCTTCAGAACAGACACATCACACAGATTTTACCCTTTACGTCAGACAGATGTTCGCCTCCTCTCAGATCTAATCATTCCATAAACAGATGTAGCAAATACAAATACATTTCAGATCTAGATTCCCTTCTTCATCATTTTCTTCATAGGTGCTTCATGCATTCAAATCTATCATTCAACTGTAACCCTTTCCATTCAGATATACTTCAGAGAGAAGTATTCATTCAAGCTCAGACGTCTTGCCCCCCCACTCATGATTTGCATAATGAATTTCTTCTCTTTATATAGGTTTACCCTTTTTCAATACCATGAGCCAAAACCACATTACTTCCGATGGTATTCCTGGACGGGGTCATTTAGACGAATCACTACCCAATACAATGGGTCAATACCATGGTGGTTACCCCTGGTTTTGCACTTTATGAGCGCTTTTGCCCATACGCGACTTGGCACGTTATTACCTGCGTGCATACGCGACTTCTCCTAGACAAAACCGCGTATTCCTTGAGACATAATCTTTTCATCATAGATCTATCACATATTGAATTCCTTTCTTCATTACCTTCTGTACTCTCTGTAGATACATCATATTTACATCATTTAACAAGTTCATCAAGTAGGTTTCCATCATCTTCATCAAGTGGGTTGCCATTCAAGGACAACACTCAATCAAGTGGGTTGTCATCAAGGACAACACTCTGCTTCATATTGCCAACAATCTCCCCCTTTGGACTTGATGGCAACCACGATGGTGTTTGATCACTACAACAGATAGATACAGTAAAAACACAATGACACCATGTCCCTCATTCTTTGACACCATTCTTTTCCTTTATTCAAACACCATATCACTCTCCCCCTTTGACATCAAGGGCAAAGGGCGGATCAAAACCAGCACAAGATTTTTCTTCTCATGTAGAAGGAAGCATTCTGCAGATCTGATGTACACTGAAGTGACCAAGCTCCCCCTAAGCTCATGCTGAATCTTCAAACATATTTTTCAATGAAGTACAGGACTCTATGACCTTCCTATCACCAAAGACTCATACTTACATCAAAGATCCAACCAAGTGGATTTACATAGGAGACTCAAGTACCCAACCAAGTGGGTTTACATATTTTGACTCAACTACCCAACAAAGTGGGTTTACAAGATGAACAAGTCCTTACATGACTGAATGTTACAATTTTACACCATAGGTCTCAACAAGAACTTTTCATCAAATTACAAATATGACTTGTCATGACCAATACCAGAAAGACCTCAAGAGAGATCATATATCAGAACCATCATAATGCCAACAATGCATTATACTCAGCAAGGCTAGGGCTCCCCCTGAAAATGTGCATCCAAACATCCTTTCCATATGACCAAGGCTCCTCCTTAGCTTGTGCAACCTGAACACCTTCAACAGCAAGTCATCGGCAACAATCTCTGCATGATCTGTCCTTATCTCTGAATTATAAGACTTTCATCTCAGCAACAAATACTCTTCATCAAAAAGAAAACATGACTCATCCATAATCTTTAACATAAGAAACCATGTACCATTTCATTAGCAAGAGTATAACCAGAATAATGCTAACAATACAATCATTAGCAGTCAGACTGATGCTCCCCCTGAACCTCTGCTCCTGATCTTCAGCTGTCATCCCAATTCTCTTATCATTAATGCATACGCGACTGTGTCTGATGGAATTTGCGTGTATACGTGACTTTTGTTCATCGAACCCACGTATGGAAAGTGAAGCATAGAAATTTTCACATTCCTTCATATCCCCCTGAAGTTGTACCACCTATTCCTATCATCTTCATATCAGATGTACTGTCAGAAAAAAATATAACCAGAATAACCAAACAATACTGAAAAAATGTTGACCCCCAACCAAAAATTGTCAGCAATTATCCATACGCGGATGTATGTTAATATACTCGCGTATATACGCGACTGTGTTTCATCAAAACCGCGTATTCAATTTAATCTTCTGAATTTAAGCAGATTTGTTCTTTTGACTGGCAGAGACTACTCCCAGTTTCTGTCTTAGATACTCAAACGCCTCCCTGGGCAGAGGTTTGGTAAAGATATCAGCAACTTGTTCCTTGGAAGGAACATACTCCAACTTCACCTTTTGTTCAAGCACTTGTTCACGTAAGAAGTGATACTTGATGGGAATGTGCTTGGTCTTCGAATGCATAACAAGATTCTTTGAGATACTGATGGCACTTTTATTATCACACTTAATGGGGACAGGAGGTGTACATTTGATTTGAAAATCTTGTAAGGTTTGTGTCATCCAAAGGAGTTGAGTGCAACAAGATGCGGCAGCCACATATTCTTCTTCTACTGTAGATAAGGCAATAGAATTTTGCTTCTTGTTGAACCAAGATACTAACTGGGGTCCCATATAGAATGCACCACCACTAGTGCTTTTCCGATCATCAACACTTCCAGCCCAATCTGCATCAGTGTAAGCATGAAGAGTAAGATCAACATTCTTTGGATACCATAGACCAAAGTCTTGAGTTCCTTGTAGATATTTGAATATTCTTTTGACAGCTTGAAGGTGAGACTCTTTTGGATTAGCTTGGAATCGTCCAACAATCCCAACTGCATGCATAATGTCTGGTCTAGTCCCAGTGAGATAAAGTAGACTTCCTATCATTGATCTGTAATCTGGTTGATTCACCGTGGGAGAATCATCATGAGAGCTGAGATTGCATCCGGTTATCATTGGAGTGCTTACAGGTTTGCATTCTTCCATGCCATACTTCTTCAGAATTTTCTTAAGATATTTTTCTTGTGATAGGAATATACCATCTGCAATTTGATGCACTTGCAAGCCAAGAAAGAATGTTAGTTCCCCAAGTAAAGACATTTCAAATTCTTGCTGCATGACAGAAGCAAATTTCTGACTCATAGATTCTTCATTACTTCCAAAAATGATATCATCAACATATACCACCACAATCAATAGTTTATCATTTTCAATTTTTGTGTATAAGTTTCTATCAGCAGACCCCTTTGAAAATCCTTGTTGATGAAGATATTTGTCAAGACGATAATACCATGCCCTTGGAGCTTGTTTGAGACCATAAAGAGCCTTTTTAAGTCTACAAACAAGATTTTCATCATTTCCCAAAATGAATCCTTCCGGTTGTTCTATATATACTTCTTCTTCTAGATCACCATTAAGAAAAGCAGATTTAACATCCATTTGATAAACTTTGATTTTTTGATAACTTGAAAAAGCAAGAAACATTCTTATGGCTTCAAGTCTAGCTACAGGAGCAAAGGTTTCTTCAAAGTCTATACCTTCTTGTTGAGTATACCCTTTGCAAACCAATCTGGCTTTGTTTCTTACAACATCCCCATTCTCATTTAACTTGTTCTTGAAGATCCATTTAGTTCCAATGACATTTTTATCATGTGGTCTTGGTACCAAATCCCAAGTATCATTCTTTTCAATTTGATCAAGCTCTTCATTCATGGCTTGCTTCCAACATTCATCTTTGCTAGCTTGATTGACATTGTGTGGTTCAATTGTGGATAGAAGTGCCAGATGACTAGAAGATCCCACAAGAGTTCTCCTTGTTCGTACACTTGATTCCTTGTCTCCCAAAATTTGAGATTCAGGATGATTCTTTTGAACATATCTGGATGGAGCTTTTTCAGATAGATCATCTTCAGGTTCTTCATTGGATCCACTGTCTATATCATTTCTATTTGATGTAGAAGGACATAAGTCACCATCATCTTCTTTTGTTGTTTGTTTTTCTTCTTTAGGAGCTGCAAGAGACTCATCAATAACAACATCAATACATTCAACAATCTTTCGAAGCCTTTTATTGTAACATTTGTATGCTTTGCTTGAAGATGAGTAACCAAGAAATATCCCTTCATCTGATCTAGGTTCAAACTTGCCAAGCTTTTCATCATTATTTTTGATAAAGCATTTACTTCAAAAAACTTTAAAATGCTTCACAGTGGGAGAATTACCATACCAGAGTTCATATGGAGTTTTGTCACTATTTACCCGAACATGAGCCTTGTTGAGAATGTTAACAGCTGTAAATGTTGCTTCACTCCAGAACATGTTAGAAATGCCAGAATCAGCTAGCATAGCTCTAGCCATTTGAACAATTGTTCTATTCATTCTTTCTGCTACGCCATTTTGTTGTGGAGTGCCTGCTACAGAGAATTGTCTTTTTATGCCATGTTGTTCACAAAATTCAAAGAATTCATTTGATGAATATTCTCCTCCTCGGTCAGATCTAAGACACTTGATTTTTAGATCTAATTCATTTTCTGCCAATGCTTTGAAGCTCTGAAATTTTTCAAATGCTTGATCTTTGTGTTTAATGAACCCGATCCAACACATTCTAGAGTAATCATCAATAAATAAGATATAGTATTCTTCCCACGTGGTGACTTTTCCTCATAGGACCACATATGTCAGTATGAATGAGTTCAAGAGGCTTACTTGATGATCCTTCTTTGGCATTAAATCGTACTCTGATCTGCTTACCGATTTGACAAGATTTGCATATGATGCTTTCTGGTAGATTAATATTGGGAAGATCATGAATAGCTTGAAGTCTGCTTGCTTTGTTGATTTGAAAGAAGCTCAGATGCCCCAGCCTTCTGTCATAGCCAATTTTCTGAAGACTTGCTCAAGTAACATTGATCTTTGTAGTTTTTCATTACATACAGGTTGCTTGGATTTCTTTTCCCTTTATAATAATTTTACGTATCAAGATGCGAACCACACATTCCTTTGAACTAAAGACCACTTCTGTTCCTTGATCACACATTTGACTTACACTTAACAAGTTATGCCTTAATCCATCCACATACATGACATTATTAGCCTTCACCTTTTCTTTTAGAAATACTGACCCTTTTCCTTTAATTACAACGGGAGTATCATTTCCAAAAGTAACTTTCTTTTCCTTTTCTAGAGCATTATATGTAAGAAGTTTTCTTTTGTCACCTGTCATGTGTCTTGAGCACCCACTATCAATGTACCATTGATTTTCTTCACCTTCTGCAAATAATGCTATCCCACAATTTTCAACCGGTATTTCTTTCTTTTTCCATACTTTAGAGCTTGAGGGAACATGTTCTTTTAGCTGGACCTTGCTCCTGCATTCAGATTCTTCATGACCAAAGTTATTGCAATAAGTACATTCAACTTCGTTTTGAAGAGGAGAAAATTTGTTATAGGTGTTCCTCTTTGGTTCAATATTTATTCTTTTCTTTCTTGCTTCTCTTGTCATGATGGTTTTATATGCAACACATTGAACAGCTTTATGACCAAAATTGTGACATGAGAAACATTGTCCATTGAAGTAGAAATTTCTACGATCATGAAATCTTCTATTTGAATTTACCTGTTGGTTGTAGCTTCTTTGAAAGATCTCCCTGTTAGTGTTCCTTGAATTGAGATGATCATGCTTTACCTGGAAAGATCCTTTGTTCCCTTGCTGAGTGGCTAAATGTAGTGAACCAGCTGTGGCTGCTTTCAGATAATTTGGTGCTGAAGTCTGGGAAGATTCCCCAGTATATCCAAGACCTGTTTTTATAAGAGGAGACCGTTGCATCTTGATAATCTCATCTAAGGTTTTTGAACCTTTAGCAAATCTAAGATTGAGAGTTTTTACTTTCTCATTATCTTTCCTTAGACTTACTACTTCACACTCCAATTCCTCAATGCGTTTTTCCTTTGCTTCAAGCTGATTTTCAAGAGTCTCGATGATTATGTTCTTTTCTTCTAGGCTTACTTTGAGTTGATTGTTTTCTTCAAGAAAATCATTGTCTTCCAGAGCATCCAAAAAAGTATCCTTTTCTTCTCTAGATTCTTTTGCCATGAGAAGTTTAATATCTTGTTCACATTCTTCCTCACTATCAGATAACCCATCACTGTCTTCATTAATATAGTAACTTTTTCTTGTGCTAGATCGATTCTTATTCCTTCTTGCTCCTTCTTTTCCTTTAGCAGATTTTTCTTTATAAGGACACTTTGCAGCATAATGACCAACTCTTCCACAATCAAAACATTTGAAAGGAAGCTTACCTTTGAACCTTCCGGTTCCTAGTTGGAGTCTTCTTACAAAATTTGCTTCTTCTTCTTCTTCAGATATATAACTGGATTCCTTGACAACTTCCTTTTCTTTTCCTTTTGCAGACGTCTTAAAAGTAGCTTCTTTGATTTGAGAAGGACCTCCTTGTCTCATTTCAAAAGCAGTCAGAATACCATGTAATTGAACAATAGTAAGAGTTTGCAGATCTTGCCTTTCTTCAATAACTGAAACTTTAGAGTCAAATTTTGAAGTCAAGGATCTTAAGACTTTTTCCACCAGAGTAGTATCGGTTATGGTTTCACCCAAATTTCTCATTTGATTTACAATATCATCTAGACGAAGAAAGAAACTGGCAATACTTTCATCACTATGCATCTTTAAATTTTCATATTCAATTCTAAGAGTTTGGAGTTTTTCACTTTTTACCTTTGTATCTCCTTCATAACTCAGAATGATTTTGTCCCATATTTCTTTTGCTGAATTTAGCTGCATCACTTTAGCAAATTCTGGTTTAGACATGCTTCCTAATAAGACATTCACTGCTTTGGCATTGATTTCATACTTCTTCCTTTCAGCCGCATCAGTAGGAATACTTGCCGGATATTGATAGCCTTCTTCCATGATTGCCCATACTTCTGCACCAAGACTTTGCAGATATGCTTTTGTTCGTACCTTCCAGAATATCAGATTGCTTCCATTGAATAGAGGTGGTTTTAGAGACATTACTCCTTCATGACTTCCCATTGCGACGGATCTCCTTCAAGCGATCAAGCTTCTACAGAAAGACCTGCTCTGATACCAATTGTTGGGAAAAATACTGAGAGGGGGGTGAATCAGTATTTAGGACTTTATCAAACTTTTTACTTTTTCACTCTCTAAAACCCATACGCTACTTTGCTGAAGCCAACTAGCGTATACACGCGGATATCCTTCATAAAACTCGCGTATACACAAAGATCTAATTATGCCATTAATTCTTCACTTATATCATTCCATCATTCATTCATTAGATGTTCTATAAACAGTAAACATGTGCAGTAAGAACAGAATAAACCATCACACATAAGCATCACACATGAACACCAGGATTTTTAGGTGGAAACCCAAGTCGGGAGAAAACCACCGTTGTAGTTGCTCAGCCTTCAATATTTTATTATAGAGAAAACATCTTACAACATATGTGCTGGCGCAGACTTGACCAGCACGCAGGCACCCACCTGCGCTCGTTTACCAGCCTCTCCTGGAAGGGAGCTACGACCCCATGACTCGTTTACCAGCCTCTCCTGGAAGGGAGCTACGACCCCCTGATCTCGTTTACCAGCCTCACCTGGAAGGGAGCTACGACCCCCTGACTGAAGGCTACAACCCTCAGCACCTCTATGGACCACGTTTCATCAATTTTCACACTGGATCCAACAACTCAAAATAGAGTACAACTTGTAGGTCTTGTTTCATAATATTTTCAGACTGGACCCACTCTACACATTTAAGCTTAAACATACAACCAAACTGATATAGACAACTCAGAACTGTAGAATACAGATAGCAGTAACACAGCAGAACATATCAGACATTTCATACCCCATGCTTAAGCAAACCCTAGTTTGTATACGCACTTTCCTATCACTAATCCCGCATATATACGCGCCTTCTACCATACAAACCCGCGTATACTTCTGTACATATTACAGAGCTAATTTCACTGCGCATACGCGCTTTCTCTTCAGCGAAGATGCGTATATACGCGCTTCTTCTGAGGCAAACTAGCGTATGGTTCTTCAGACATTTAGGTCATTGCAATTCTTCAGAACAGACACATCACACAGATTTTACCCTTTACGTCAAACAGATGTTCGCCTCCTCTCAGATCTAATCATTCCATAAACAAATGTAGCAAATACAAATACATTTCAGATCTAGATTCCCTTCTTCATCATTTTCTTCATAGGTGCTTCATGCATTCAGATCTATCATTCAATTGTAACCCTTTCCATTCAGATATACTTCAGAGAGAAGTATTCATTCAAGCTCAGACATCTTGCACCCCCACTCATGATTTGCACAATGAATTTCTTCTTTTTATATAGGTTTACCCTTTTTCAATACCATGAGCCAAAACCTTTTATTACTTCCGATGGTATTCCTGGATGGGGTCATTTAGACGAATCATTACCCAATACAATGGGTCAATACCATGGTGGTTACCCCTGGTTTTTCACTTTATGAGCGCTTTTGCCCATACGCGACTTGGCACGTTATTATCCGCGTGCATACGCGATTTCTCCTAGACAAAACCGCGTATTCCTTGAGACATACTCTTTTCATCATAGATCTAGCACATATTGAATTCCTTTCTTCATTACCTTCTGTACTCTCTGTAGATACATCAGATTTACATCATTTAACAAGTTCATCAAGTAGGTTTCCATCATCTTCATCAAGTGGGTTGCCATTCAAGGACAACACTCAATCAAGTGCATTGCCATCAAGGACAACACTCTGCTTCATATTGCCAACAATCATAGGTTATGAAGTGTTTATACATATAGATCATTCTTCCATAAAATATTTAATGGACAGACCTTTGACTAGCGGTAGGATAACTAGGTGGGTTCTCTTACTACATGAATTGAATGCTACTATAATTGATAGGTTGGGAAAATCAAATGTAGTAGATGATTATCTTACCATATTAAATAATATTGGCGAAGTAATTATTGTAGATGACTCATTTCATGATGAACATCTTTTTTTTGTTTCAACAAATTCTCCATGGTTTTTTGATATAGATAATTATCTTGTCATGGGAAAAACACCACCTCACCTATCCACTCGAGAGAGGTAGAAAATCATTCAAAAAAGTGCTTCAAATTACTGGATCCAAGGAGACCTCTTCTACACATGACCTGATCTTATTATATGTAGATGTGTGAGACAAGAGGAATTTTTTGATATTTTGAAAGTTGCCCATGATTTTTATGGGGGCCATTTTTCTGAAAAAATAACAACATATAAAATTCTCCGTGTTAGCTAGTTTTGGCCTTCCCTATTTAGGGATGTCAAACAATATGTTAAGAATTGTGATATTTTCCAGTGAATGGTCCAACCTGGTCAAGATGATGAGATTCCTTTGTGTCCTCAAGCCATGTTAGAACCATTTGAAAAATGGGCGATTGATTTTGTGAGACTTATAGCCCAAACATCTTTAAACAAAATACATATCTTGGTTTGCACAAATTTTGTAACAAAATCAGTAGAAGCTATACTTGTTCCTTTTTCTACTAAAAGAGTTGTTTTTTATTTTTTATTTAATGAAATTTTTACTTGATTTGGTTTTCCAAAGGAAAATTTTCTTAACAATGGACCTAAATTTGTTTCTAATCCCTTGAAAGGAATTATAGATCAATACAAGATTCGGCATAGGAAATTGAAACCATACCACTCGAAGGAAAATGGCCAACTAGAACTACCAACAAAGTAATCGAGTCCATTCTTACCAAAATAGTGAATATTCATAAAATATATTGGGAAAATAGATTCCCAGAAGCATTACAGGATTATAGAACTACTTGGATGAATAGCACAAATCATACACCTTATGAGCTGGTGTATGGGAATCAAGTCCTGTTGACGATCGAAATCCAAATTAAAACCTTTATAACCACAATTCAGCGGGGTTTCGATCTCTTGGAGGAACAACAATAACATATTTTTCAATTGAATGAACTTGATGAAATCAGGATATATGTTGTTCAACAAACTATATTTTTTTTCTCAATAAGACTAATTCTACTAAGAAATCATATGGTACAATATGAAGTTACAATCAAGAGAAGCTGGAAAAGATAAACTATCCACCTCGGCCTCGGTGAGTAACCATGAAATAAGCAAAAAAGTATCACGAGGGGTAAAAAGAAAATAGTGGGGTAAACATAGGATTCTACCCAAAATGGGTCGAATCATCCATATGACATTTTTTCCCTTTCTTTTTAATGACTCTGACCCAGCCATTGTGATCTAGCTGGGCTAGAACCACTTGCAGATTGTTTTGGGCTGAAGGAGAAATCTCCTTATCTGAATCAGAGGGGGAAGACCCATGTGTTGGTTTCTGAGAGTTCAGTGGTTCAGTGGATTCCTTAGGGCTTGCCGAGGGTGTGTCTTGGGGTTTCATTTCTTCCTCTCCTTCTGCTACATCCTCCTCTTCATTTGAGCTGAAGGAATCAATGTCATCCATGGGAGGTGGATCACATGGTTTCCAGCTTTTTGATTTTGACTTGCGAATGATTTCCTTACTTTGGGTGAGGAACGTAGCGCATGATTTCTGAAGTTTCCTTGTTTGATGGCAGTGATGACATCAAAAGGTTGTGTTCTCATAGTCCAGGGTCTGTGTCCAAAGGAAGTCCCCAATTTTGAGATTGATCTGATCGTGTAGACCTTTACTCATGTCTACTTCCGCATAGATTCTACCGTAGGTGTATATGCCCTTTTCCCCCCTAGAGGGGTCTATTGCCAAAAAGCAGCCTAGAGTGTTTCCAATCCTTTGGAAGACAGTTAAGTGCCATAGATGCGCAGGGAGGTTAGGAAGTCTGACCCAATTTGGAAGCTTGGTGATAAATGTTGTAGAGGGTTCAAAATCTGGGAACCATGGGGTGAGGAATAGCCCTGATGTTCCCCATAACCATGGGCCTTATGTTAAGGCTTTTTGATAATCTTCACTGAAAGCAAACACAACAATGAAGAAACCCTTCAAGAAAAATAAAACCTTGCAATTTTTTGCCCAATTGGAGTTGATCCATTGGTATAAATCTACAATGCATGGCCATAGTCCATTAAATCTGAAAATGATGGAAAATTCTGCATACTTTTGGAATTAATCATCCAGCGTTGGATGTGAGATTTATATGGAGGGAATTTCCTTCAGTTTATCCACCAAGAAAGGCTTGGGAGCTTTAGCTGGTGAAGCTATTTTCTTGGGTGGTTGAGCATGAAAAACATCTTTGTAGGAGAAGGCAAGAGCAGAGGATGGCTGCCCGGCTTCTCCCCCTCGCAAATGAAGGGTTAACACAATAGAAACATTTCTTTCAATATTGTAAAAATAGAGGGGAATAAGGTCCTCAATTTGTTTACTTGCATGGAGAAGTCTCTAAAAGGTAGAGGTGATCCCTAGCCTGTGTTCAAGGTGTAGCGAGAGGTGTTGCACCAGATCCATTGAGCGCACCCAATGCAACATGGTTTTTCCTGAAAGAAGCAAGATCTAGATTTGAAAAGAAGGAGCAGAGAGATATGTATACCCCTGCTTGCCATTACAGATTTGAGATGAGAGCGAGCTGGATCTCTGGTATTCCAGTTCCTTTAGGTATTTCTTGGGCTTGAGAGAGGTTGAGAGATGAGTATGGATACCGTGGAACTGGGTTTTTCCAGCCAATAGCAGCTCCTCTGCGCACCCAAGTTGCAGATCCAGAAGGCACAACTATCGCAAGGCAGGGGCGGTGGTAGAGTATGTGTATTTGGTGATGTCGGTTTCTTCTGCGTTTTGGAGAACTGTGATGCCCAACCAGAGCATATTTGCATCCCTGTGGCCAAGGGGAGCAGCCACCAGTACTAATGTCGTGTCAGTGTGTTCATTCGTGGCATTGGCAGCATATCTTTCTGTAGCATTTTGGTCTTCCAAGGCAATGGAGTTTACGCAGAGAACATCCTCAACGCTGGTAGCGAACATGAGGCTTTGGGGAGCCTTCATCTAGGATAGGGCCATCTCTTTATGAGGTGCTATGGCCAGTTCCTTCACTGTTGCATCTACAGAGCGAGGAGATCTAGGCTTTGGAACAGCTCTAGCATGGTTGGCAGCGACAGCAGTGAAACATATTGGAACCCTAGCACCAGCCATTTTTTCTCTTTCCATTTCTTCAACAGACTATATTAATGCAACAACAATGTATAAAATGGCATGACATTATAATAAAAGAGAAGCGGTTCCATCCAGGTAACTAGGTCCTCCTTTATGATTCAAAGTTTAAAAGTTTTAAGGGGAAACTTTTTACACACTGAGTGGGGCCATATGAGGTAGTTGAATTTTTCGAGAATGGAGCAATAGAAATTAAGACCATTGATAGATGGGAATTTTTTTTCTTGGTCAATGGGCATAGAATCAAAACATATTTCCAGCCCACCACTAAGGAGGATTTTATACAAGTACAACAACAATCATATTTGGAGATGGTAGATAGTGATACCAACCTACTATGAGTTTTTATTTTCTCTTTTCCTAATAAATAAATAAAATAAACAAAAGAAAAAAAAATCAATAAATTAAAAATAATAATAATAATATTAATAGAACAATAAAAAATAAGACACAAGACTGTGAAAATCAGCTTGCTGGCACAATCATGTAAGGGTCTACTTGAAAAATAGCTTGATGGCAAGAAGATCAGTTTTTGAAATAAAATGGCATGTTACTTGATTATGATAAACGACTAATTTTTCACTGATAAGAAGTAGGTTTCCACGAGGATTTCTGGTGGCAGTAAAAAAATAGAAGAAACTAAGCCCTTACCAAGTTCAGGGAAAATGGCATGAAAAATTCTATGCAAGTCAATTAATTCATCTAGGATAGAACATTATTTGATAGAGACACTTACTACCTAAGGTAAATACTCTATCCTTCTTCTTGTGCCTTTTCTCAATCTTCCCTCTATTTCTTCTTTTTTTTCCCAAATTCAATGTCCCTCCTATTCTTCATAGAATTTCCTATCCCAGTTAATATTATTCCCTCTTATCCCATAATTTTTTTTTCCCTTATTCCCTTTTTTTATATACCTTTGAATCAATTTACCTTATTCTAAGCATCCCTTGTGATTTTCCTTCCCTTTCTTTACGAATACCCCTGTCCCACTTTTTTTCCTCATATATTTTTTCATGATATGATAATTCTTGAAAGCCTTATCTATTCATATCTAGAAACATAGTGACACCTGAACCTGGCGATGAAGAACTCCTTAAACTCTGCAATCAATTTGTATGCAATCTAGACTTCCTTTAAAAAAGAGGCAATTTGATTGGTAACTCCAAAACAAGAATGATTTTATTTCAAGTATAGGAACCCTCTTGTGCAATACATGAATCGCAGTGTAGGAATCCCAGTGTTTCAGTGCAGGAATCCCAATATTCCCATACAAGAAGCCTTGTTCAGTACAAGAATCCTGTTGCGGTGTGGGAATTTTTATTATTGTATTTTTTAAACACTGCAATTGGTTGTAAATTGATTTCATTTTTTTTTGTTTCTTTAAAGAAATATGATGGTTGTATGTGAAAAATATGACCTTTATATCTATATCTGTATAAATGAAATTATTGTTTTAGCCTGAAAATGAATGATTAATTCAAGTGCAGGATTTAATGTAGACCTAGGAAACCTTATTATTACAAGCGAATACCATTCCCAATAAATTTCATGATGAGGATTGGGTGCATGTATGAAGGTCGTTTCACTCGTTATTTACATCCTAGCTTTTTCCATCATTTAATTGATCTTACCTCCACCATGTGTGACTTTTCCATCCATTCCTTGAAAGCATAACCATTATAGGCGCAACTCCCAATCATCATCACTCACCTGTCTTGAAGTTTATTTTGAATATACCACCCTCCTAACTAGATTTTATACAGTCATAGTGGCAGTTACTCTAATTGGTGATATAATTCGAGATGGGATGTGTCAGACCGTGAATTGGGGAGACAAATTAATGAAATTTGAACAATCATTTGATACAAGGATCATGTGGCATCAAAAATAGTTATTCCTGCACTTCCTAAGCATCGAAGTTGTATGTCGTGAGGAATTTATCTGGAATTATCCTTCGAATTTTTGAGCAGTTTGGTGGATTGTAGGTAGTGACAGTATTTTGGATGTCATGGCATCGATTCGAATTGAGTTTTGGTCCATCAAGGAGCTAGAGGGAATGATAGAGTATGAAGGAAACCTACCTATGTTGTAGCAATCTAGTTTTATTTCCTTTCTATACAAATTTTATGGCTACAATTCCACCATTGCTTAAGACTTTGCACAAATTTTCGATGGAAAAATGGCCGTTGTGGGCTCTTTGAAATTTGAAGTAACAGAGTAGTCTGTATCATAGGATATAGAGCTATTTGCTATAGGGGATAAGTGAATCAAGAAAGGTGAGATAGAGAAAGTTGCATGGCACAAATTCCTGACAAAGGATGACTATGTGGTGGATTGGAAGATAGGTGTGTAGAGAAGTGAAATGATTGATAAATATGGTGACACCTATTGTATATCTTATATAAATTTCTTACCTGTGAGGGGAGGTATTGTTTAACCTACCTGTACCACATCTGACTACCAATTTACTTTGAATCCGGAAAGTTAATTAACTTTCCTTACTCTCAGTTAAAAAGTTTAGATAATATGTCTAAGAGTGTACAGAAGGGCTGGAAGGATCAAATAATATGTCACTACAGGTTGATTAAAATTATTATTAAGAAAGAGTTAGATAAAAAGGGATGTATTTGTAAAGGGTTTTTAAAAACATACAAGAGTAGGAGCATTTTGAAAATTGTTCATGGAAAGATCCAACAAGAGAAGGAACATAAAGGGGCTACTAAATCCAACGATGCCCAACATTGAAAAGGGAAACAATCCCATGGGGTGATAAATATAAGAAATCTAATACCACCAAACACCAGTCCATGAAGCATAAGATGAAAAATATTGGGAAGGATAAGGTTGAAATTATAGGACTATCCCGAAGAATTACACGATGATTACAGAAGGGTCATCATGCTTCCTCGAGTAAGAAGACATCTACACCAGCTACTGCATCAGAGGTTGAGATTATTGAACACCCCAAGTCTTGTCAGAAATACTGTGCCTCTCTTGAAAATACTCCATTTTACATTCCTGTGGGAAATATGTTAGTACAAGACAACCTCTCCCTTATGGTAGGTGTAGAAGAAATGAGTATTTCAGTATTTATCCTGAGATATAGAGAAGACTAGGATGATGTTCCTCTAGCATCTTTGATGAAGATGGTTAAGAAGCAGAAAGTGAGCCATGGAAAGGATGTCGATAAGGAGGTAAAAAAAGGAAAGACACAAGAGAAACATGAGTATGATGTTCCTATGACATGTATGAGGTAAAAGGCTAATAAATAGAAAGTGACTCATGGGAAAAAGGATGAATAGACTCAGGAATAGATGAAGGAAGAAAAAGACGAGGACGGTGTTACCCATACATCGATAATAGAAGAGATAAAAATACAAGGAGAGGAGACAGGAAAGGAAGAATTAAAGGAATCTACCCCTGGGAGGATGATTAGTCAAACTCAAAAATTAAAAAAACAGGTTTATGAAATTGAAGTTTTAAATAGGTGTATACAAGATCCGAACAAAACGTTAAAGAACAGGAATGGAGAACTGACAGTGATTGTGTCTGAGTTGAAGAGACAAGGAATTGGAAGTTTCACAAAGCCCACATAAGAGTTTGTTTTCAGAAGTTTTTCAATATCATAAGGAAGGTTTGAGTGAAGAAATTGAAAGAAAAAGATTCGAGGATTAATCTTCAAATTCAGAAAAAAGGAGGAGGATTTCCACTTTTTGATTTTTGCATAGGTTAGTAGTTGTGTGAGGAAACACAACAAGATGAGGTTGGGGGGACGTTGGTCATTGAAATTCTCCTATTTTTACCCCAAATTACCTTACCCTAACCATTGTTTCACAACTTGGACAAGATCCCTCTACATGCATTTTTTGTTCCTTTTAATGACATGTTGGAAAGTGGATATGTATGTTTATCTTAATTAAAGGGATAAGGAGGTTTATATTTTTCCATGTAACTTATCATTTAAATCACCTTATGGCTTGAAAATATATGATAATTAATTGAATTTAAAGTGGTTTGGTACAAGATCCTGATATTCTTGTACTCACTTCGGTTCCTGTACCAGATATGGATAATCAGCCGATTTAAAGAAGTTTAGCTTTGAGTTCATTGTAGATGTCAAGGGAAATGGTGCACACCTACCATTGAAGACTTGTTCTCATTTCCTTGTAAAGGGTTAGGAGCACTATAAGGTTTCCAAATATGGGGATCAGTTACCATCCATTGTGTCTTTTTGTTAACTATTCGATATGGCTAAGAGTTGATGTAACTTGTATAAGTTAGAGTTCTATCATAGCATAGGGTATTGATACTGTGAGAATTTTGGCTTTTGTATTTTTGAAGAATTGTATCACCACAAACCCTCTTAGGGCTAGATTTTCTACTCTGTAATTTGTATTCGGAGAGACTTTCTATCTTTTTAATAAAAAGGTTTCAATGCCAGATTTATGCATCTTTCATGTCTATTTATTGTAATGATAATTATAGTCGCATAAGCTAAGTGTTTTTCTTAAAAGGTAAACGAGTTGGCTAACTAGGGCCCAACCAACCTTGCTCATTTTCCCCGCTTTACTGAGTTATGTGTTAGGTACAGGAAATGAGTGGTGAGAAGGTTTCTTCTTAATGATGAGTGTGTGTGTTTGACAGATCTCTTGCATGTTCATTTTCCTTTCCAAGGTGTTCTTAGATATGAGGGTTTGTGTGTGTGTTAAGTGTGTTTATTTATTTTCATTTACGCATTTCTTTGTGTTATTTCTTTAAAGCACAACAATAATTTCTTTGGTCAGAGAAGTTTTCCCTTTTGAAAAACTTTTAGTTAATGAATAGGGTTTGTAGGGTTTATTCATTTTGATCCTTATTAATGGACAATTGAGGTTTTTTTTAAATAATTAATTATTTGTAGCAAGTGAGGGAGAACCCACATGCCCTGATGAAAAAATATATTGTAACTATGTAAAGATACCAATATTCCTATGGAAACTGACAAATGAAATTCACATTCATTTCTTTATTCATTACTCGCTTACTAGAATCTTTGAGTACAAGAATCAATAACTGTTGTTATTTAGATTAAAGGTTACAAAGTGAATATTTTTTTGTAATTTCAATTCTTTTTACAAACACAGGGATTTACTATTGAGCACAATGTTGAATGTTTCAAAGGGGATACGATTAAAATACCTATTTATAGGGTGATATTATATATGAACGTAGGAGTTTGATATTCACACTAAGATTTGATAAATTTTGCATTGGATTTTGCATTTTATATTTCAAAGTTGCAATTTACATTTGAAAGAGCATGTGATGATTTGGAATTTTTATCTTTACTGAACTAAAGTTTTCCTTTTGGCACTTCTTGATTTCAGGCTTGATACCACAAAATTTTGGTTTGTTGACTAAGGAGTAAAAAATTGTTGAGTGTAGAAATAGATTCATTCTGGTACTGGAACAAAATCGTTCAAGTACAGGAACAGAGTTGTTCCAGTACATGAACATAATCGTTCCAAGTGCAAGAATACAATCGTAATGCAGGAACTAAGGTACAAGAACAAATTTTATTTTCAAACATTTCGAGTTTTTCAATCGAGTTATTGAGTGGTATGGTTTATTTATTTCATCAAAGTCTTTGATTTTTATTTGTGAGTGAATCCAATTTCCAGGGTGGAGTGATGTCATTGTGTCTACAATTGCATGCAAAAAATTAAAAGGCTTTCTTGTAATTTTTTCTTTCATATTTTGAATGATTTAATTGTAGAGATAGAAGTAAGACTTGTAGGTTAAATCCAAAATCTTTGTCATTACTTGTGTTATGCCTCAAAGCTTACATACCCCTAGTTTAAAAATTCATTGTTGAGGAATTGAATCAAAATTTTGGCACCCAACACATGCACCCTGTATTTTTTTTTATGGATGTATTAATAATGTACTCCTTTTTATTGAGATCTCTACTAATCTATTATCCTTCTTTCAAATCTATCATTCCAGTGATGGGAAATAAACATATTTTTTCTATAAATGAGGTAGTCATTGATGATTTACATGATCTAGGAGTTGTTTTTGCTACTATAAAGGTTCATCACAATTCCATATTGTATAAGTTTTTTATTTTTTAGCCTACCTCTCCTTCCTCTTTCATTTCTTGTGCTAATTATTTAAGTCGGATTTGGCATGAGTGCTTTGGACATTTTAACTATATATATTTGTAGGAATTGTGCACTTAGAGTATGGTTCTAGTTCTTCCAAAAGTTTCTTGTAATGATGGAGTCTATCCAATGTGTTTTATTGGAAAAAAATATCAATATCCATTTCCTAAAGGGAAATGTTTACGTGCTACAACACCTCTTGGGCTAGTACATAGTGATTTGATGTCATTACCAACTTGTTCATTCTCAAGAGCTAAATATACTCTAGAATTATTGATGACTTCTCACAACACTCTTGGGTGTAATTTGTTAAGTACAAGAGTGAAGTATTTGATAAATTTGATACCTTCATATATTGATGTAATTATTTCTAGGCTACTTGATGTGCCTTTCCCACAAATTTTATAGAAAAAAGACCCATACTGACCATTATATTTATTCCCATTCTCATCCCAAAAATCAGGTGTCCTTAAGACCCTTATCTCTCATGTCCTTAAAATTTCTGATCTCCAATTTATCCCCTTGGAAAAAGTGCACCTATTCCAAGCTTTTAAAGCTAATGGATACTCAACCTATTAAATTCATAAATCTTTCCAAGATGCCTCTCACCCTAAATCCAACCCATCTTCCCCCTCCATGCATGTAAGCCAAGTCTCTCTCCATTACATAAAAGGAACCATCAATTTCATTGCCAAAATTCTATCTAAAAATAACATCTAGACTATCTTCAAACCCCATAGAACTTTTAGATAGTTATTTCGGTCAGACAAAGATAAGTCGAATCCGATGCAAGGATCAGGTGTGTACCAAATTCCTTGTTCATGTGGCGAGTCTTACATTGGCCAAATTGGTCACTCAATCATAGCTTGTCTTAGAAGACACACATAGCAGACACCAACCATCATAGTGTGACTAAATATGCCATAGCTAAACACTATGATAATACCAAGAACCTTGTTTTCTTTGACTAGGCTCGTTCCTTAGCTTATATCCCTTTCCATAACTTGTGTCATTAGGGAAGCTTTAGAAATTGAAAATCATCCCAATAATTTAAACAAGGAAGATGGTTATAAGATTATCCACTCCTGAAATCCCATAATCCATCACCTTACCTCTTAATTCCCCCCCCCCCCTCCCCACCATTGTTTCTTTCCATCCCTCTTTATATATATAGATATATATATATATATATATATATATATATATATATATTACCATCATTCCTTAATTTCATTATCATTATAATATATTTCAATAATATAGATCGATATAATATTACATTAGTCCGAAGATAATTTATGATATAATTAACCATATTATATTCATCCTATATAAATTTTAGATTCACTAATAAACAAATTTATTAATACTATTATGAAATAAGCTCCCTACCCTCTCTCTGATCCCCTACCTTAACGATGTGATTAATTCGAAAGACATTTATCTAAATTATGGATCACGAAAGTCTTAGATCTAACAAGTTTTTATAATATTAATTTAAAATATATTCATAGTTTTTTTTCATAATATCTCGATAATAATAGCGTGAAATTTTATTTTATATACAAGAATTAAAATTCTAAACTCCTAACTAGTTAATAATAATAATTAAATAAAATTATTTTATTTATATAAAAAATATAAGCTAATAAAAATTATATATATATATGTTAGGATATTTCGACACATAGGAAATAGTTAAGAATAACTTAGTCCAATGTAGAGTTAGGTAAAGTGTGTTTCTTTACTATGTACATTTGTAACTTATAATCTGATTGTCACAATTTGTAGTGATCCAACGGTTCACTCTCTCCTCGGTATTAATGACACTTGATCTATGGCTTAACACCTGATTGGTCCATGATCTCTATTTAAAGAGCATGGAGGGTCATTTGTCTGGTAACCGTTTATGAGAGAAAGATATGTAACTTTTCCTTTTATATTAATAAATTTCTTGAAGTGGTCGCGTTGGCTCGGGCCATGGACTATTTCCCTCTTCGAGGGTTTTAACCATGTGATAATACTGGTGTACTGATTTGTGATCTATTTATGAGCAGTGACCTTTGGTTTTTGCTCTATGGAACTTACCCTGTAAATTCCTACATGGTATCAGAGCTATTTTGAGGGCCACATTCATTGTTGATCCAAATTTGAAGATGGTTTGACTGCATGCGACTGCTGTTTTCTATATCTACTATTTCTGAACATTTTTGGGACTCGAGAACTACTATGTTGTGTCCGGAGCATTTGCTGCAGTGAGGAACGCCTTTCATTTCATGCGAAAAGGTTTCCGGTTGCCCAAGTTATGTCAGTTTAGATCTGGAGGTATAAAGTATTTTTTTTGCAGTTATATTTGTTAATAGTTCTGCTTATTTCAATTCCCTCTGTTATTTCTTTTTTTAGGTTTTATTTATTTGTCGGATCTATACCCTTTTATCTGTGTATGCTCTTTACTCTACGCTGTGTACGATCTTCGCAAATCAAAAACAGGAATAAGGGATTTTTTTTGCTACGTATGTTCTTTCCCCGCATCTTTGTGCGATCTCGGGAAATTAGAAATAGTGAAAAAATAGATAGTTGCTGGTAAGGCTAACTGAAAATGTAACATTTTTCTGTAAGGCTTGCATTTTGTTTTTTTTTTTGGTCGGTTTTTCGTGTTTTTTGTGCAGAAAAAACACGCACACTTGGTGAGAAGTTAGTTTATGAGAATAGAGGTCTTGGGTTCAAGTCTCTTTCTCAAGGCTCTTTTGTAAAAAAAAATTTGTTAAAGGGGCGAGATTTTTTTTTAAAGTTGAAATTCATCGTCAAATTTCAAACCGTTCCCGTAACTATTCAGCATCTACAACTCAGTTTTTTTAAAAAGGCATAACTTCTTCATCTAAAAGTCATTTTTCGAGCCTTTTTTTTTTAATTAGCCTAATTTTTTGAGATCTTTCCATTGGAGCATCTAGTTTCAACTTTTTTCAGCTTCAGTTTTTAAAAAAAATGGAAAGTGCATGACTGATTATTCTTAAAAACACCAATTATTTCCAATGGCTACCTCACATGGTAGATATACTTAGAAGTAAAGAGCTTTATAGAATAGCCACAGGACAAGAAACTAAACCTTCCAATGATGATAAAGTCGCTAAATGGGAAAATAAACAACATCAAGCATGAGGGTTGATAGGAATGTCCATTGCTCAAGATCTTCGATTTCATATCCTTGACATTGAGACCCCTCATGAATCCCTGGAAAAGCTAAATACTGTCTTTGGAATTCAAAATCAAATCAATGCCCACCAACTTGAAAATGAGTTGCTTACTTTGTAGCCCAATAATTTCTCCTCTATTGAAGAATTTTTGTCCAAATTCAAGACCCTTAGACTTCTTTTAGAAGGTTGTAAGGTCAAAAAGGAAGACGACAACCTCATCTATTGCATTCTTGCTAAGCTTGACCCTACATACTCTATATTTGTTTCCACCTTCCATTCAAATAGAGAAGCCATAATTTCTTCAGGAACCACCTATAAGAACCCCTCTTTTGCATGGAAAATTTTAGTGGCTAATATTCGCAGGTGGGCTAATTTTCCATGGTTTTTCCAAAAAAATAATTCGCCAATTTACATTTTTTTATAAAAATGATTCACCCAAATTAAAAAAGAAAAAAAAAATTTATGTTAAAATTCGCCAACATTATATAGAGAGTATATATAATATCATTATAAATTTGACTGATTTTATAAATACATCAGTAAACATTTTATAGTTTTCATATTAGGGACTAGTGAGATTCACCAATTTTTTAAACTTCAAGATAATTTTCCATCCTTAAAAGTTTCCCTGCTCTTTTGATGTCTTTTCTGATTCTTTGATAAGAGAACAAGAAAAACTCTTACATCTTGGTCTTATCACTTCTAGAAACGCTTCTAAGAAAGCCTTAGCAGCCTAACAACAATAATATCAAAAGAATCCCAAGAAGCAATATCCTAAAAAGTATGGTCCAAAACCAAACAAGGGTCCTAAGAAATTTCAGCTACAAACTGAAAAAGTAACTCACCAAAATAATAAGGCAAATAAAAACAAAGGGAATAAGACAGATAGACATTGCAACTTTTGTAATCATGATGGCCATATAGATTCCAAATGTTTTAAGAAGATGGAAGCCTTAGAAGTAGCAATGAAGAAGCACAACATCGATTTGGAGCACTCTTCACCTTCATCTTCAGGAATGGCACTTTCTCCTTGTGGTTATCATGCATCAAGATCTGGTTATGCATTAAATGTATATTCTTCTTCCCATTCTCATGAGCGGATCATTGATTTTGGAGCTTCTTACCACATGGCAAAAAATAAAGCCATGTTTTCTTTTTTAAATGATTGTAACACCAAACATATTTATGTTGGTGATGATAGATCTCTTAGTGTTGTAGGATATGCAACCATTCATTTAGATAATGGTCAGTTTAATGATGTATTATGTGTTCCTACCTTGTCATGAAACCTTCTCTCTATTTATTAGATAACTCATTCAGGTGAAGGGAAAATAATAGAATTCTCACCTCATGATGTTGTAATCAAGGAACTCAAAAATCCTAGACATATTTTAGCTACTAGAATTGCTGATGATTTCGCAAGGTTTTATAAGTTTGACAACTTTGGGTCATCATGCATTCCCTCCATTTTTGTTGCTCATAATCATGAAGTGAGAAAACTTTGGCATGAGCGATTTGGTCACTTAAACTATCAATCTCTTCAAACTCTATGTAAAGAAAATATGGTGATAGTTCTTCCTATGGTATCTTGTCGAGATGGTGTTTGCTCCGGATGTGTACTCGAAAAACATCATCGAGATATTTTTGACAAACGTGCCTCTTGGCACGCTTCAGCCCCTTTGCAGCTTGTCCACAGTGATTTATGTGGTCCACTTCCTGTTGTATCTTTCTCTGGTTGCAAGTACTTATTAACTTTCATTGATGATTTTTCCAGATGCACTTGGGCATACTTATTAAAACTCAAGAGTGAAGTTTTTAACATATTCTTCGCATTTAAGGCCTTTGTTGAGAAACAATCTAGACATCGAATTCTCAAGTTAAGATCAAACAATGGAGGAGAATATGTTAACAACAGATTTATCAACTTCTACACTGAGCATGGCATTCAATTGAAACATATTGTTCCATATACTCCACAAAAAAATGGTGTAGCTGAAAGGAAGAATCACACCTTAAAAGAAATGGCTAATTGTATGCTTCAATCTAAAGGACTTGGTCTCAATTTTTGGGCTGAAGCCATTAACTGTGCAAATTACATAGTAAATCACACTCCTACTAAGGTTTTAAAGAATATAACTCTAGAATAAGCCTGGAGCTCAATCAAACCAGATGTAAGTCACTTTCGTATTTTTGGAAGTGATGTTTGGGCCCATATTCCAGATGTGAAACATAAAGCCTTAGAACCTAAGAGTGAAAAATGCATTTTTTTGGAGATTTTGAATATTTCAAAGGATATAGACTTATTCAACCAAAATCCAAAAATATAATCATTAGAAGAGATGTAAAATTTGATGAAAATATATCGTCCTGCGAGCTTGATTCGACACATGTGCCACCTCTCTCTCTCTCTCTCTTCTATTTTTAATAGCATTTCTTCTAGTTCAGATGATGACATCGAGGATGAAAATCCTCCTCCACCTCTTGAAATTATTCCTTTTACTCCACAGCTTCCAATATGGGTCCGCTCTACTCGAGATACAACAGGTTCTCTTGCAGGTGACCCTGCCAATTGACGATGTACATGTTCTCAGTTCGAACGAGCCTCTTCCTTATTGGCTCAAGTTCCAGAAAATCCTAATCCAGAAACCTTTGAAGAAGCCTCCGGTCATCCAGATTGGGATGAAGCTATAAATGAAGAATATCATTCCTTATTGGTGAATGATACTTGGGATCTTATTCCTCTTCCAAAAGGAAGAAAACTTGTCAGATGTAGATGTGTTTACAAAAAAAAGTTTGGACCAGATGGAAAAGTGGATAGACATAAATCTCTTGTTGTCACTAAAGGATTTTCAAAATTTGAAGACATTGACTATAAATGGGAAGTCCATCAGATGGATGTTAAATCTACCTTCTTACATGGAGATTTGCATGAAGAAATCTACATTGAAAAACCCCCTGGATTTATCCAAAATGACTCTAGCCTTTTTTGTCGCCTTAGGAAGTCTCTCTATGGTCTCAAACAAGCTCCTCGGGCTTGGTATGCCAAAATGGATAGATTTATATTAGATAATGGCTTTTCTAGGTGTCATTCTGACAACACTATCTACACCAAGAAAGTGGGTAAGTCCTTCACCATCCTTTTTCTTTATGTTGATGATCTTATCTTTACTGGTAGTGATCCCAACCATATAAAACATGTGAAGTCTAGCCTCAAAAATAATTTTGAAATGACAGACTGAGGACGCTTGCATTATTTCCTTGGTCTTCAAGTATTGCAATCTGATGAAGGTATTACCCTCTCTCAGTCCAAGTATGCCTGTGATCTTCTACACCACTTTCACATGGAATACTGTAAGCCAACCCCTTCTCTCTTTCAGTCTAGAATCAAGCTTTCAGTCACTTGTACTATCCATGAAGTTGATGCTACCTTATACCATCAACTTGTTGGTAAACTTGTGTATCTAACCCATACTTGTCCTAACGTTTCCTTTGCCATTGGTCTTGTCGCTCAGTTTATGCACCAACCTCATGAATGTCACTGGAAATTAGCTAAAAGAATACTTCGATATATTCAAGGTACATTTAATTTCGAGATTCATTACAGTGCAGGAGCATCTCCATTATTGATTGGTTTCACTGATTCTAATTTGGTTGGTGACCCTGATGATCGAAAGTGTACTACAGGATATGTATTCACTCTTGGTTCAGGACCTATTACATGGTCTTGTAAGAAAAAAATTTCTATCTCTCTTTCTTCAGTAGAGGCAGAGTATCGTGGTGCAGTTGAAGCCAACAAGGAAACCATGTGGCTTAGTCAGATCGTGTCTGAATTTGGTCTTCATCAGCAGCATCCAACTACACTTTGGTGAGATAATCAGAGTGCCATTCAGTTATGTAAAGATCCAGTTCAGCATCAACGTATGAAACACATTGAGCTCCACATACACTTCATCAGAAAGCTCATTCATGATCGTGTTCTTGAAGTGCATGATTGTCCAACTAATTATCAAGTAGGCGATATCTTTACAAATTCTCTCACAGAAGTGAAGTTTACCAAAATTCGATCCATGCTTGGAGTTCAGGAAAGTTATCATTAAGGGGGGATAGGCTCTAATGCCTCCTTCTTTATCCTATTGTGTCACATTTGTAAATCCTTCAATCCTATCCCAATTTGTTCTTAAGGGGGGATGTTAGGATATTTCGACACATAAGAAATAGGCTCCTTTTGTGTCACCTTCATAAATCCTTCAATCCTATCCCAAGTTGTTCTTAAGGGGGGATGTTAGGATATTCCAACACATAGGAAATAGTTAAGAATAACTTAGTCTAGTGTAGAATTAGGTAAAGTGTGTTTCTTTACTATGTACATTTGTAACTTATAATCTGACGGTCACGATTTGTAGTGATCTGACGGTTCACTCTCTCCTCGGTATTAATGACACTTGATCCGTGGCTTAACAACCGATTGGTCCATGATCTCTATTTAAAGAGCATGGAGGTTCATTTTTCTGGTAACCGTTTATGAGAGAAACATATGTAACTTTTCCTTTTATATTAATAAATTGCCTAAAGTGGTCGCGTTGGCTCAGGCCGTGGATTGTTTCCCTCTTCAAGGGTTTTAACCACGTGATAATAATGGTGTACTGATTTGTGATCTGTTTGTGGGCAGTGAACTTTGGTTTTTGATCTACGGAACTTACCCTGTAAATTCCAACCATATATATATATATATATATATATATATATATATATGTATATGTATCTAATATCAAACTATAATAATTTTTTCTTTTAATAAGTAACTATATCATAGTTAACCCATAAATAAATAAATTTGTATTAACTATAAATTTTTTAAAAGATAATATTAAAACTCTCTTCTGTACCTCCTACCTTTAAAAAAAATATAATAATTAAATCAATTAAATTCTATATTTTATATAAAAAAAAGAGTAGAAATATAAAAAAATTCTTTCATTTTCTAAAATTTGATTTAATTTTTCAGTAAATTACAATTTCTAATCCTTTTACCATTTACTAATAACTAAGAGTGATTATATTTTTATAGTTAAAATAAAATTTACTTTTCTATTTTAATGTCCATCTAATTTCTCATTATTTTAAACTTGTGAGTCTTTCTTTGACCATCCTTTATCTTTTGACCATTCATATTTTAATTTAATCCTTGTGACCATTATTCCAGTCTTCATGATCTCACTTCTTATAAGGTTGATCAACTCTCATGCTTACAATCTATTTTCTTTATAGTCGTTGAAGATGGGTGGAGTGTCCACCTAAAATGTTGGACATGGAAAAATTGCACACAGTTCATATCTGAAAGTTTCAGACAACCTTCAATTTTTATTTTTTTTGAAGAAATCATCTTGCTCTAGAAAAAAAGCTTGCACAAATAATGGGGGAGCTTATGTCAACCAAGCATTCAAATATTTCTATAGAGAAAAAGGCATTCAACATAAATACTTTCTTTACTACACTGCTTAAAAAAATTGTGTAACTTTCCAAAAGGAAGAACCATACACTAAAAGAGATGGCCAATTGCATGATTCAATTCAAGAACATGGAACCTTGTTTCTAGGATAAAGTGGTTAATTGTGCAAATTTTATTCAAAATAAAATGCCTCATAGGGTAGTTTAGCATATGAATCCATTCGAATTTTGGACCCATGTTAAGATTAATATCTCTTCTTTCATATTATTTGAAATTCCAATGTGTGATCTAATTCCAAATGAAAAATGAAAAAAAAAAAAAAATAGAAAAGGGGAGTCAAACTTTTATACTTTTTGGCTATTGTGAGGACATAATGGCATATATGCTCTTTAATCCTACTTCTAAGTTAGTATATTTTGAAAATATTTTCATTTTCATGAGCATAACCACCCAACATGTTCTCCTTCTCCTTCCTGAACTTTTAATGTTGATAATGGTCCTAATGATGCTAAGTCTTTTGTAGATATTGAAGATGAATAAAATTTTCCTTAATGTTAGCATCCAAAAGAGAGTTTACAATCAACACCACCAAAACCTAAGTAATCTAATCCAGAACAACTTGTTCAAGGCTAATATCTAAGGAAGGGCCTTTGTAAATGAAATGATACTGACAAATATGGTTATAAGACCATTTGTTTTGGTAATCAAGGAGATATGGAGCACAACGGAGATAGGTTTAATGGATTATGGTTCCATGGTTTTGTTGCGACCAAATCACACAAGCACATTCAGGGACGGTGGTTCTACCCCTGTTCGGGGGATCACAGCCCCATTTTCTCGTTGTTTTTTGTGGGCGGAACATTGTTGGAGATCATTGGTTATCATCATCGGGTGCCCCGAACAATGACCTCATACCACTCCTTGACAACCAGAATCCAGGGTCTGGGAAATGCTCATACGAGCAATGACATTAAACCTGAAAAACCACACAGAACCAGAGCAGAATACCTCTTTCACAAAGTTTGGAGGCAGTGGGAAATGTTATGTAGGGAAAAAAGGAAGGAAATGGTCAGTCAAGGGCGATGGTCAATGGCATGTTGGACAATCAATTTATTGGTTGGATCGACGCCTCCTCTCCACAAAGATATAGGCTAATGGTACCTTTTACAAATTTCATATGTGATGCGGGTCATATTGGCTGCTGCCCGACATACATTTTCGACTGAGGATGTAAATGGGTTGTCATTTCCTAATACATACACCATTCATCATCCCGCCACAGTTGTAGATGGCCCAACGCTTAGAGGAATCGACTAGTCCTCTTCAAGGAGATACAAACCCATACAGATCTCAACTGTGTAGAGGCATGATGACAAAGGGGCTCCAGAAAACAAGCTACAGGTAACACCTAGCTTTTTTCAAGTTTTTATTAAGACTCTTGCAGGGAAAAAAATAATACTATGGGTATCCGACACTGAGAAGGTTCTCACCCTAAAACAGAGCATATGTTATTCAATAAGATATCCTATACACTTTCAATATCTTATGTATGGAGGAAAATTTTTACAACATTCTAGGTTAATCCAAGATTACCACATATGCATAGGCTCCACAATAATACTCAAATTGAGGCTGAGAGGAGGAGCTGTGGAGCATGGAAAACCCAAAGGCCTAGGGGGAGTCAGGGGAAGCAATAACTCAAAACAAGTACAGAACAAAGGAGCTTCCTCCTACAAGAACATACTAAAGGGGAAAAACAAAGAAAATGCTCCCACAGAACCAGTGGGAAGTGCCTTGAGCCCATATATAGTCGAGCAACTGAACCAAACACCAGAACTGGACATAGAAGTACCAAATATAGATGAACATTGCACAACATATGAAGGTCAAGATATCATATGTCGTTTCAATTGTTTCTGGCCCAAACCAATGGAGCTTTTCCACTGGATTTTCACTACATGGAACATGGACTGCGAAATCCATCTCTGTTCCAAAGGATTCTTTATAGTCAAAATTTCAACCTTGGAATACAAAGACAAGATAATCTGTGAGGGACCGTGGTTTTGGGCTTCAACGGGCCTCTTCATTACACCATGGTTCCCGGTACTATGTATGTATCGAAAATTCCGGTGTGGGTCCAGTTACACAACCTCCCCATGCATTTCCAAATCGAATGTGTGCTAATAGCCATCATAAATATCGTTGGGAGATATATCAAAATAGATACATAATTCTTGGAGGAGCGGATATATAATTTCGCACGAATCCGTGTGGAATTTGATCTCAGAAAAGGTTTACCGAATCGTATACAATTTTTTACATAAATAGAAAAAATGGACACAACATTTGGATTATGAAAACACCGCATTCAGATGCAGAACCTGCAGGCATAATGGAAATTTACAAAATACATGCCCAGATGCAAAAAGAGAAAACCAGAAAATAAAAATAAAAATGGAAAGGTACCTAAAGGATGGAAATATCCCCCATGCGATTCAGAGGAGGATGTAGTAGAGGAAGGGGAAGAACCCACCCCCAATAAGAATGAACATCCAGTGACAGAACCAGAAGTACAAAGGAATGAAACACATGATCCCTTTGACCTACAAAAGGCCCCGGAAAGGCTTGCAAAGGAGAAAATGGAAATGGAAAACAGAGGGATTAAGAGATCACATATATCAGATACTTTAGACTTAGACAAGGATAATGGGACACACTTAGTAGAAAATCAGCTCACCATTGCATCCTCCACGCCATCATAGGGTGAATGGTGCAAGGTTGAAAATAAAAAAGGGAGAAGAACTTGATTTTCTCTTCCATTGTATTTTTATGTACTCTTGAACACTAGTCCTGAATGGTTGTTGGAAAATTATCAGCTGATGCAACATGCAATTTTATTTTCATTAATAAAATTATGACTTTTTCCTTGGAAAAAATATACCATTTTTTTCAGCTATCTTGCCTCCAACTACCCATGATCAAATGAAAACTATCTTTTATATCATACCATTTTAAAATATTCACAATAATTTTTTGATGCTATTGGAATTCCTAAGTGGGAGATTTCCATGACGAGAGTATTCTTATTGGATGAAAAATCACCTTCAAATCTCATTCCTCTTCCTAAGGGATGAAATTTGGTTTGTTTTTCATGGGTCTAGAGATCCAAATATGCAACATATGGATCTATTGACAACATAATGCATGTCTTGTGGCCAAGTGTTTTTCACATGTTGAAGGAATTTATTAGTCTAAGACATTTCCCCCTATTTCCAATATGGATTCCATATTTCTTATTCTTTCTCTTGTTCCATCCATACGATGGTCCATTTATGAGATGGATGTAGAGAGAAATTTGTACATTATGATCAACATGGGGAGATTTATATGGAGCAACCTCCTAGTTTTATGCATGAGTATTCACTAGTTCACAAGATTTAACCTTCAATATAAGGTCTAAAAAATGTTCCTAGAGTTTGTCTTAGACTAATGTAAATGGAAGATTAATTATAAAAAGAGTGATATACATATTATTCACATTATATACATAAAAAATTTCTTTGACACTTGGATTCATCATCCAAGTGGTACTTTGGACTCCAAATTACTATTCATGTTCCCTTGAGGCCATTCATACTCCTACTCAAGTGAATATGAAACATTTGCATAATACTTAGGGATTATGTTTCCAATTACCACCCCCCCCCGCCCCCAAAAAAAAAAAATAAAAAAAAAATTGAAAGGGTTGTATGTGAGTCCAAGAAGGTCATTGAATATAAAGGTGGAAAACAACTCTTGGATGGATGGGATCTATGACTATGGTCGTTTAAGGAAAACCACAAACCAAATGGGTAGCAGAAGTTGAAGCCTCTACTAGTGATGGTTTAAGGGAGAGAACAAACCAAAAGGGTAGCAGAAGTCAAAGTATTCTACTGGTGGTGGCATAAAATTTTCCACTATCTATGAAATTTGGTCAAAGTAGTTCTTATAACAATTCTAAATATGGATAGAAGTTGATATATTCTACAAAATGGAAGTTGTCTCTAATGATGGTTTAAATATGACCAAAAAATAATGAGGTATTGGTTTAAAGATTTCCAAAAACTATATTCTAGTAGAAGATGTCAGTCTTATATTGATTTGTGGTTTAAGGAATACCACAAATCAAATTATGCTCATGGAACATACATTTGGATCAGGCTTAGGCTCACTTTATATGACTTCAAAACTAGTAGTTGACTGTCAATTCGACTCTGTCAGATATAATGTAAGAAGATGAACATATCTCCATTGAAAGAGGTTTTGATACTCAAAAATTAATTATATAGTATGATGAATATGTATTATTGGATGTTTAATACCATTGTGAAGAATTGATCCCTCCAAGGTTAATATTTACTCCTACAGGAGTCCTATGTCTATAACCTTTGTCTAAATGATGAGTAAATTTTCAACAATTCTCACAAGTGTGAAGATAAAAAAAAATGATTTTTCACATGGTAAACTTAATTTCAATGTTAGGATTTGAGAATTTGATGTGGATGTGTAGTAAGTGAAGATGATATTTCTTGAAAAAACCTAGCACTCACAAATTGAACTAGTTTGGAGCAGTCTAGAATTTGAAAGGTCACTTCCTTTTCATATCCAAGACCAATTTTGTGCTTCTTGTTGATGAATTCTTCCCAAGGTATTATGATGATATTAAGAAGTGTAGGCTAAAATTCTATATCTTCATTTGAATATGATCCTAAAAAGGCATAATTGATCTGATCATGTTCTAGTTGCTGATGCGAATAAATCTCAAGCAAAGAATTGTTCTGAATATGAACTAGTTCATAATGTTGATTACTTGATTTTAAATCATCTAGTTGGAGATGTGACATTTGGAGAAAAATGAATTTGTTTTATTGTAAACATATTTGAATATCGATGAGAGTTTATTTTCCAATTTTAATGGGCTATTCCCACATTGATGAATTTCATTAGAATAATTAGATTTATACAATGGAGTGACCCTTCATTTCATTTTCTATGGGCCTCTTAATATTTTCCTTCTCCTATTTTATTTATTTACAATTATATTTACAAGACAAAAATCTTGAAGGATTATGTACAAATTATTGGTAGGAGGAGATAGATAAATTTCCACTTGCTTCAAGTATTATTCATTGTCATTATGATCCTACAATTTACTCTTAGAGGTAGGGCTCATATATTTTTATTCTAGTTCTATATGTCAATTATTTGATCCAGACTGAGTGTTATTCATCAATTATTAAGAGTATGAAGGAATATTTAATGGAATAGTTTAATATGAATGTTTTTGGAAATTTTCATTGCTTTCTTGGACTGTAGGTTCATCATCCTTTAGAAGGAATCACCATCGTTCAAAAAAAAAAATCGCTTGATTTACTTCAATGCTTTGGCATGGCTAGTTGTATGTTTGCACTTACTCATTTTCAGTTGAGTGTTACCCTTTCTAGCACTTGAACCTCACCATGGTTGGATCCTTCATTGTATCACCAACTAGTTGGGAGTCTACCCTATTTGACTCACACTCAACCTGGAATTTCTTTTGCAACAAGGATTGTCTCTATATTCTCACAATATCCTCATGAGATTAACTAAAAGGAAATAAAGTATATTTTAGGTATATTTATGGGACTTCCATTTTTGGGATTCATCACACCATTATTGCTTTTAATCTTGTGGATTTCATGGGTTTTTATTGGGATGGGTAAGTTGATGATCAGAAGTCCATATTTGGTTTTTTTTTTCTTTGTTCTTCCCTTATTTCTTGGTCCCATAAGAAACAATCAACAATTATATATTTTGTCTTTTTCAAAAGTTTAGTACCGAGTTATTGTTCTTGGAATTTAAGAATTTCTCTATCTTCAACAACTATTAACTGATTTCATAATTCAGTAGGATCGGCCTACTATTATTTGTTATGATAATCATAATTCCATACATATTTCTAAAATTCTAGTGGAGAATCAAAGGACCAAACATATTGAAATCCACATGCATTTTATTTTCCAACTTATCTAGGATGACGTTATTAACTTGGAGTATGTTCCTACTAAAGAGTAAGTTGTAGATATCTTCACCAAACCTTTCACATCACCAAGGTTTATTTAGTTATAATTGATGCATGGATTGAAGAAAGTTGTCTTTGGGGGATCATCTTGGGTCCTCATTCCTCCATCTCCTCATTCATCTATTTTTTTTTTCTTCTTTTTTCCTTTTTCCTAGTTTTTTGGGAGAAGTTTCCTCTTAATGGTTTTTTTTCTTTTATCCACTTATGAGAGGTTGTACATGGGTACCTTAGTAGGCCTTGTTGTTGGGACCCATTACTTTTTTTTCCTCCCTATGTTTCACTTATTGTAGGTGTGTTACAATTCCAATACACGATAACATTCAAACTTGTAAGTTTATATAGTGATCTTATTTACTTAGTTGTAATTATTATCTTCTTTTTATTGCTAGGAATTCCTTAGATATTATAAATAGGATTGATGTACTATTGTACATTTTCGAGCAATGAAGAAAATCCTTCTTCCTTTTCTGTGATATTCTCTCTATGTAAGATTGTATAAGTGTTTTGGCTTGATACTACGATTCTTAGGTGTTTTATTATACATCTACATTATAAATGGAAAATATATTTTATTAATTAAAATTAAAAAATATATATTTATATTTTTTATTCATAATATTAAAAAATAAATATCACACCATAATATAATAATTTATTTTAATTTTTACAAGGGTGATAGGTGTTGGGGAATTATGCTAAACTTAATAATTTGGAAAATTACAATCAATCAAGTTATGTTTTATGATTTACTCCATGGATTACCCTCTATAAATGTAGTTAGTGTGAGAATTTTGTTTTTATGAAAAAAATTGAATATAATGTATCATTGCAATAATAAAAGGGGAATCCTTTTTCTTCAAGGATATGACTTTTTTCCAAGTTTTGAGTTTTCTATATCATAAGTGGAGACCCTTACAATCATGGCCTCAAACTTGAGGGAAATAATTCTCAAAAAATGGGGATATTTATTTCCAAGCAATCCCTTGAGTCATAATATAACAAGTTGAAGGAGGGATGCAAAGTGTATCAACTAAACACAATCCTTGCACATGTCTATCCTAAAGTTCAAATGATAATTTGAAGCACATAGAAAATTTATGAAAGATATAGGTGGGATTATGGTTGATAATGTAGATTTTGTGTTTGGGAAGGGATATTGGTAGTGGTTCGGTAAGGCTCAACAAAAACATTGGGTAATCCCTCACATTTGATTATTCCTTGGATTTTTCTTAATGTCTTTGAATTTTTTCTTTGTAGAATCTTCCTTGACCTCACACTCTATTTTCAAGTTTTCTTGGACGTCCTGGCTTGGAGTACATGTGTTTGTTTGAAGCCCTTATTCTATGGCTTGTGAAATAAGGGGCCTTGGTTTCTCCCTTTCCTGGCCTATATCTTATGGGCGGAGGTTTTATAGCCCAAATCCTCGGATCTATCTAATTTTTAAAATTGAAGGTTTGGTTGGTTTCATGTGAACTATCTATACTCTATGCACACTATATCCTCTCAAAGCCACTATGTATATTTCCTCTTGGATTGTAAAGTAAATTTGGTTTACTATGATTACCAATTAGAAAATCCTAGTTTGGTATTGTAAAATTGTTCATTTGTGTCTATATTTCTTCTTAATGTGTGCATCAATGGATGTTTCTAATTATATATTATAAGAATATATCATAACTACATACAAATATTTGAAAATATGAGGGTTTAATAAACAACAATATGACATCTGTAATTTTTATGAGCACTAAAATACATAAGAAAAATATCAATACATATCTCAAAATGTAATGACTATGAATACTCTTGTGCAATTAAAAAATAAAAAATAAAAAAAATTGAAAGTTAAATACTCAATATTAAGAAATATGATTTGTAACCTTAAACTTCCCACTAAACTAATTCTAAAATTTCCCCCTTATAATTTCAAGTAAAGGGAAATCATCCATCCCATAATTAAAGATTCAAGACATGGATTTCTAAAACCAATAACCTCATCCCATCAATATTAATAAGACAAAACACTTAACAAGCATGCCTTCCATTACTCTTTTATTTTAGGTAGAATAATATTATTATCAAGGGCCGAAACCATTAATTTTTTTTTTGAAATATTGCATTAAAAATAATTTACTATGATTTGCTAATTTATTTGGTTGATTTTTATTAAAAAATCAAATTTTATATTATTTCATTATTTAACTTAATAAAGCATTTTTAATATAACCCTACCTTTCAATCAATTTTAAATAAAGAAATCATAACACCATTTTCTTCTCCTGATAATAATTATTTTATAATGATTTTTTATAATAATTTACAAACTTCATTGCAAATAAGAACAAAAAAGGGGAACAAAAAGTTAGGCATTGGAACAAAAAGTTATACGATCGTATCTTTTACAATCATTTGATTTAATAAAATGAAGTTACAAACTTCATTGCAAATAAGAACAAAAAAGGTGGACAAAAAGTTAGGCATTGTAACAAAAAGTTATACGATCGTATCTTTTACAAATATTTGATTTAATAAAATGAGAACCTTAAATCATGAAACGAATAAATTGTAGATAATTGTATTTAACATGAGGGAGGGGAATTTATGTATTTGGTTTAATAAGATAATTTTACATAATGAGATTAATAGAACGTAAATATTTTGTTTTTCAAGCAAATAGTGATATAATAAATAAATTAAATTAGATAGTGTATATATATATATATATATATATATATATATATATATATATATATATATATATATATATATATATATATATATATATATATATATGTTTTTAAAATAGATGAATAAATTAATAACAAGAATTATGTGGTGGTAATGTTATTGTTTTTGTTTTTTGCGCATTGTTATTACTGGGCTTTTGTTATAATAAATTTAATAAAAAAATAAAAACAATTAATTTAATTTGTTAGAAGGGTAATTCTAGGTAGCTTGCTTTTCCTTGAATAACATTGATGAGTGAACTTGTATTGGTGGATAGTAGTTAGTGATGGTTGTTTCCATAGTTGGTTTGACTACTGAGTCATAATAGGTTTTCCCACTGTATAAAAAATTACAAGCAGAAACACATGCAAGTAATGATGTAAAACTATCATAAGGATAAAAAATGCAAGCATTGGCATACAACTATCAAAAGCAAAAAAATGAAAGAATACATATACAATTATCATAAATAATGAACATATGTTATGAAAGTTACCCAAGATCTACACCTATCCACAACTACTAATCCTAGTATTGGTGTACAACTTACAAAAACACAAACATGTGTTGACAAATTCACCCATGACTTGAGCATAGCCATTGTGACAAGAACCAACATGCATTGCCAAAGTTGCATGAGACCCTAATTGTTAATGTTAGCAATATTGCACAAATATGTACATAATGTACTGCCAAAGTCATCTTGGTATTGCACATAGCACCAACAATGAATGAAAACAATAACGTATAATTATTGCAAGCACAAAAATCTCAGCATTTTTGTAAATTATCACGAGCGCAATCATGCATTTCCAAAATCACTCAAAACTTGGACTTAGTCCCAATCATTAATGCTAGCAATTGTATACAATTATCATAAGCATAAACATGAGCTACCAAAGTCACATAGGATTGGCACATTAACACAAACAACAAATACAAGTACTCATGCAGAACTATCATAAGCAATAAATGACAAGCATTAGGGTACAACTATTACAAGTGCAAAAATATTTGGCTCTTGTGTACAACTATAACAAACACAAACATGAGCTATTAAAGCCATAAAAAGCTTGTACCTAGCTCCAATTGCTAATTCTAGCATTGATGTGTAACTATCACAAACACACATACATTGCCAAAGTCACCAAATACTTACACATAGACCTAGTGACTAATGCAAGGTATTAGCATAGAATTGTCACAAGTACAAATATGTGCAAGTATTGGAGTACATATATCCCTAACTACTAATGCTAATATCGATGTCCAATTATCATAATTACAAAAAAATGTTATTGGAGTTGTTAGGGACTTGCACATGACACCAACCAATGCAAGCACTAAAGCAAAAATATAACAAACACCGTACGTTAAAATTATTTCCAAACTTATATAATTAGTATTAATGGAAAAATCAATAGTAATTATTTTTTTAAATAAGTGGAGATAATTATCACTTACTACATACCACCATCCTAAAATGTAGGATGATGCATCATCTATCTTTATTGGAGAACTATTTAAAATGACTCATTAGTAATCCATAAAAAAATACCAATTATAATTACTTCATATTAGAAAATTAACTTTTAATTTAATATATAATATAAAAATTAATCACAAATAATTAATAATATAATATTAAAATATAAAAAATATTATTAAAAAATCGATAATTATAAATTATTAAATATTTATAATGATAATATAATATGGAAGTCTCTTTCATCTTAATTTTGTAAATCTTTACATTATATTGTTTTCTCATAAGTAAATTACCAAATACTTATAATAATAACAAAGATATGGAGTTGTTAGTCTCTTTTATCTTAATTGTGTGAATATTTACATTGCATTAATTTTTTAATGGGTATATGTTGTCGTTGAATTGCTCACTTCAAGCTATTTTAAAATTTATGGTTACTTTGTAATTTTTAAAAAAAATATATATCATTTTTTATTTTTTATGGATTTTATTTTGCATATTTTATTATATAATTTATTTTATTTATTTGGGTTCATTGTAAGGTTCAAAACATATCTTAACAATGGAGCTGAATCTCTTTAAAACTAGTATATACACAATTTAAAGAGAAAACTCATCTATTAATATATATGTATACCATAGTCAAAATTTATACATCAATACAAGGTTCAACATGGAACCCAAGAAAACACCCATTGAAGTATGTGCAGTGGGAAGACATTTTCCATCAAAGTAAATGTAACATTAAATGTTCCCATTTATTGTACACATGGGTTTTCCCTAGTATACCCATAATAGAACAATCATGTCTCCATTCAAGGCAACCTAAGGGAAAACACCACGGTCGCCTATCGACCATTGAAAAGTCATGGTGTGTCTGAACTGTAAACCAGAAAATGAAGTCAGGGTCTTTTTCCAGAAGCTGTAAAATAGAAGACGAAATTGGGATATTTTGCTAGAAGCTCGAAAGAATGATCGCATGAACAGGGGAAAAGAACAACACATTTGAAGTAAAGTTATGAAAAACTATGTCATATATGATGCATGAGCATTAGAGATTCTAATCCATTAGGTCTTCGATGTGAAAAAACTTAAAAATGGGGTCTTGATGTTTTAGAAGAATTTATATTTTTCTCTATAAATAAATTGTATTTTCCAAGTTGGTATATTTATGAGTTTTACAACTAATGAGTCATAGTTTTAGAAAAGTTATTGATAGGTGAGATTTTTTCCATAAGGAAAAAGTTATTTTTCCTTGAAAAGCATGAGGGATTATAGATATGGATTGGGTGATTTTAGGATTTAGAAAAATATGATTTATGGAGTGCTTTTAGGATATAGAAAAGCTATTTCATTTCTTAATTTTGCTTTTTGTAAGCCTACAAGAAATGAAAAGTAATGTCCAAATGAATGTAGAATTAGGCCAGAGGAGAAGAGATGAGGATTTTTACTATGTATGTACAATTCTATTTTTTATTAATGAGAAGAGGAATTCATTAATTGTTGTGATTTTATTTCACGTGTTTTTGCATGAATATATGGATACCTAGTGGATGTTTAAATAGTGTAAATGATTACTTATTACTATACAATATTACTAAAAAAATTGTGTAGATGTTTGTAATATAAATAACGAGGTTATAATTTGTTTAGAGCAGAGTTGAGTTGTAGGAAAATTCAATTTTCCCCACATCAAGTGGTATTAGAGAAGGATATGTTGTTTGGGAAACATAGATCTCAGTGAGAATCATTTTTGCAGGAGCATAGCAGATAGAAGCTTATCCAAAGGATTGAAGAGAATATCTATTAAGATGAAACATGTTATTGGTCTTGTGTTTTTTTTTAAACAATTAATTAATGTGTAGGTAGCAACCATTACAACAGTAAAGTTGTGACAGAGGGAGAAAGATCATACAAAGCTCTCAGGTGAAAAAAATTGTGACATAACCCTAGTAGCAAATTAACATTGTTAAAGAGGAAGAAGACAAAGAATTTTTTTTAGTAAGTGAGTAAGGCAAATGAAACAACCAAGAGAGAAAGGAGTGCTCAGAAAGAATGTTCAAGTGAATTGAACCATTGGTGAAGTTTAAAAGTGATAGCTTGGTGAGGTGTTGGCTAGATTGCAGTTCACAAGTGGACAAGGAGAGTTCATGAAAGAGGGAAGTAACAATGACTACTTACAGTCATGTCAAGGGTTTAGTGAGAAGCCACAATTAGATGAAATAAAATGCCAAAGAAGTTGGAATGGGGAAGACGAGGGATGAGGAATTTGAGAAAGAGATGACTGAGACGAAGGCAAAAATAAATGTGCTTATGGAGCTACTACAACAATAAGCTAAATATCGGAGATATGGATGGGTGTTATGGAAGAAAGTGAAATGGCACAAATTGCAAGTGAAGTTGAAGTACAAGTTGAGCATTCAACAGAGGGAAGAAGAGCATAGGTAGCATGGATGGAGGTTTGCATTTGTGAATTGGAACAAGAACCATCTCTTGGTGAGAATGAAGATGAGGGAATTTCTATAAATCTCATGAACTAATTTAATAGTTCATATCAACATGAAAATGTGTTGATAGAGGAGATAAAAGAGGCTAAAAATCTAAATATTTTTGAAACTAATATTTTGTGTATAGTCACAAGTTATTTTGTGGATGGTGATCAAAAATCACCTAGAACTTTCATGAATATGATGGAAGAAAAAAAAAGTCTTCTCAATGCATAGAAGGAAGACAAACTTAGAATTTCATTTTGATAGAGGTAAGGTAGCATTCTCTCATGAAGAAAACCATGATGAAAAACATACATTAATGAAAAAAGATGTTGTTGATAGACAGTTAAAGAAACTTGTTATTGTATAGGAAAAGGAAGAATTGGCTCATGGAGATAATCAAAGGAATCATAAAGAGGAAGAGAAACATTCATACTTAATGCTGACAAATTTTAAATAAGAACTAAGGATGTTGGAAGAACGGTTGAGAAATCCAAGGATTGGTGGATAATATTGCATGAAATTTGCAAGAATAGGAGTTCTTAAGGCATCATATAAAGAAAAGAGTAATAATTTTGAATATATAAACTAGGGAATTTTATTTGAAGACTATAATGAAGATGAAGTCAGAATTGATAATTTTGAAGAAGGAAATACTTTATCATTTGTGTAGCAGTAGGGAGAAGACATTCAAGTATCTTAAGCATTTTGGAAAATATGCATGATGATGAAGAGTGTGAGCATAGAGGTTATGAAAACAATGAAATGACCACCAAGGTCATAAAATATTTTAAAACAGAGATTTAGTTTCAAGTAAGTGGTGATAATAGCATGTCCCAAAAAAAGGAAATTATTGACATGGAAATTGATAAGATGAGAATACAAATGATGAAAGTGCATGAGAAATTGCACACTAATGTAAGAAGGGTATTCAACCACAAAAAGAAAATGAATTTACAAGAGTACATGAACAAAGAGAGTGGACAACTACAACATAACGTTTGGAAACCAAGAGGATTCGACAATCAATGACACATGACCAAGAGGTCATGAATTATTTCTACCTTGGGAGTCTGATATAGGAGCATTAGAGCTTCCAAGCCATTAAGTATCGATGTGAAAAAGCTTATAAATGGAGTCTTTGATTTTTTAGAAGAATTTTTATTCTTCTCTGTAAATAAATTGTATGTTCCAAGTTGGTACATTTTATGAGTTTTAGAACTAATGAGTCATAGTTTTAGAAAATTTATGGATAGATGAGATTTTTTCCATAAGGAAAAAAATATTTACCTTGAAAAACATGAGGGATTCTAGGTATAGATTGGGTGATTTTAGGATTTAGGAAAATCTGATTTATGTATCGATTTATGGATTGATTTATGGGTGATTTATGGAGTGCTTTTAGGATTTAGAAAAACTATTGCATTTCTTAATTATAATTATTGTAAGAATATGGGAAATGATAACTAATGGCCAAATGAATGTAGAATTAGGTGAAAGGAGAATATATCAAGATTTTTATTATGTATGTACAATTATGGTTTTTTTAATGAAAATATGAATTCATTAATTATTGTGCTTTTATTTTGTGTGTTTATGCATGAATACATGAATATATAGTGGATGTTTACATAATGTAAATGATTACTTATTACTGTACAAGAGTCTTGACAAATATATGTGAATGATTGCAAGAGAAATAATGAAGTGCTAATTTGTTTAGAGCAGAGCTAAGTTGCAGGAAAAGTCAAATTTTCCTACATCAACGTAACTATAAGTGACCTTATAGTGTCGATAAACTAGGAACTAGTCATAGAATAAGGAAATAATTACTTGTTAGTGGTTCAAAACGAAGTATGGACCACACTTTACTTGTAGCGTAACCCAAATAATTTGGTCAGAGTTATATAATAAAATTAGAACACAAAGAATTATTATAGGATGAAAACCCAAAATGATAAGGGAACTTTGGACATTTTATTTGCTATAAGGAATCATCTAATGCTATATTAATTGAATAACCAAAATAAAGGGTGCAGCCCTAAAATCTATTAGTAGAAATCTAACTAGTGATTTCTTTGGGTCTGTTCTATGTCCAAATGCATTATTTAATCTTAGAAAATTCCATTGGGTTTTCAATTTCCATTATAGAAGACAAACCCTCACCCATTTGTCTCCATAATATTATTCTCCCCGCTAGGGAGGAGAGGGTTAGCAATTTAGAAAAAAAATTGTAAATAATGGCAATGAATTTGAGTAAAATCAAGAAAAAGTGAATAAGTACAATGGTAGTTGGAAGCATTTGTGTGGAAAATAGTGTTTTCTTGGACACCATAACGCAAGATAACCAACATGTCGCTTAAACATATGAAGGAATTAAAATAATAATAATAATAACCTGGAGAGCACAAAAAACAAATGAAAACTGAGAATGTAAAAAACTCCAAAAAATCATAGTTTACTTGGTCTGCTTACTAGTACCTCATGAAACCATTCAGATCGAATAACCATAAATTAGGTGATAATGTCATTGAGGAATGAATAGAGGGAGGTTATGCTTGTAAGACATCTATTGTAGGGAAGAGTCTAGATGGACAAGTAAAAACAAATGAAAGAAATGAATTTTGAACTCTACCCTATTCCTTAAAAACAAAACCCTAAACACTACCATTGGATCCCTTTGATTGATCTCAACTTGATCCTAAACACTACCATTGGATCTGTTAGGGTCCTATATTTCATAAGATCTCAAGGTGACTGAGTTTATTCTATCTATCAAATTTACTTTGTAAAGTGATTTCCAATCTACAAATAATTTTGAAAAAAAAAAGATAACATAAAAAATCAAAAGAGGGTATATGCTAAAAATAAAAATATAGAATGTGAACCCCATCAAAAAGAAGAAAAACAATAAATTCTCAAAGTGTTGCACATCCAAATGCCACTACTCTTATTCTAGCTTATTTCTGAAAATAAATTGTGTGCATCTTGTTTAAAATGCCACAATAGTTCAATAAAATTCAATCATATAGTTTAAGCATGATTGAATTAGGTTTAAATTGCTTGTTAATAGGTAGTGAAAAATCATTTGTCAAATTGTTTAATCTTGACAGATTAATTAGTTTGGTAGAAAATAGAAATTGGTTCAATAATTTAATCTGAACCAAGGGAGGTGTTATAACATTATTTATTTGTGATAAGTTAGCATAAGTAGTTAAATATTTTTGAAAATGTTAAGGTAGAATATGGAGGCAAAATAATGGAAATTTAAAAAATGTTAGGAATTTTTTTTTTTTTTTGTAGGCATCCATGTCAATAAAATGTTAGGTGTTAAATGCTCTAAATAAAGAAGGAAAAATAAAATGTTAGGGAAGTAAGAAAGAAAAAGAAAGCTTCATTATGTTTTAAAAGATTTGATTGGCTGCTAGTCTAAATGCGCCTATGGAAAAAGTTATTTTTATGGTTTAAATCCTGATAATAAATTCATATCCTAAAGTTTTAAACCATAGCAATATATCCCCGCCATACTTTCATTTCATTCCATTTCCCCTAAATCATTAAACCATACCCTTTATCCCTTTTCATTTTCATTTTCCCTAAGTCATTCCCTTTTTATTTCATTATCGCGCATATCTTAACTTTTTGCTCATCGCATTTCGCAAAATTTAAATTTTAACCATATTCCCAAAACCCATCCAGTCTCGATTGTGATTTGCGATGTGGTGGCCCCACCATAATGCTCTTCTCCTCATCAAGAAAATGTGGCATATAACATTACACCATAAACCTTACCCCCCTCCTTACCTTTTCGCATTCGCACTCTTCATTGTTTCACAACCAAGTTTGCCACCTTTCAACTCTATTGATGCGATATAGTGGGACCATTCCAACCATGTCACCCTTTTCCATGCATCACATCACAAATAAAATAACTTACCGCATTTACGCTCATCATTAAATCCTGCGATCGTCGATGTGCGATAAAATTTAAATGTTGTGGTATGCGATAAACCCCAAAATCTACGGTATGCGATAAACTCTAAACTCTGCGATGTGCGATACGAGTGGGACCCAATCGCATATTGCACTTCACAAGTTTAAAGGGTTAGTGATAAGGAATATGGTAAATTTTGTGATCTGTAGGCTGCAGGCTGCGAGCGGGCCCACCTTTCTTTTCCACGTCACCTCCATTCTCACTGCATGTTGCACTTCGTGAGGTTTAACACTTTCCTCCACCGCACATAACAAAACCTTCCGACTTTCGATTGCGATGCAGGTCGAGTCCCACCTTACCTGCCATGTCACCTCCCTATCCCCTCACTTCGCACTTCACACTTCACAAGATTAGAGTTTACCTCCGCCACTCATAGCAAAACCTTCCAACTTGAGATTGCTATGTGGGTTGGGTCCCACCTTCCTTGCCACGTCACCTCCGCACTTCGCATGGCATCACCGATTCCATTTCTCATATCATAAACTATAAAACATTCCATGTGCGATATTTCTATGGATGCGATGAAGTTCATAACTAAAGTCTACATAATTTAGAGTCCGGGTATATGGGTTTTTTACGCTGTTTTGTTTAAAAAAGGGTTAAAAATAGCAGAAAGGACTCGAGTAGAAAATAGACACCACAAGTCAAGACAAGCAAAGGGCATTCATACAACATATTTCTCCAGCACAACACTCAGTTTGCCAACATAGTACTAAAAAGGTGGTGACTCAGCAAAAAATTTCCAGCACAAAACAACCAGAAATGCAGATGCACTCCTTTTAGATCGTTTTTCTTTCTTTATGTTTGTTTTCAGAAAGTGTAGTTTGCCTTGTCATTCAGGCATTGATTATTGTATTATTGTAAAATTTTGTATAAATACTCTAGTTTTGGAAGTATCAAAGGTCGATTGATTGAGATCAGAACTATTTTTGTCTTTTGGAGTACTGTAAGCTTTTTCAAAGCACCGGAACCTCAATAATAATCAGACTGTTCACAAGATTCTTGTAGCTTAAATACTGGTGATGTTTTTCTTCTATTAGTATTTTTTATTGTTGTCTTTCATTGTAACCATATGAATTCTAATTGCAAAGCAGAAAGCATGATGAATAGGATTTAATTTTGAGTACCTTATTCTGGCTGTGTTTACAATCATAATGTTTTCCATTGAAGGCCAAACTAAAGAATTCTGAATTTCTCTTTAGTTCTGCTATATATTTTTCATATTTCTATCATAATCCATTTATAAATTCGAAAGATCCAGTAAATACTCCTAGCTTGCCCTATGTTTACTCTGTGAAAAGTTGATGCAACTATCCAGTTATATTTTGACTCCATTGCCCAATAGACATTAATCAATTGAATACAATCAATTTTCCAAAATCCAAAACCAAACTCAAAACCCAAGTACAATCATAACTAGCCTAAAAACTTATCCAAACAAAGTTAAATCTTAAAGAGAAAGCCCTCTCTGAAACTGGCATGGGTAGATCCCAGTTTCTAAAGTTGGTTTGATGTTGGCATATGTGATTAGTTCTCACAATATATAGTAAATTGCAGAATGCTAACATGATCCTTTTGATTGATCTTAGATGTCTAAGATGGAAATCCACATGATGTACATGTTCCATTAAACAGATGGATACATGCCACAACACCACATGATAAGGTCATGAGACCAAAGGGGTGTACATCGACTTTAAAATTTTCTTCCATGCTCATAGTTCACCCAAATGATAATAAACATGAAAAATAATTAAAATGAAAATAAAGAGCTCACCAAACGATAATAAACAAATTGTCAACGCAAAGCTTGTCGCCACATCGAGTTGTGTAGCCCCAATGTAGCGGTGGTGTTGTGATTACCATCTAGGAAAAATGAAAACCTAACCGTGAACTATGTAAACTCCATGTTTTTTTTTCCAAAATTTTTGTGCGGACAAGAATAATACAAAATCATGGATCATAGATGTCACTACTATGCAGTGACATAATAAATTACAGTTTTATTTATAATATTGATGACGATGATGATGATGATGAAATTCCACTGAGAATGCTTTAATATTTTATTTATAATCAAAAGTAAGGGAGAGAAATGTCCCCGGATCACTATAGTTTTCCATCAAGAAGATTGGTACTGTGGCAAAGATTTTGAAAATTAGAGCAGATGTGAGTAAGAGCCGGGTAATCCAAGAGAAAGTGGTATTCATATTCAACCTTATTAATATGGAAAAGCTGTCACACTCTTTCATCCCAAGGTGTTTTGGGAATTTACCAATGCCTGATTTCACTCATAAGCTCATGAGAATTAGTTCTTATCTTATGTCCATTTACTTCTTAATATTGGTTCAAACATAAATATAATTCTCGTTAGCAAGATTGGGGTTCATAACCTCCTTGTAATACTTTAGCTTCCATTTTCCTTAAAAAGCATTTTCTCTTAAAATATTTAGTATATATGAAAATTAGATTTTATTTTTAAAGGTTTTATCATGGTATGAAGATTTTTAAGCTTCTAACTTAACAAAATTATATTCATCTTTGAACACTTTTTTTTCATGATTTTTGAACACACAAAAATAACTTATTTCTTAAGGTTAAATACACAATTTGATCTCAATGGGCATTAATTATTGAGCCTAATGATTAAGAATATGTACTCCTCTTCTTCTTTTTTAACACAAATCTAAATCATATATATATATATATATATAAATCTTATATTCCAATTTAATATAACATTTTAATGACTTCTTCACCAAATTATGGACTTTGTAAACAAATAAAAATAAATAGAATAAACTATACACAAATCAAATTTAAGTAAAACTAACCAAAATATTCTTCACCAAACTAATATAAAACTTTTCTCTAAACTGAAAATAAATAACATAAACTATACACAAGGCACATTTAATTAAAGACAACAAAAGGATGGGGTGTACACATCGTCAAACCACATTGAGTTAAAACGGAAATGAGATGAACTGAAGACATCATCCGTTATTTCAATGGATATCGATCAGGTTGTCCATTAAACCCTAACTTAAGGAAAGGTTAGGTTTTCTCCATAGATATTGTTCCACAAGTTTTTCCCATTTAAAGAGGCAAGGGAAGGATGGCACCCTCGCTTCACCCTTTAATAAAATTCAACTAGAAATTTGCAAAGCGGCCGTCACATTCACGTCAGATGAGGGAAAGAAAGATATGAAGAAATATGATGACGGGGATGGCATCTCTCTTCGCACCTGAAAGCAATCAATTTGATGGCAGACTAAGGGAAAAAGCGTGTTTCCCAAAGTCAACAAATGATAACAGATCACACCTAGAATTCATCATAATACTATCCACCAAAAAGACAAAACAAAAAGAAATCATCTCACCCGCTTCCCCCATCGATTGTTATCCATTTAGTTCGAGTGGGGGGATCAGATAATCTAAGGGCGGGATTTCATTCTGTACCGATCATGGTAATGGCAAGATCGCCTTTATGTCAAATTGAACATTTGGCCTGGCTCCGGTTTCTGACATAACCTTTCCCTCCCCATAACCCAGCTTGCCTCCACTTCCACCCGATTCGACCATGGGTGCGTTGTTGTACCCACTAGTAGCTACGATTACACGATATAATTATGCTTCCTCTCTTCTTCTATGTCGGTTCTGACTGACCCCCTGTAACCTACCTCTAGGCAGGCATTTCTGGGCATTCACTGATCCCTTACAGTTACCCCCACAACTATTGAAAAGTTTCTCCATGATTAAATATTATATGCAGAAATTTCAAGGGCCATAGGAAATGGTATGCAATCTCCACGATCTTGTCTAATCTCCAAGAGCAGGATCGAGAGAATACAGGGTAGGAGGAATTCTTCATAATTTACAGTTTAACTTCAATATGATGCCCTCTAGAGAGACTCGTCATGGAATCATGGATGAGGCAAACCCAAACCCTCTGAGGACAGCTGCTTTGACTACGTTCATGGAGCAGCAGCCCATGAGGGTGTTCCAGCAATTGCAACTCAATACTTTTCCCAGCTATCAATTACCCTCCAATGAAGTACTCCCCACAATGGCCCAACTTGAACCACCACGTGGTTTTATCTCTAGGGCTGATCATCATCTCAATCATTCTGTTAGGGGTTGCTTTAATGACAAAGATGATCAGTTCCTCATGGACGAAGGAAGTCATCTTGAAGCTGGAGGTGGTTATAGTACTCATGATGATGTTCAATACGCATCGTTGCCTGAGTGTGGATTGATCAGCTCTTCGTCTATCCAGACTAGTAATTACAGCCATGACAACTTCGCTGGGTGCACCCATCAATCTGCTACCAACACTGGAAACATAAGTCCCGGAACCAGGCAATGTTTTTCTCTCACCTCAAATGATATAATTTTTTTAATTCCTCTGGGTAGATCTTAGTGAATATGGATTTATGTTGATTATAGAGTTGTTTGCTGTCTATTTATTGATGGTTATTATGACGATAACTCTAGATCTGAAATTAAGATAGATTTATACACTTGTAACTGCACATCTATATAGATGTTAAGAATATGGTTTATACTCCATCTAAGTTTAACATGGATTTGTCTCTATATACTGTGTCTGGATGGTAGGATGCTAAACAATAAATGATTTAACTACTGTTGGCTTGCAGGTGGGAAGGATCTAGTAGCTGGCCCTCTGAGAAAGTGAAGGTCAAGGTGAAGAGAAAACTGAGGGAGCCGAGGTTCTGCTTCCAGACCAGAAGCGACGTGGATGTTTTAGACGATGGATACAAGTGGAGAAAATATGGACAGAAAGTGGTCAAGAACAGCCTACATCCCAGGTACATGAACAAGCATTCTTAGCAAACTTATATTGAATCACTCATTCTAATCAACGCTCAATTACTGGGTTAATTTTTTTTTTTTGCCACCAGTATTCTTACTGTACTTATATTGATTCAGTCATTCACTTTCTCTTCATTGCTCTTGCTGTACTTACATTGTTTCAGTCATTCTCTTTCTTTTCAGTGCCTCGTAGGGTTCGTTTTATAGGTTATAAAGCCTTTGAAATTGAAGTCTACTGTCATTACGTCTTTTAGGGTGGCATGTACAAATTGTGTTTATTCTTCACTAAATATATACAACAAAACACAATGTTTCCATAATTAGGTGAAAAACACAAACAGTCGAACATAATGAAACGGATGAGTCTACCTGTAGAGATTCATCGTCGTACATGTTCGGTGAGCACAAATACCCATAAATGAAATTTGTGTCATCAATAATATTTTTTACTTTGTTACAAAGCTCTAATTATGGTGATTAATATTTAAAATTATTTAAAAGAAAGTGATGAAAGTTAAATTTATTTAAGGACTATTAAATAATTTTTTTATTATTAAAAATTTTAAACAAAATAATTATTAAAGTATTTTTGGATTGAAAAATAAAGATAGGTAAGAAACTATTTGTTTTATATATTAAAATTAGTTTAAATACGTGAATCAGTTGGTTGGTAGAAACACTGTTATGCTGTCCACTACACTTCAATTTTTACATAAAATAAGATAGAAATGATATATCTCTTTGTTTAGATTCTAAAATATTATACAATTAAATATCAATATTATTTTCTATGGGATTTCAGATAGACTGTAATATGATATGTTATTAAGTCATAAGTAATCAGTTTAATTTTCCATATATATATATATATATATATTTAATAATATATAATATATTTGAAACATATATTATTAACGAATGAAATATTAAAATGAACAACAACCCAATGATCTAACAAGACTAGTGAATTGAGAAGCAACAAAACTATCTAAGAAGTAAGAATCATTTGGAACTTCAAAGTCAAATTATTATTATTGTAATTCAGTCAATTACTTAAAGAGATATAGTTCATTTTATTCTTAAATTTTCTTTTTTTTTTTGTATTTTTTTCTTTATAATAATAATAATGAAAAAAATAATTATTACATTATATTGGCTATGGCCTTGTGAGCGAGGTCTTTGGTCTTTGTGAGCGAGGTCTTTGGTCTTTGAAGTTCGAGATTCAAGTTTTCTCTAAGTGAAAAACTTAATCTTATATAAATATGTATCAATCTACCAAAAAAAAATTACTAATTATATATTAATAAACAATTTAACTTGCAAATACATATGAAATGCTAAGTAATATTTTTAACAGATATATCTAAAATTAAATATTTTATAAAATTACATTACAATACATTGAAAATAATTATATACTATATTGAATTAATATGATGATGATGGTGGTTAACATTGAATGAGACCAAACTTTGGTCTATCCAACCTAAAGAAACAAATTATTTAGTTTGTTTTAAAATTGTATTCCTATGCTGAAAGAGCTTGGAGAGAATTTTGATATGTTAAAAGGCTAGGAAGGTTGGTATTGCAACAAAGATTATGAAACTAGATCTAATGTGGGTGTAAGCAGGGCACTATAAGAGAAAGTGATTTTCATCCTTAATGTTCATATTCTCACAGAGATGGCAGATCCTTTCCACCCATGGTGTTTTAGGAACTGCCCAACGACCTATTTCACTATAGAGCTCTTGAGAATTAGTTCTTACCTTGACTATATTAAATTTTTTCTTTATAAAGAGGTCCTTATAATTAAAGAATACCTAATTATAAGGAGGTCCTAATTTAATATGGAGCTCATAAGAGTTAGGAGATCCTAATAATACCCAATTCTTTTTAATAAATAAAATAGATTACTATCATGATTATTTATATATATAAATAAGTCAAAATTTATCTCACTTTTAAGATATAGCAAAAGTTGAAAGAAAGGTTTACGCATTAAAATCAGTAAATCAGTAATTAAAATGAATATACAATTTTTAGATACTAACCTAATAAAAAATAATTATTAAATATAATAAAAAATAATAATAAACCATAATTATAAAAACAATAAAACAAAAACTTTGTATTTCAACCGAGATTAAAATAAATTTCATATATATTAACCCTTAAAATCTCTTAAAAAAAATGTATTCCCCATATTTTTATCAGTGCAAAATTGCAATAAAATATGATATCAATCGTCTATTTTATTTATCTAAAATCGACAAAGGCTAGTGGAGATTTTCTCTTGACTTCATATGGTTATGATTTGAAATTTTTTAATAATTCTCTATGGTGTACATCTCATACATTTATTAGTGTTCATGAGTGTTCATCCTCAAGTATGGCTCCTCACACAAATGAACGAGTCGAACATGAACTATTAAATCAACCGTTTCATGAAAGCTATCATATGCATTCTTTAACCACGATTCAAGTTTTCATAACTTATTGGTGCATTTGCATCATATGTAATATTGTCTTTATCGTTTAATTTTTGTTTGAATTTTTTCATTTTTTTAATGTTTTCTTTTAATATTATATCCATATTTGTTCAATAAATTTTATTAATATAAGAAGTATGTTTAGTTTATTCTGTTGTGTTTGTCAATATATTCTTTATATATTTACAAGGTTGTTCACAATGTTTTTTTACTATTGGCTAGTCCATCAACTCTATCATCATTACTTTTAGTTTTTCCTTTGTGGACTAATCATTTGTTATTAGTTTTTTCTTTATTGTATGATATGTTCTTATATGTTTTTCTTTACAACATTAGGGTTTATTTTTATTTCTTATGAGAATACATGATTATATGAATTGTTTTACTATTACTATTTTTATTACTATTTTCATTATCATTATAACACAGTAGAAATATAAAATATTTTATATTTGTTAATAATGAAATAAGGTAAGGGTATGAAATATTAAATTAATGTATATTACTTATTTTCAAACAATTTTAATATATATTTGAGAATGTTAAATATTTTTACTGAAATTAATGGTTTAAATTTTGAGTATTTTACTATTAAATTAATATAAATTTTGAAAGGAAGTAGAGGTATAGATTAGCTTTCTAAATTAATCCAAGATAGAATAAATTGTGGAAATTTAGAACATAATAGTTGCAAATAAAATGCAAAAAACCATTCAAACAACATTGTTTCTTGGGAAAATTCTTTTAAGATAAAATATCCACACTCTACAATGCACTCAATCAATTAACACCTAAATGGTTACAATATAGAGTTCTTGTACTATCAATAAGAGATTTTTAGAAGTAGCATAAAGATTCTAAAAAAATAGCATTAAGTTAAAAACTAGATTATAGTTTCTCCTAAACTTGGAATTGAATAAATACTCATAAGGAAACCATAAAACATTTATGGTTTTCCATTTTTACAATTTGCTAACTTCTAGAAAATAATTTTCTAACTATTGTTACTTATCATTCATTCTTGAGTAGTGATCTGAATTTGTTTTCTAGTACTAATTAGTATTTATTCCTTACTATTTATGTATGTTTATTCCCTACCAATGATCTACATTTATTCCTTGATATTATTGAAAAATCATTAGTTTCTCCATTATAGGATAGCATGGTGCATGACACAATCATCCCAACATTCTTTCGTTTCTCCATTATAGGATAGCATGGTGCAAAACATAATCATCCCAACATTCTCCCACTTGTAATATACCTTGTAGGAGTATAAGGAAGATGCATCAAAATATAAGATAATTTCTAGGGTCCATAAAACCAATAGACTTAGAAACCACTTAAATTTAAGCATGCTAACCAGTTTAATCAATGCATTTGCAAGATTTTTCAAAGTTTCGACTTTCATTACTATCATATTTCCATCCCCTTCTATGTGAAAGTTTTAAAAATTTTACAATAAAGAAATGTATACATAAATTCTTTATAAAATAAAAAAATAAACAATATCAATCACAAAAATTTCTTATTAGATTTAGCAAAAAAACTTAACCAAAAAAAATAAAAAATGTTTAAAGCCTCACACATAACTCCCATTATATAAATTTACCATTTAGAATACAATAGGATCATATAAAGTATAAAATTATAATCCTTTTACCTAAATCACATTATAATCTGATTACCTTAATAGAATTAGAAAGATATGAGCAAAAAAAACATGTGAATAATATCACGTGTTGTGTAAATCATATAACACATATTTAATATTCTCTCAATTTTGTTTTGTTTTCATATAGGGGGGCAAGGATGAAATGTTTAACAATGCCCATTGGTTCTCTACATAAAGAAATGTTTTGGTGATAACATGTTTTTTCAATAAATCTGCAACATCCTTCAAAGTGTCCACCTTCATCAGCAACACCTTCTTCTCATTAGGCATGTCTCTCACAAATTGATATTGAACATGAATATGATTTATATTAGAATTATAATCTAGGTTATTTTCTAGAAATATTGCACTCTAATTGTCACAATATAACCTTATAAATTGATGTGCAAACCCCATAGTTGAACATAATATTTATAACCATACAAATTCCTTAGTTGCATGGGTAGCTACCGTGTATTTAGTGTTTGTATTTGAGAGTGTAAATATAAACTATCTATTTCTCATCTAATTTATTTCTTCTCCAAATAGGTTAAACACCTAACCACTTGTAGAGATTTTGATATCTACATATCCAACCTATTCTACATTAACAACATCTTGTATGTCAATGCTCTATCTACTTTAGGTATTCATTGACAAAAAAAACCATAATATATATTGTCACAAATAATTAATTCTTTTTTTTTACAATTACGCAATGATCCTTTGTTTTTTATTTTGACATATACCTATTCAAAAATCTCATTGGGTGTATAATTTTTGGTCTAGTATGGACCATTACATACATCAAACTACCAACATGCCTAGAATAGGGAACCTGGGACTTTCCTTATTTCTATTCCTATGTCTTGGGATATTGACCTATAGATAAATTTACATCTATAGGAAGAGGGACCTTGACTAGTTTACATTCCTACATATTAAGCCTTTGTTGAAATAGTAACTAGTATTGGTCTGTATAATTGTTGTTTAGCTCATGACATAATGCAATTCTTATATATTTGTGAAAAGAAAAAAAATTCTATTGTCAAAGAAAAATTGTTTATAAGCATGGGTTTCATGCTTTATTTTTTTTTTTATAGGTTAAAGCACCCATTAAGTGCTTTTAGGGTTTTTTTTCATGACTCATTGTCCATGTCATCTTGTTCTAGACCCTTCTTAGGCTTATTATATCAAAGAAATAATTTTTTTTAGTGCAATTTTGTCTTTTATACCTTCTCCACCAATTCGGCCTAAAGAGAATACAAGTCGGCCTCATTAAAGGAATTCAACCACATAGAAATACTATAAAAGTAGTGCAATTCAACCAATTTGAGCATTTCTTCAAACTAGAAGTTCAATCTGCAATTTGAAGTGGAATATAATGTGTGAAGAGGCTAGAAAGAAAGAGGAAACTAAAGAAGAGAAGGAAGAAATAGTTGAAAAGAAAAAGGATTTAAATTTCTCTCTTGTTCTCCCACCTGTGCGAAGATTTTGAGTTGCAGAAGGGGCCAAAATTGCATGCTTGCAGTTATGATGCCTGATGTTAGGATGCCTATAGTTAGGATGAAATTTTGATGTAGTAGGGTCGAAATTCATTGTTAATACAATATTGGATAAGGTTATATTTTTTATTAGAAGTGATTGGAAGGACTATCTTGGGAGGATGACTTGGTGAATTAGTGGAGGTATTTGTCTTGGTCAAGGGTCTTGTTTATCTCATTTGGTTTTATTCTAAAGTAAGAGAAGATAATTTTTGGTTTTCCCCTAAGAGATGGGTTTTTCCCTGGTTGAGAGTGTACATCTTGTGTCCTTGTTGTTTTGATATTCATGAAATTATGTTTTGGTAGTTGCTTGATGATAAGAAAATAAAACAAGACAGAAAACAAGATAATAAGAAATCAACAAAATCACAAGTAATTATCAAGATAAGAAAATATTTCTTCCTTTTTTATTTTCTAACATGGTATTAGAGCTTAGATGAAGTAGAAAAGGAAAAATGAAGCTTTAAGATGAACAACTCTCATCATATTAAGAAAGGATTCAAGAGGATTTTTCAAGGTAGATCATAAGGGTGAAATGAAGCCTTATTGAAGGTCCATTGAAAGAATCAATTTTATAGGAAGAAGGAAGTATTAAGAAATATTATAGGACTCTTGAAAGGTAATATAGAATTTTTGGTGTCCCTACTAGCTAAATTAAAGAAAATTGAACCTTATAGAAATAGTACCAAACCCAAAAACATATTTTTGGCACCTTTATAAGTCATACACATTGTGATTACATTTCAAACCTGGTATAGAAGGTTTAAGAAAGTGAAGGTGCCAAGAATCACTCTTTAAGCATCATTTTTCATCATTTCAAGGAAATTGAATAGAAAAAATGAAAATCGAAGATCCTGTGAAGAAATCCAAAGTTTTGAAGTGTCTTGACATCATATCATATATTTGAAAAAAATATTGTGTATATTAATATAAGGAAGGTTGACACCTAACAATGGCCTAGAAATCTGACTTCAATCCAACAAAGAAATATTCTTGAAATATTAGTATTTGAAAGACATATTAGTGTTGGAAACTAGATCACTACTGAAGGGGGTGGGTGAATCGGTAATTTGAGCACTTATAAACTTTTCTTCAATTATTTAATCTTTAACGTGCATAAAATGTAACACATACCTATATATTAGTTCATCAAACATAAACCATAAACCATGAAAGCAATCACATAATAGACAAAAGTTTTTTTGGTGGAAAACCCTTCCCCAGGATAAAACACCACCTTGTTGTTGCTGCACTACATAATTATTTTATTAATTCTTAAACAGATTATACATGTATAAGCTCACTCCTATGAGCTGAAAGACTCAACTTCTTTTAATAGTATGCTGGAACTATCATACTATAAATTGTTTCTCTCTCGGATCTAAAAACTACCATATGTTGAAATCCACCATGATCAACGATCCTTGCCCGGTTACTTCTGATCTAAACATTATGATCTACAGACTCCGATTTGTTGGTCACCACCATGACCAATGAGCTTCACCTAATTTCTTCCAAACTATCCAACCACCATTAGATGGAGAAATATCTTCCATCTAATGAACCCACCAATCACTGTATACTAAAGGCCTTCGTTCCTTCACTTTCTCCATGCGAGACTCGTTTCATAACTTGTCAGACTCGATTCCTAAAACTCGCTCAACATGAGCACTGCAGCAACATAACATCAAAGCACATAATGAAAGATAAAATCTTCAACCTCCAATCAAACTACAATCTAAAAAACAATCCTCTCAACCACTACTCCAAAACACACCTCAACATATCACACACTCCATAATCATAAGGCTGAAACAAGCTTTATTTATCTAATTCTACTACTACAAACTGATTCATAATTTATTCATAATGAAGCTCACATAGTTTTCAGGGTCTTCTTCAAGCTTTCAATCACTCTATACACTACTGTAATCAATCCTACTAACAATGAGCTATCTCTAATATATATATGAACTCAAGTGCTCAACTCAATAATTCCTTAGAACTACTAAACCTCACAAATTTGCCCATATGCTTGATTGGATCCAGATTTAGCCCATTGACTCAATAAACCACTAACTCCATTAGAATTTTTGATATTTTCAACTTTAATCAGCTTCTGGAGGTGCCACATACTTTTTTGACCGTAAACCAAATTTTTTTTATCATTGAAGTCACCACACCACAAAAATTAGCTCAACAACGCGATGAATGTAGAGAAATAATCATCAAAACCCATAGTCACTCCCTTAGCACTATCCTGCATGATAATTTAGCCTCTTGGAGCTATAATTTCTCCCTTGGGCCTACCTCCATGCAATTATGAATGTCCATTCATTCCCTTGATGCCGCATGCATGCAAGTGGGGATAAAAATCAGTGAAAACATGAATTCTTCAGTCCATAACCTCTACCACCTATTGGATCATATTCTTCATCATCTGATGACTCCTCCAAGCCATTGAGATAAGTATGAAATTGATGAATAGGTTAAGAACAAGTCTATGACATGTTAGACCTATTCTGTCAACTTTAGGACTAAGACCAACACCTTCGTCTCCTCAAGAAGCAATCACAACATCTCTAAAAATCTCCAAGACCTATAGCAACATCTCTATCCTTTGTAGGGGAATCTCCAAGTTCTACACCATTAGTAACACGCCATACAACTGCCTCAAACACTGGTGGAAGCACCACCAACACATGAAGCATACAACTGAACATATGAAGCAACAATCCAATGTCTCCAAGACATGTAGAGACATAGGTAGCACCAAGAGAAGCTTCTCCAATATTCTACAATGGCAACGTCTCCAATAAAAAAATATGAGAAGCTCTCCAACCTTCTGTAGCAACGTGATCGCCAACCAACACACATGCCACAACCTCAAACCAATAAACATGTGGATCCATCTCCAAGTTAGAAACCACTAGGTCTATTCATAAGGACATTGACATCAATGCCAACTAACAAGACCATCATCCAACACCAAGCAATCATAACTCATACATTTGACCACAACACCAAGATCTTGTTCACATCAATGCCAACACTACAATGCAAACAATTAGGCCTATTTACAAGGTATTTTTTAGTGGGTTTCAAAACCCCTAATTAGAGAGACATAGTCACAGGCCTACATCAGTTATTATCAAGACTTATAATATTCTTAGCGTTCATCTAGTGGTAACACATTGAAAAGGAACCCATTCCGTAAATTTTTAAGAAGCAGTTCAAGATCATTTTTTACTGTTGGAAGTCTTATCTTAAGGATCAAAATAAAAAGTGAAAGGCTACAATTATCTCATAAATCAAGTAACAAAAAATACATATCAATCCATCTAAGGGAATTTAAAATTCATTCAAGGACTTTTGGTATCTCCTACATTTTTTCTCTAACAAGAGAATAAATAAACATCGTGGAAGAACACTCATATTTGACATTATTTGAAGGCATCTCTTTAGCACCCTGAAGTCAATAAAAGTTTTAGCTACATTTAATTCACCTTGTTAAGAGCATATTGAAGGGATAACTTAAGAAGGTATGCTATTGTGAAGCAGTCACTTTCAAGAAAGGGTAAGGTAAGGATGTTAGAAGGTACATATAACATCATATGTTCATTTGTGAGATTTTGTTTAAGGATCTAAATATAATTATGAATTAGGGTTTTTTAATATAATTCTAGGGTTTTTAGTCCTATATTTTTTGAATATATAAGATTATAAACCCTTGATGGTTATTAAATTATAATTCCCTATTCAAAAATCCTAACCCTATTCTATTTCATTCCCTCATAGAAACCATAAATTTTGGTCTCTAGGGTTTGTAGGTAGTCTAGGGTGAAATAGAAAACCCTAGTGAGGGTATAATTGGATTTGAGATTCAAACCCTAGAGTTAATTTTTCAAAATATAACATCATGAGACTTAGGGTATGGATCTAGAAACCCTAGGAATTCTCCCTCTCTAAAGGTTCCATAGATTAATTAGATTTTCTTCATGCTTTAATACTTGTATATTTTTCTTGATGGTACTTTTCAGTGAATGTTATAGGTATATAAAGAAATGCTAATAGTATGCCATAAATAACATAATGAATGAAAAAAATAGTAACTTGAAAATTTGTCACGGTGAGAGGGAGCCCTTCAATAGGAAGCCCTACAATGTTTGTAAACGAAACAACTCAAGGTATGTTTAAAATTACAAGATCTATAGCAAGTCCTCATCATATAAGGAGGTACGATCATTTTAAAATTGCTTGATATTAATGACTATATCTTTTCTATGGTTTTTCCATAGAATCATGAAGATTTGTATATTGTCAAGGTGATTGATTTTTAAGATTAAATAAACCCTTTTAATTGTCTTTTATTCACTTTGATAAAAGCCTTAGCCTTGTGTTTTTTTAGGATTTATTGATGGTATATATGGCACACAATAAAACCCTAGCCTTCTAGGTTTTGATAATAATATTTATGATTTATGTCAAAACTCGTGTAGAAGTTGATATAAGATTCCAAGGCATGAGATTGAAACCCTAGGTGTAAATTCTTCCTCTATGGTTAAAAACCTTACTTGGTTTATTTTTTGGATATATAAGGTTTAATATTAATTTTTTATAACCCTAGGTGATCTCATTGTGACAACATGTTATTGATAAAGTTAATTCCATGTGCTTATATATACATATTTGTGTGTCTTGTTGTATTTTTTGTTGAATTTTGCAGGAACATAGTGTGCAAGAAGTTGTAAAGAGATACGCCTACCTCATAACTGATGATGACCTTATGATGAGAATTATGGAAATAGGAAGCCACAAGAACCTTGATGACCTTTACCATATGAAGGAATGAATTTTTGGAAGGTCGAATTTCTCTGATGACATGCTAATGTAAAGCAAAGGGTCTATGTATCTTGAAGAATAAGAGTTGTTGATGGACTTATTCCCATAGTTAAGAAAGAGTTGGGATGAAATAAATTGTGTATCCTCCATAATTGATAGGGAGTACATGATGTTCTAGCCATACTTATGGTAAATATAAAATGATATTGGAGAATAATTGAGGCACTGTTCATATTGATATATTGAGAATGAAATTCATCTATTTTGAAAAGTCCTAAAGCCGAGTTTGGTGTAGTTGGAGAAGGAATATTCTATTGGGATTTGTTTGGATATTTTAATGACCTAAGTATCATCAGAATGGTTGAGGATCCCAAACATTGTGCTAGCTTATTGATAGTAAGAACCAATATGTTGGAAGCTTGATACTAGTTGGGGTTGTGGAGCTACAATATATTCTAAATGAATAAACAAGTAGTTGATGTGTTGATATCTCCATGAGAAGTTTTTTAGAAGCATGCTTGGATTAGTGGATAGCTATGATTTGGTTGAGAGGAAGAGATAAGTATCATAAGCTTCTTGTATGATGGTACTTAGGGATAACATCTTAGTTTGGTTGGTGTTGTGATCTCAGGTATAGTTTGGCCTTGATGATGTCTAGATCCTCATGTGGGAGGGAATATTGGTCTTATGGATATTTTATGTAGTGTTGACCTTGATGATACCTGGATCCTTGTAAGGGTTGGCATTTTGGCATGGAGGCCTATATGGTATCTATATCCTGTTGGATTTATGAAAATTCCCAAACTGGAATCCTATTGCAGGAACTAGAAATTATTCTCCTAATTATTAATTTAATTCAAAAATTTAATTATTGTTTTCTACGAAAAATAATGAATAAATCACATTGCAATATACACAAATAAAATTGTCGAAGAATAAACGCTGGAAGAAATTCTAACACACACACATAAAATTAACACAATGAGTTTTGGACAAAAGTTCACGGAAAAACCTAATGCGGGAAAACCGGTACAACAGCTAAGGGTTTTATTATTATGCAACAATGAAAAAATCTGAGTACAACTAGATGTAGAAATACTGGAAATCCTATAGAGAAAAGATCTGGAAAATATCTAGTGAGGAATTTTCATCACCCCCACAGGCAATCTCCTAGCATGACTTGCCTTCAAAGATACAACCCTATGACCCTCTGTTTCAGCCTCTGTGCTACTATGCATAGATGGATGGATATCTAGCCTCAGACGGATCTCTCATGAATACATTTTTCCTTCTGCTGATTGGAAATATGCTTCTACAACACTATAGGACTCCTTCTCTTCCTTTGGAACTGAACACATCTCTGACTCTTATCAAATTGATTTTCCTCTAGAGATTATTGTGTTTCCCCAGCGTCAGCCTCTCTATGACTCTTCTTCCTCTATGAAAATTCACTCGTTCAATATGGAATTCCTCCTCCAACCTCACTGTATCTTCCCCTCTCTCACTTCTTCGATCTCTGACTCTCTCTCTAGCAACAGACTACTGCTACTCAGGAAATTGATCTGCAACGTAATCAAAATCTACAAGTGAAGTCTTCATCACCACATCGAGCTCCTCTTATAATCCTTTGTTGGATCACCAATGACAAAGATTAAAACTTAATCAATGGCTAGGATCCTTTCTGGATCGATCTGAGTGAGTTTCTAAATTGTTCTCTCCTTATATCAATTAATAATGATTAATTAACCATATTCCCTAAGTTAAGACTTAGGGAATATTTAAAAGTTGCTTAATAATATAATTTAGATACTTCTAAGTGGAATTTCCAGAAATTATTCCTGGGTTTTGGATATCTCATGTATTCTATCCTCTCTTCAAATTTTCGTGTGTAGAACACATCCGATTCTTAAAAAAATGACAGGATTTATTCGAGGGTGTACCCTGATGGTACCTATAGTAGCATGTTTCCTTGATGACACCTTAGTCCATGTCAGTGTCTTAGATCCTTTAATTAGTGCCTTGGAAATAAAAATTTGATCCTTCAATCGGTGTCTTGGTAATGACACCTGCATCCTTGAAATAATGTCTTGACACTTGGATCTTTAAAGTGATACCTTGGCAATTTAGTATCTAGTATTGCGTATTTTTTTGCACTATTCATAGAAAATTTCAAATTGAGGTCAACCTTGTACCCGTTGAACAATTATGAATACCTCCCTCGTTAAGAAAGAGTGTTGAAATAGTAACTAGTATCAGTCTTCATAATTGTTGTTTAGCTCATGAAATAATGTAATTATTATATATTAAAAACAAAAAACAAAAAAAACAAAATCTCAAAGAAAAATTATTTATAAGCATGCGTCTTATGTTTTATTTCTTTTGTTTCTAGGTAAAAGCACCCATTGAGTGATTTTAGGGTTTTTTTTCATATTGAAAATCAAATTAACTCAGAAAAATATATAAAACACACATAAAAAACTAGACACCAAGTAATGGCAGAAAAGGCTTCGGCCTCACAGCTTCCTCACATAATTTCTCATTATTAAAAGCATGTAGTGTTACAATTAAATAGATGAGGAGATAGTGTATCAAGATAGTGCGTGCTATCTTGAACACCATGGTTGAGATAATTTCTCAACCAAACACACACCAATATAGGAGCTACCTAAACTAACTCCTATCTTAGAGGAACAACCCAAACTAAAGAGTTAGGCATAAATTCCTAACTTGTGATATTTATTTTATTTATTTATTTTTGGATTTATTATTGTTTTGTGAGAGAGGCTAACATTTTCCCCTTCAATGATAAATCCAAAATAAGAACGAGGAACCATCTTCCAAGTTCTCATGTTGATCCTCAAAAACATTGCCTGAAAACCGCCAAAGCTGGATGCTGAAAAACTGCAATCTAAAGAGACCATGAGTCAGTTGTATGTCTGATTAATCTCTGAATTTCGCTTGACAACTCCATCAAGTGCCAAGTTGCAAAAGGATCCATCTATCCTTTGCATGAAATCAACATCATTTTTCCACTAAAAAAATTTGTTGAATGCCCACTCGCTGATGATGTAAAAAACAACTCACTGTTTCTTTTGTTGTGTTGAAAATTGTCACTGCTACTTTGCTGTCGACTGCCCACTGGTGAATTTGTTGATGCCCACTAGCTGTTGAAGATTCCCACTGGCTGCTTTTGTTGGTTTTGTCGATACTTTCAGTCTGACAACCACCATCAATTTCATTGACATTTTCCCCCCTTTGTTAGCTGAAAGGAGAGACACTTCTTTGGAAAGTATTCCTGAAATCCCCCCCTTCAGGTGTAGGAATGTTGAACTAGTGTAATCCCTCGTTCAACTGCATGAGAGTACCATCTTCTTTTCACTGTCGGCTGCACTATGTGTGATTGTATTTGGTTGTAGAACTGAGACAATTTTTTGACTGTGGATGACCATTCCCAAGGATCAATCCATTCATAGTTGATTTTTAATCTGGCTGATTTTTGTTGGTTGCAGCATTTCTCAGATGAATGATTTGGCTTGCCACAATGGTGACAAGGATGGAGATCAAAACAATGATCTTCCATATGACCGATTCTTTGACAATGAGGACATTTTTGTTTTACTGCAACTTCGAGTTGCGTGCATTTTTGGTTGTCTGCAACGTTCTCGGAACTTGCTGAGGTGATCTGTACAATAAATATTGCACTGATGAACTTAATTGGTTTGGAATAATCTGGGATACGCAAGGTTGTGTCATCGTTGACATATCCTAAGCCTCGTCGATTCTTGTTACTTTGAATTTCTTCCCATGGCTTGATGATTGGCTTGGAAGAAATTTGAACTGGAACAACTTCACACTTGAAGTTGTTTGGATGAATGACTTATCATCTGGATGGTTCAAAGACTTGAAAGTATCACTCTTTTCTTGCAACTCATTTCTTTGTAGTTGCGACTCTAGTTGAATAAACTCGATGGTTTCATTTTTTTGTTGTAGATGTCATGAAATATCAGCAAGAGTTTCTTTGCTGATTTGCACCATGTCTTCATCACTTGAGAGGATCAAATTGTGAAGAATTTTTAACAACTGGATGTGTTGCACCATCTGAACTCACTCTCATGAATTCATGATCTCTTATCATAGATGTCATGCTTTGAACTGTTTCACTTGATTTTGTTACTTGAATGATATACTCGCTTTCTATGTGGCTTGAATGGTACGCTCGCTTGATTTGTTGCTTATTGCGCTTGCTTGGAACACTTGCTAGAGTTGTAGAACTTTCTTGCTCGAACTCTTTAATTCACGCTCACTTGATGACGATCGCTTTGCTTGAATTCTCACTTGAATTAATACTCACGCTCACTTGATGACGATCGCTTTGCTTGAATGCTCACTTGAATTAATACTCATGCTCGCTTGATGTAGATTTCAACTTGCTTGATTGGTGTTAGAGTTGAACTTGCTTGGTTGCTTTGATGGTTGCTGCAATGTACTTCACGCTCACTTGAATGAATACTCACGCTCGCTTGCTTCAGAAATGGCTAGATCTCTTGCTTGGTGAAACTTGTTTCTCTTGTTTCAAGTTTACTAGAACTCACGCTCGCTTACTGCAACTTTGTACTGACTTGATGAAAATGGCTTGAATGAATACTCACGCTTGCTTGTAGGAGATGTGAACTTGTTGCTTGTTTGCTTTAGAGTTAAAACTCGTGCACTCACTTGATTTTTCTTAAAGAAAGGGTGTCAAACACTATCGAAAATGCACCCAAGAAAGCTTACAATGATTTTAAAGATTCACTTAAAATAATGAATTCACGTGTCCTCTTAGAAATTCATTAACAATTAATTTTTAATGATTCACTTAAAACAGTGAATTTGATTACAAGTTCTTAAATGTATTGGCAAGAACGTTGATGTAGACTTCGCTTTAAAACACTGGAGTTTCTGGATTCATGAACTTGATTGTATTGAGTGAATTTTCTTGTTGAAGTAGAATGCTGATGTTGAAAATATTTGGTTATGTGTTGTAGTTACAAAAATGCATGTGTTGAGTTTAATTATCCTTCCGTGCAGCTTCTTTGTTACAGATGTTGTGCTTGCTTGCATTGAACTTTATGAGTGTGTTAAATGAAATCTTTTATGTGTCAAAACTAGACACAAATCAAAAGCAACATCATGAAGCCATAAAAAACCATCACAAACACACATGGTGTACCTAATATCCCCTTATTCAATTTCAGGCGAATCTAGGACACAATCACCAAAAAATGATATCTTTATTAAACTTTGGAGTACATAATTTCTCAGCTTCACAACATCTCCATGGAATCAGAGTTCCAAAACTTCTTAAAAGAAAAAAATGTCTTCAAAAACTTATTCAACCTCCTACAACAATGAGCTTTCCTTTGAAAAACTTATCACTCCAAACTTACAAAAAATTTACCTTATTTCATCCAAAAGTTAAAAAATTTCACCTTATCACTCCACAAAAGCCTCACTTTACTACCTTTTCAATTTTCCATTAAAATGGAAATCACTTTAGAAAAGTGAATTATTTTCAAATGTTTTATTTTACTTTTTTACATTTAAAGCACACTCTATCTCTTCAAATTAAATGAAGTGTACTCCTTTTTAACAAAAGTACTTTCAAAAAACAAATTTCAAATCCTTTTATAAAACAACTCACCCTTTAATGACTCAAAAGTAGTAAAATACTGCTGGATATTTTCTTTCCTTTGTTACCTTCGCAAAGACTCGTTTACCTTCCTATATTTTCTTCACGTAGACTTGATTTATATCAAATATTCATCGAGTCATCTGGATGGGCAAAATGTCATTTGCCGTCGGTTTTTGTAGTAATTTTTGCTACAATGAATAGAGTGTGTAAACCATTCTTAAATTCTTCGCTCAACAGATCATACACGAGCCGATGGCGTTTAACAAGGCTCTGTCCTTCAAATTTTGGAGACACGATATTTAGATTGAAATGCATTTATGTGGCAGCAATGCCCTTAATACCCTCAATTCATTCTTTATACTTCTCTTATAAAGAAGCATACCATGAACCATGAGATTAGTCCGATGATATTTTACAAGTAGCATCAATATCTCTACAATTAATAAGATATAGACTTATATATGTTTCTTACGACTTGAATTCTAATAACGTAGCAGATTCTTGTCCTAATTCATGTGAAAGCTTTTAGATAATTACATTATTTACTGTTGAAGCTGTATAAAAAAGAAAATCCTATCATACCTATATTTTCCCCATCAGTTGTTCCATTTAGGCCTTTCTCGCGGACTTTTACAGATTGATTTGTATTATCTGATCTAAAACTCAAATTTTGAATTCTATTGTTAGTGTCAGCACCCAGAAAATGCACATTTTTCTCCTTGTGGGTTGTTGCATCTAAACTCTGATCAGCTTTCTCGAAAACATCTTGAGTGCTTATTGTCTGAACGACCGCAGGAAGTGGAGCAATAGCAGTAGGTTCTTCACCTATAGCTCGTCCGATAATCTCTTCATATGAGCGAACTTTGTGAACTTCTTTCTGAAAAGAAGATCGAAAGCCAAAGCTTTTGCTCCTCGTAAATGCTCCTAGAGAACTCCAATCTATTTCTGGCTCGAGCACCTCATCGATATCTTCTCAGGTAGTTCTTTGCTGGGGATATTATGTGTGATTTATGCTTTCTTTTCCTCTGACCAATTTTCCTCGACTTTACTGTAATGAATAGATTGATCCACCTCGGTCTCAGTTTGATTGTGACTGCTGATGGTAGAGGCTTTAAATTTTCTTGGCTTTGTTAATCAACTTCTGCAATAATAACTTGATATGGTGGGCACTGCGCATCTTATTACTTGGACTATACTATTCATCATGGGAGCTATGGTTTTTCTTGGATTTGTTCCATAACGTTGAAACCAAAATGGCACCAGCCTGTAAAAATTTCTTTGGAGGTAGCGTTCTTGGGACCCAAAATTACAGAGCTCTGCGTTCGATTCAAACAACTGCTCACGGTCACCTTTGAACACAGACTTCTACGTTCACATCTTTAATGCTCCCTCAACACTGCTTCAACTTGGTTCAACACCATTGATAAATTTCCTCTCTTTGTCATATAATTCCTGAATTCACACTTGCACAGACAGTCTATGTATATATTCAAAATAGGCATCTTAACAAGCTCTGATACCACATATTTAAAATCAAATTAACTCAGACAAATATATAAAACACACATAAAAAACTAGACACCAAATAATGGTGGAAAAGGCTTCAGCCTCACGACTTCCTCACATAATTTCTCATTATTAAAATAGTGTAGTGTTACAATTAAATAGATGAGGAGATAGTGTATCAAGATAGTGTGTGCTATCTTGAACACCATGGTTGAGATAATTTCTCAACCAAACACACACCAATATAGGAGCTACCTAAACTAACTCCTATCTTAGAGGAACAACCCAAACTAAACAGTTAGGCATAAATTCCTAACTTGTAATAAACTTGTAACATTTTATTTATTTATTTATCTTTGGATTTATTATTGTTTTGTGAGAGAGGCTAACATGTCATGAGTCATTTTCCATGTCATCTTGTCCTAGACCCTTCTTGGGCTTATAATATCAAAATAAAGAAAAATTATTTTACATAATTTGGTATTTTATACCTCGTCCACCAAGTCAGCCTCAATGAAGGAATTCGACCACACATAAAGACTATAAAAGCATTGCAATTTGACCTATTTTAGAATTCATTCAAGCTATAAGTTCGATCTGCAATTTGAAGTGGAATAGAAGGTGCAAATATGCTACAAATAAAGAGGAAAGTAAATCAAAGAAGGAATAAACACTTGACAAGCAAAAAGAGCCAAATATTTCTCTCTTGTTCTCCCACATGTGTGAAGATTTTGAGTTTTATAAGGGGCTGAAATTATAGGCATGCAGTTAGGATGAAATTCTAATGCATTAGGGTTGAAATTCATGGTTGATGCAGTATTTAAGAATGTTGAATATTGTTGATTGGAATTTGACTGGAAAGACTATCTTGAGAGGATGAATTGGTGGATTGGAGGAGGTCTTTGTGTTGGTCAAGGGTCTTGGTTGTCTCATTTGACTTGATTCTAAAGGAAGAGAAGAGAATTTTTTGTTTTCCCCTAGAAGAAGGTTTTTTTCCTAGCTGAGAGCCTACATCATGTGTCCTTGTTGTTTTGATATTCACGCACTTATGTTTTGGTAGTTAATTGATTATAAGAAAATAAAAGAAGATAATAATAATTCAAATAAATCACAAGTAATTATCAAGATAAGAAAATATTTCTACCTATATGATTTTCTAACAACCTCTATGATATTATTTTGACATATATCCTATAATTCAACTAGGGTTCCTTGTTTTCTCAATCTCTTTTAATTTCTGTGCCCAAAATAGAATTTTAGCACCAAGGTATTTCATGCCAAATTTAGAGGCATTTGAGTTTTAGCATATTTGGTCATTTTCTTGTCATTTCCAATCGAACATAATCATGAACATATAAGATTGCATACATAAAATGATCATGAATTTATTTGAATACACGCAATGATGAATGTTTCTCCTTGTAAAACCAAGTCTTAATATATAACTATCAAACTTTTGATGCCACATCCTTGGAGATCATTTTAACTTGTACAAGGAATTTTTTTCTTTTTTGTCTTATAAAGTAGCTCTTTCTTTCCCTTAACTACAAAACCTTTTGGCTTTTTCATGTAAATTTATTTTTCAAGATCCGTGTATAATAATTCTATCTTTACGTCGATTTTCTCTACTTCAAGATAAAAAATACGAATGATGGAAAAAATAAATATAATAGAAGTTAATTTAGCAACAGGAGAAAATTTCACTAAAATAAATTCCCTTTAACCTTGGAAATATCTCTTTTCTACTAATTGATCTTTGTACTTCTCCACTTTACTTTTTTCATTCAACTTCTTCTTAAGCACCCATTTACTACCAACACACTTTCTTCTAACCAACAACTCAATTGGATTTTTTTAACAACCTTGGGCCCCTACTTCTAAGGCCTTAATCAACATTTATTATAAATTTATTTTTTATATTAGGAGGTTGGATACAACATGTCATTGTACCCCTTGTTTCCTATATATACTAAGGAGAGCAAGTCTTAGGATAATTATAACTTGTATTGTGTAATGAATTCATTATACCCCCTTGAAGTGGTCTACAACCATTGACTTATTATCAATTTTAAGGAACATGGTTCATAACATTTAGTATCAAAGCATACAAATCTAAGGTTTTGCTGCTTCAAATAAGTTAACTTGGAATTTTTGTTATAACCCTTTTGTGGGACACTTCTAATGGTGAAATTTTGAGCATGTTAAGAAGAATATCTGAGAACTTCTCATCAAAAATTTATATTCATATTCACTATAATTTCATAGGTATGCCCTATGGAATTTAGGTTTTTTGAATTATCCAGAAATTTGTTTCAAATGAGAGATCTTTGAATTTTTATTGTTATCTTTATTTTTTAAGAAACTTCATATTGTGAAATGTTTATCATATTGAGGAACAACATTAGGTTATATCTAAACAAAAATTCATGTTTCAGTTCACAACATGTTCAAAGATATACTACATGGAAGTTAGGGCTTGTGAATGGTCCTGAAATGATTTTTAAATGAGTTATCTAGACATTTTCACTATAATGTTTTTCTAGCAAACACTGGATTGTAAAATTTTTAGATATTTAAGGAAGCATACTGAATTTCCTTAGGTTAAAATTTTAGAATCATATTTGAAAAATTGGACACATGACACACTTTATAAATTAACTCTTGGGACGAGGTCAAAAGTTAGTAATTTTTGGGAAAGTTATCATTCTCTTTCAAGTGGCACGTCAAATTTTGGTTATAGTTGTAGAATTATATATTAGAGTAATATAGGCTAAAATTTCAAATTTAGAAGGTCTCAAATCTCAAATATATATCAAGACAAATATCAATCATCTAGAAAATCTCCAAAATTAAGGTTTTAAAGGTACAAAACTTACAAGTGACATAACTTTTATTGGAAGATCCATTTTTTAGTGACTAAAAACTGACATAAAGAGGATTATTGTTATGATTTTTTCATATGGATCCAAGAAAATATCCAAAAAAATAGTATACCAATTAAACCTCTTAAAGTGTTATGCATGACTTGTGAAGGAAATGAAGAGATACAAAACTGACTATCCCGTTTAGAAAGTCAAACTAATGAATTGAAGGACTTGTCAATGAATAAAGTTGATTTGGTTGATTATAAAACTAATTATAACATAAGATGGAATGAAAAATGGATGAAAATATGTAACTTGTAGAACCAAACATGAAATAGTTGGAACATAATATAATAGAATCCTTAAATGGAAGGAATCCCAAAATTGGTTATATGATTGAAGCAACTCGTGAAAATAAAGGCAGTATTCATGTTGAAAATTTTTCAAATAATAAGAATTTATAGGACGATTTAACTCCAATAATGGATTTGTCCACAAGGTCTTAGATATACTGTGATTGAGTGCATTGTTAAGGCACTCCTAGATGTTAAGTCACTAGTTCAATTCCCTGCCCTATTTGGTTGTTAATCTTGGACATGACCATGATGTAGCCTCACCAATGTTGAACTTACAAAAAGAAAAATCCAGTAATCGAGTTAATTATAGATGGATTCCAAATGGAATGGACCTTCCTAAGGCTAAATTAAATTATTTTTATGGAGCATAAGTCTTTACTTGGGTGCATCAAGTAGAGAAACATTTTAAATTGCATATTATTATGGATGATACGTAAATAACTCACATAGAAAAATTGAACCTTGAGATAATAAATATCAATGGTATCAATGGGCAAATAAAAGGAAGCCTCATTCCTATCATTATACTTGGTGTTTATTTTAAAAATAATTATAATAAGAATATGTAAGAGATTTGAATGAAAACTACTTTTCTTAATTGTCAAGAATCAAGCAGTATGGTGAATAAAGATTATAATTCATAATTTCAAGTTTTGGAAACAAAGGTGGATAAAATAAGTGATAAAAATTTTTTGGAAGCTTATATGTGTGGATTAAAAGAAGACATTAAACATAGTATTTTCCTAAAACATATTGAATAATTTTCTCGTAATATTCAAGCCAAGGATAAGGCTATAGAAAAGTCTACCATGGGAGCATACATAGGAAGGAGACATTATTTTGGGATTCATAAGGAATATATACCTAAACCTAATTAAATATCATAGAAGGAAATGTAAGAGGGAAGTATAAAAATACTATGCTTTGGTTGTAACAAAAAATGGTCAAAAGCCCATAAATGTCACGAAACAAAATTGTTCACATTGGAGAATAATGATGAAGATAAAATGGAGGCATATACATATAGAGATTAGGAAGATCTTCTAAAAGTAAAAGAGTAGGAAATAGAGGAAAAACGTATTCACGACATTGATTTAGATGGATGTAAGATATCTATTCTTGAATTGGTATGCTTTTCATCACCTCAAACCCTAAAGGTTGTTGGTTACATTAAGAAGAAACATGCCATAGTTCTTATCAACTCTAGTAGCATGCATAAATCAATTGATAAAGGAGTAGCATAGCACCTCTATTGTTTTTTTTTTAATGTCTGGTGACAAATTTTCAAGTTTTAATTGCAAATGGAGGGAGGGTTTATTTTTTGAGAAAATACCACAAAATTAAAATGAGTATGGGATAATATAATTTGTAAATCCTAGTGTATTCCATTCCAATTAGAAGTGTATATGTTGTTCTAGGGATTTAATGATTGAAAACATCTAGTACGATTTCTACAAACTATAATGAATTATTTATGAGATTTAAGTATGAAGGAATTCAATTTTCTCTCAGACTTAAAATTTAGATATTCTCAAGTCATCATCTCTCATAGAATGGAAAATATCTCTTCTCTTTTGAAGAAAAATTCATTTTTTTGTAATAATGAAAATACCTTGGCATTCTCTCTCTTAAAGGATGCCATGTATTCTGCACCATTATTCATAACACTTGATTTTGGTAAAAAATTCATAATAGAATGTCATGCATTAGGACAAGGAATTGGAATAGTGTTCACATAATAAGGAAGACCATTAGCTTTTGAAATTTAAAATTTGAGGGAACATATAGGGTGAAATCAACATATGAAAAAGAAATGGAAGCAATTCTACATGCAATAAGAAATGGAAACAATATCTCATTGGGAGAAATTTTAAAATCAAGATATACCATGATAGCCTAAAGTAATTTTTGGAGAAAATATTTTCATAATAAAATCAACACAAATGGGTATAAAAAAATGTGAGGGTTTGATTTTGAAGTAATATACAAGAAGGGGAAGAACATTGTAGTATTGGACGTTGTTTCTAGATTGAAATAAGGCTCAAGTTTATATTATATTGCATCTTCTATTTTAGTATGGCTAGAAGAAGCTTTCCATGAATGGAAAAATGATAACATTACTAAAAAAATATACGATGTAGAAAGTAAGGCACGAACTCTATGGAACATTGAGAGTGGAAAGGAGCTATTTTTTGGTACAAGGGTAGACTATTTTTATGCCCTCAATAAAATTTGAAGGAATAAATATAAAGGGGGTCCCATGAATTTTTGATAGTAGGACATTCATGGTTATTTAAAATATATCAAAGGATCAAGAAATATATTTTTGGGGAGTGAATAAAGAAATATATTCAAAATTTTGTGAGAGAATGCAAGGTTTTCAAAAGAACTATAGAAGAGACAATAAAATATCTAGGGTTACTTCAACCATTACACATACTTGATAAAATACGGAAAAGATATCACTATAATTCATTACAAGGTTACCAAAATATGAAGGTAAGGATGCCATTTTGGTGGTAATTGATATACTCACAAAAAATGCACATTTTTGTGGAATTCAAAGTACATACATAAAAATCCAAGTGGGCAGAAGTGTCCATGAAGGAAATTTGTAAACTTCATGGTCTTCATAAGGGAATAGTAAGTAACAAAGATATGATACTTAGAAGATATTTTTGGAAAGAATTATGGAAGATGAGGTAAACAACACTAGAAATGAATTTATCATAGCATCCACAAATAGATGGTCAAATAGATATAGTGAAAAAAAAATTCGAAGGTTATCTATGATTTACTCTTTACATAAGAAATATGAATGTATGAAGTGGCTTCCTCTAATAGAATGATGGTAAAACACTATGACTATTAAAATGACTCCATTTGAGGAAAATTATGGATATACAACTCTTACTATCCCATACTTTTTGCAAGATAATTCCAAAGTGTAGAAAGCAGAGCCACATATGGAGAGTACTAAAGAGACATCGACAATTCCCAAGGAAAATCTTCAAATAGAGAAAAAGATTATGAAGAAGCAAATAAATCAACATCAAAGTGAATGAAAATTTGAGGAGTGTGATTAGGTATTTCTAAGACTATCTAAACTAAATCTAAAGAATAGTTGGAAATTATATCCAATATTTTATGGACCCTACTTGAGACTACTTACAATATTGGATAAGGTTCATGTGAACTAGGTATTCCTTCTTCTCACATTCATAAGGTTTTTCATGTATCTTTCCTAAAAAGGTTTTGGGGAAAAATATGTCAGTACAAACAAAACTTCTAAAATTAGATAAAGAAGTGAGGTTGATTCTTAAACCAAAAAAAATTGTGGATACTTTATTTCTATCTATTCAAAATAGAATGATTATGGAGTACCTAACCAAGTGGAAGAATATGCCTCTCAAAGAAGCTACATAGGAAAGTGAGCAATTCAGGAAGAAACATCCTCAATTACAAGTTTTGATGGAAAATCATTTTTAAAAGAGGGGGGATATATTAAGGGCCTTGAGATCCTATATTAAGGCATTAATAATAATTCTTTATTATAAAATTTATTTTATTAGGAGGTCACCTATAACCATTAGGGGAATTTTGAAGTCTAAAATGGGCCTCCTAAGAAAAATGTACAACCAAAATAAACTTTATAAGAACCAATATGATTCAAGATGATGATGTCAGCCATGGGGGATAATTCACCATTTTTTAAGTAAAAGGCTAAAAATATTAAAAAATAATAAAATAATAAAACTACTTTTTCAACTTGTATTTTCAAGTTATCTCCCAAAGTTTTTATTCAAGTTTTGAACGTGAGTACTCGTTGGATGCAAAATTTAATTCCTCATCCAAGTAATACCCATGTTGCATGCTATTGATGGACCTTTCTACACGAAATATGAGAAATACGTTAAAAAAATGTGATTGCAATCATGTTTTTCATGTATTTATCATTTTTCAGGTAGCGACATCCATCAAAAGTATGCAACATGGGTACTCCTTGGATCAGGAATTAAATTTTGCATCCAATGAGCACTCTCGCTCGAAATTTGAGTAAAAAAATTGGGAGATAAGTTGAAAATACAAGTTGAAAAAGTAGCTTTTTCTTTTTTCCCTCTAAAATGTGATGATGCAATCAAATCTTATTTTATTATTTCCACTATTATTTTATAATTTCCTTGGGAGGCCCATTTTAGACCTCAAAATTCCCCTAATTCTTTCAATATAATTGTACCCTTTGTCTCCAATATATATACTAAGGAGACTAATCTTAGGAGCATCAAAACTTCTATTTTGTATTGGATTTATTGCAAAATGTTGTTTACCCATCGAATTGGACTTCAATAATTAACTTCTTATTAATTTTAAGGTGCATGGCTCATAAAATAAATTTATGTCGTATTCTTATCCAAGCATACAATTTCTTCACCCATGGACTTCTTACATAGTTCACCATCCTCTAAATCCACTTCCTCCTTAATAGTTCTCAAATCATCATCACAAATACACAAATAAAGAATGAAATTTAGGTTGGCTATGCCTTTCTAGTTTCATTCTTTCTTGAATCGATCTCCATTATATTGGAGTAGGTGGTTATTCATCTTATGACTCATGCTACTTAGTTGAGTTAGATTCATCATGCTTCAATTTAATAGTTCTCAAATCATCATCACAAATACATAAATAAAGAATAAAAACTAGGTTGGATATACCATTCTAGTTTCATTTTTTCTTGAATCGATCTCCTTAATATTGGAGTAGGAGGTTCTTCATCTTATGATTTGTGTTCTTCAGTTGAGTTAGTTTCATCATGATTCAATTCAAACTTTATTGTCTCTAGTTCTCCTTCCTTGGTATAATTTCTTATTTAGAAACACCTTTAACCTATTTTAAGACAACATCTCGTCCATAAATAACCTTCATAGTTTATGGGTTCAAAATTTATAACCTTTAATATTATCTTGTTAGAATATTGATACATATGAAATAATCATATAACAATATGAAACACCATAGAAATTTATGATATCCTAATATGTATAATAAAAATAGTTAATCAATAAAATAAAGGAGATGAGAGACAAAAGAAAGAACGCACCATATTTATGTGGTAAAACCCCAATTGTTGAAACATCCACAAGAAGCTAATAACATATTTATTATATTAAAAAATATCTAATCTTACATAGAGCACAATCAGAAATGCTTCACCACTTTACGATGATAAGGCTATCATATGTTTTTTGTGTTTCTCATGGGACTCCCTAACCTCTATTATATATCAATATATGTGGATGAATCACTTCCCAATAGTATGTGTGGGATAACGTAATTTCACCTCTTTATATAACAAATTATTACAATTGTATTTTAATCCATGATGAATGTGGAATATACCTATCTTATATAAGATTAAATTTTCTTTTGACATAACCTATACATTATTACCTTCCAAAGGGATACATTCCAACACACCCCCCCTTTAATGATGAGTACTAGAAATATCAAACACTTATAGAAGAAGATGGAATTACATCAACACTCCCCCTTAATGAAAACTTCCCTCATTCTAAACAACTTTAAAAGTAATACAAACTTTTCCTCCATCATGGATATGGTGAAGATGTCGATTGTGTTTTACTCAATGGTATAATACTCCAAAAAGTTCTAAAAGTATCACAATTAATGAGAAACACTTATGAGGAATTCTAAACATTGTCAATGTTAACAAATAAACACTTGAGGAATTTTACACAAGTAAAACTCATACAGAAGTATAAACACTATCAACAACAACAAACAATACTCCTAAAGAAGTTTTTCATTTTCACGAGTAACAAAGCAACACTTCTAAGTAAGTATGAACAAATCATACTCCTAAAGATGTTTTCATACTATCAGGAGCAATAATAAATACTCATGAATAAGTATGAACATTGTCACTGGTAACAAAGCAACACTTTTGATGAAGTTTGGACACTATCACTACCAATAAAGAAACACTTCTAAGAAAGTATAAACACTATTACTAGTATGAATGCAACACTTCTAATGAATTGTGAACAAATAACACTCCTGAAGAAGTATTAACACTATCACCAACCACAAGAATACTCATGAGAAATTCTAACAATGTCACGAGTAACAAAGAAGAACTTTTGAGGAATTATAAACAAATAACATGGCCTAAATAAGTCTAAACTTTGTCACCAGTAATAAGAAATCCTCTTGAAGAAGTCTACATATTTTCACTTGTAATAAAGATACACTTCTGAAGAAGTTAGAACATTGTCACGAATAAAAAAGTAACAATTTTTATGAAGTTTGAACACAATCACCAACAATAAGCAATAATCCTAAAAATGTGTGAACATTTTCACTTTTAATGTTGATCAAACACAAAAGTTATAAATATGCATAATTATATCTCCTAATAACATTGGATAATACATAGTAATAGGAATTCCTCAAGCATCTACAAAGAAAACTCCATGACCATCCATAATTCCAACAATAACCTATTCTAATAGTTTGCAAGTGGTCCATTTTTCTACCTTTAACATATTCACTACAAATATCTCAAGAATAGGTACCATGTTTCCAATAATTTTGATTCATTTTATTCTTATGAGGATTATGATATGGCATACAGGCAAACTCAGGTTTTGATTTAATATTGCGAGTAGAATAAACGTGTACATCATCAATATTTTTGAGAAAGTCTACAATGAAATTTTTAATCATCTCGTCAGACTTGTCAACAGAGTAAAAAAAAGGGAGGCTATTCCAAGAATCCAATTTCAATTCGTATAATAAATAATACCTTCTAATATTCAACATGACTAGATGTAGGTATTGAGGTAGGATTAGTAGCATTACATCCAAGAAATACTCTAGATGTTTATTATTGAAGGTAATAGGATTAGTAAAGCCATATCCATTCTTCCCAAGTCCACCTTTAGTATAACCCATATTTCTTAATTTAATCAAGGACTAATACCTATAGTGTTTTTGAAACCTATGAGAAATAACATGATTAGTGGTCAATAAAACATGCGATTAAATATAAACATCAACATCAATGGTTTTATAATCAATTGAAATATAACCAATATCATTAGTATATGATTCTAACTTCTCAATGAAATAAGATTATTTTCAACATTTTACAAATGAATGAATTCCAACTCATGGTTATGTTTGTAGTCTTTAGGTTTTGAATAATATCATCCTTTTCATTTTGATACATCAGCAAGGAGTCTTGATTGTCTTTTAAATCTTGATACTAATATTTCAATCTTTTTTTTCTCTCTATGCAATTGGGAAACAATAAACTGCAAGGTAATAACTTCTTGATGAAGTGGATCCATATCTTTATTTTTTAATGAAAGGGTAGAAAATCATTGATACTTCCATACAAATATGCTAAATGTTTCCAGATCTCGATCAAGTTATCTTCAAATACTATATGTACTAGTAGACTATTAGCTATTATACCCTCTATCATTCTTGTAGAAAAAACTATTAGCTTTAGAATAAAATATTTAGCTCGATAAAAAAATTAGTCCTAGTAAAACGCAAAGCTAAAATGTGCCTCAAACAATTTAGGTTAAAAAAATAAAATCAAGTGAAGTAGGTTGGACAAAATAATTAATAAAAAATAAAAATAAAATTCAAATTTAATGAATCAATAGTCAATCCTAGTTTATTTTGATGTTCCAAAGCCAATGGTAAGGTATTAATTTTAACAAATTTAAATCTTGTAGAGAAAATTCCTAGATATAAATAAAATCCTTAATGGATACTAAACTTATACCATATCTACAAAATAATAAGTGATCGGATTGAATAAAATGTTGTTACATAAAAACATTAACTAAAGGAGTTAGAAAATAGTAACCCACTCTAATATTATGTTTTTTTTTACAAGAGTAATTGACAACTTATCTAGTTTCATACTTGCATGGCACGTGGTTAATTTTGACCACTACCACTATAACCTCTAGATTCTTATGTATGTCCCTTTCGTAAATATAGGTAATTCAGGGGATTTGAAACTTGAATCTTTGGTACATAACACTTCATTTTAACAAGGCTTTCCAATTGAGCTGCCCCATGGGGCTCACTTTGATATCATGTTAAAATATTGAGGCATGTTAAATCATCATATAACACTATATAACACCATATAAATTTACTAATATGACCTCCTATACATAATAACAATATTTACCAAATAAAATAAAGGGGCCAAGATATAAATGAAAGAACACACTAGATTTACATGGTGAAATCCCAATTAGGGAAACATCCATGGGAAGGTGATAACATATTTATTATCTTTAGAAATATCCAATATTAAATAGATAACAACCGCAAATGATTCACGAATTTACAATTATAATACTATAATATTTTTTTATTTCTCATGGGACTCCCTAATATCTCTTATGTACCTAGATATAAGCAGGAATTACATCCCAATAATATATGTGAGATAATGTAATTTCACCTCTTCATACAAGAAATAGCTACAATGGTATATTTCTCCATGATGAATATGGCATATACTTCTTTTACATAATATTAATTTTTTTCCAACATAACCTATACATCATTAACTTCCAAATGGACACATTACAACATATCTTTATAAATGAAAAATATAACCTTTGTAGATTTATTATCCAAGATACTCCTATATTCCTTTGGAACTTGCACATAAGCATCAAAAGAAAAAATTTTGGGTTGTTTATGAGAGGGCACTTTTTTATTATTCCATGCCTTCCATGGAGTCTTTTCAACCAATATTGATGAGTGATCGATTAACTAGTTAATATCCAGTTCACATTACCTTTTGAAAAAAATCCTATCCTGATCCAATGAAACTTTAAGCACCATCCTCTATTTTTCCACAACATATTACTTATCCTATCTACAAATCCATTATATTTAGGAGTGTATTTATTATTCTTCTTCCTTTCTATACTACACATCTTATAGAAGTCTTTGAATTCATTCCAAAAACCCTCCACCATTATTTATCCTCAACACCTTTATTTTATTATTTGTTTAATTATCCTCAAGTGCCTTAAACTTATTAATTTTAACAAATACATTATATTTCCTTCCAAGGAAAAAAAATCCATGTGTTCCTTGATAAATCATTTGTGAATGAAAAATACTACATAAATTTACCTAACGATGGAACAAACATAGGTCCAAACATATCACTATGTAATAATTCTACGATTCCATTTTCTCTTGTAGTAATAGATGTGAATATTACCCAATTATCTTTACCATATATGAAATATTATAAAAAAATCCAAATCTAATATAGAAATACCTTCAATCATCCTTTATCTCCAACATGTCTAGGTATTTGATGCTATACAATTTTCTTTTATATAGAGACAATAGGGATTCGTTCTTCTTCATTTCCACCCTTTGGAATAGTAGAATTGTTACATAAATAAAATATAATACTTTCCAACAACTTGCAAAGAGTTGAAGTCCAAAATTCCCTTAACAACACCATTTCTCCTTGAACCATTTTGTAGGTTTCCATTTCAAACATAATATTTGCACCTGAATCACTGATATTTCTTACAAATCCCAAGTTTCTATCCATATTTGGAATGTTCAAAAGCCCGATGATTTTTCTAATCCTTCCATCCTTCAAGTAAAAACATGAATTTTCCTTATCCTTTGATTTTTGTTGTCGACTCATATCCTAGTAAAATATCACCTTTGTCAAACTTTTAATATTCAAAAAAACCACTCCTTATGAATATACATATGAAAAAAATCATGTGAGATGATCAACAATACATCATGATCTAAACGTGTTATTAAATAATCCAAGTAAACATTTCCTCCTTCCTCTAAGGAAGTATTCCCATACATATACGGAACATAGTTAGAGACCTTTCCTCTAACAACACTTTTATAGCTACAATCCTTCATGCAATTCCTAATTTTATCACATTTCTAATATTTTCTTAAGGATTTTCATGGAGAATTAGATCTAGATATAGATTCATATCTCCCACTTGATGACTTATTATTTTATTCCTATCCCAAGGAGCATCCTCTTATAGATAAGGCATTCATGATATAACTTGTTTCCTCCTCATTTCCTCTCATAACAAGGAAAATGTCATATAATCAAATTATAAATTGGTTGAATTACTTATGATGTCTACAATTATATTATCACATGAATCTAGCAAAGAACATAGTAAACTAATTCACTTATCCTCATCTAAAATTTTAATATCAATATAGAATGACTGAGTTAATAGTAAGATGCTTTTTCATCGAGGCTCCATCATTCATCCTTAGGCGGTACACCTTATTTTGGAGAAAATTCTCATGTACTAGGGACTGAGACTAATAAAATCCCCTAACATATCCCATAAAAATTTGGTCGTAGGTTCTCTTGCAGTAAATCTCAAGCATTTGATTGAATTGTTCTCCTTGCATTCCTATCCAACTTATTTTAGTTTTCTAGTGACATAGCCATATATGTAGTTCTAGTATCCATAGAAACCCATTGTTATTTCCCTACCAGAAGATCCACTATCCTGAGCTTCAATAACTCAAATCTCTTCCCATTAAGTTTTTCAATCTCAACTTTTGAAATAATCACAATTCTCTTTCACCATGGTAAAGCTTCCACTGAAGCCAACTTTATGATATTCATAAGATAACCAAACCCTTAGAAACAAATATGTATCCCTAATGCCAATTCACTTCAATAACAAATTTAAGTTTTAAATATTCTATAGTAAAACAATGCATACACAAATTCTTTAAAAAGAAAAAATATAAACAATAACAATCAGACATGATACTCAAATATTTACCCTAGTGACCCATAATTGAGAAAAGAAACAAATGTTTATATATGCAACTCTAACTCTCATTATATTATATTCACTATTTCAAATACAATATATAATATTTTTTGGCATAGAAAACCCCAATCCATCAACCAAGATTAGATTATAACCTTAATTCCTTAAATAGAATTAGATAACCATGGGCCAAAATAAAATGTTCCAAAAACCATTAATCATGAAAATAATGTAATACATTTCCAACACCATGTCCCTATTAAAATGTTATTGGATATGCATTTTCTTTTTATTCGCATGAATGTTTAGGTTCTTATCCAAACAAGGTCACTATTATTGGGAAATTGAATTGTAATAGTTCTTCAACTTAGCCATACTTCGTAAATCTATTTCATAGGAAACATTGCCCCATTATAGGCATGATTAGGTTCCATATACTATACCGATATAGTGGAAAAAGTGACCAAAACTTTTCGCCTACTCATCCAACTTACTACTTCGTTAAACAATTGAAACTTGCATCTATTGGTAGTTCTCCTTCTATATACATCCCTTCTTAATCAAAATATCCATAACCCTATATATCCATTCAGTGTTAGATACTTGAAACATAAGTATGTTATAAAATTATATATTCAAAATCACCTCACAAATACCTAAAATCCCACTTCACTTCAACCCAATGTTCATCTCTAGGATTACCCATAATAGACTCAAGCCTACTATTGCTTGGGAAATGTTTGGTCTAGTATATACTATAGTAGACATTGAACTACTATCTATATAACATAGAGGACATAATCCATATGATTCATATATATGATTGTTTTGGAACACTTCTTAACTAAAACATTAATTCCCACAAAAATAAAAAAAATAAAAAAATGAATTATTTGCAATATACCATCTGAGAATCTTGTAGCACATGGTTTCTATATTTACTCTAGCTAAACCAAAGTTATTTTATTTGGTCTATATATATTTATATGCATTCTTAAAATATATTTTGTATCCCCCAAGTCCTTCATCTAAAATTATGTCGAAATTTGAAACTTCAAATCTCAAATCACAACCTTACTATTATTTAAGAATAACACATCATCTACATATAGAGTGAAAATAAGGAAATGACCACATGTTGTTTGTAATACACATAATGATCTAATTTGGATCTCAAAAATCCTAATCCCAACATGGAAGAATCAAATATTTGGTTCCAAATACTAGGAGATTATTGAGACCATATAAAGACTTTTTTAACTTTCTAATGAACAACTCTACACATGTTTTCAACATAGTGCTTTGGGTACATCATATATATCTCTTTCTACAAGTTCACATGTTGGAATTTTATTTTCATATCCATCCATTGTATCTATAAATCAAAATTTTTTGCTATAGCTAATAGGAACCTAATAGATGTTAACTTACCAAATGTGGAAAATATATCATCGAATGTTATCCACTTAACTTGTGACTATCCTTTTCCATCCAACCTTGCCTAGTTATTTTCAATATTTCCATCTAAAATGATTTTTTTTTAAACCCTCCTTTACATCTAATGGGATTCCACTCATCAAGAAATGGAACCAAGTTCCATGTATCATTATTTCTAAGTGCAACAAACACTTCCTTTTCCATGGATAATCTTCAAGACTCCTTATCTTCGATCTTGATTCTTATTTCATAGTTATCAGTTCATTAAGGTTAGTAAATAAAAATAAATATACATATGATATCATTGGACTATAATTATACCTATCATGTTACCTTTTTTGTTGTGTGGAACTCATTGAAATTTGAGCTAGAGTTTCTTCCTTCTCTTCCAAACTCTTTGAACCTTCATCGCCATTCCATCATAAACTTCTTGTTCAGTTTTTCGTTCATATTTCTCAGCCTTAGTTAGTAGGTAAACCATTAAATTCTTCTTATCTACTTATAGATACACCAATATGAGAGAAGGTCATGAAGAAGGATTAAATTCCTTGGGAATAACATTCTTGCTATATAATTTTTTTTCCAATCATAGTATACAAAATATTGTAACCTTTCACACCAACACCATAGCTTACAAAGATATATTTCATATTTTTTCTACTATGATTCGATAAGTTCTCTTGGGAACAAAAGCATATGCTTCATAGCCAAAAACATGAAGGAATTGAAGTGAGGGATTATTTCCTATACAGACCTTCATAGGGTTCGTATCCACAGGAGTTGATGTGGAAGAGCTATTAATCAAATAATGTGTAGTGGAAATTTAATTTTCCATAATTTATTCTTTAAACCATATCTACTAAGCATATTGTTAGCTCTCTCCATTAATATTATATTCATCCATTTTTCAACTCCATTATACTAAGGGGTATATTGAATTTCCTGATGTATTTCAATGTTATTCTACTTACTAAACTTATAAACTCTATAATAATAAGAAATACTACTATTCGACACCTTAATATTCCTACCATTCTAATTTTATAAGATAGATTTAAACTTGTTTCCATTTTTTAACTAGTGGAATTGGCAACTAGGGCAATCCCATATTTGCTTAACATGGGGTTGATTTCATCAACCACCACTTCAACCACTAGGTGCACCATGTTGCCCCAAACATGGAAATAAGTTAATTTGGGGATAAAACCAATGATATCATGTTATTTTACATTCAAAACTATAGTTAACATTCTTTTCCAAGTGAACTAGACCCTAAAGGGTGAGTTGTAAACTCCATAAACTAGCTAAATATTTGAAATTCAGTTCTAAGAAAATAACCCAGGTCCTTTTAGGATGATCATCAAAGAATGACACATAATACAAAGCCTTATAAATTAAAGGAAATTTTAACGAACAAGTACATTACATTTAATTAATTCCATTAACCCAAAATATTTGTGAGAACTGGAGTACAAGTCAACATTATTCTATTTTTCATATCTGCAATTCTAAAAAAGTCAATTCATTAGAAAAATCATTCAATATATTCAGGAGATTTTTTTTTCTATGGTATGTAGAAGTTTCTCACATGTATGTCCCTATATTTGGTGTCATATCATTGTATTCTCTACAACTAACTAGATTTTAGAAGCAAGAACTAGTTTCAGTATTGTCGTAATCTAGTGAATAGTATGAATTAGTTACCAACATTCTAGTCACCAAGCAATCTCATATGAAAATATACATATTGAATAAATAGGAAAAAATATAACATAAGTACTAGAGATATAGCAAAAGAACCCTTATATTATATATATCAATAACCAACAATAGCATGATAGTGTCGATATAGGTTAGAAAATTACAATAGTTATACCAAATAAGTGACTTAATCTACTGACATGACAAGGAATTGACCAACTAACATTATAGATGGAAACTCGGTTGGTTATATTGACTCACTCGATTATCCCCTCCAAGAAGCACCCAAAAAGAATTTCCATCATAAGTAGATAGAGGCTTTTATTGTGAAGGTGTAGATGTTATATATATCTCCATTACATAAATCGAAGAAATATTATACTCAATAGTGCACACATAAAACTAGAAAATCATGCCCAAATGAACACCCTTAGTGAGCACCATGGATCCTTGAAACATATTACACACTTTTTGTATCATACCATGTGCCTTAATGCTCAATTAAAAATATGAGGTATTGATTTTTTTTCTTCACGGGCTTAATATTCAGGTCTAGTACCATTTTTTACATGCCCCTACCAGATTCTTCCTAACCACACTTGCAAAAACATGATTTTCATCTCTCATACATTTTGTCAAACACTTAAATGTAAACATTTCTTCAAATATTTTATATAAAACCAATTAAGTAATCTCCTTTTTTTCTTATCTTGTAGAAAATTTGTCAAACATTTTGTATGGAATCAAATAATAAACATTCATTTGATTCCACTTGAAACATACTAACTAAAATAGACCACTCAATCAAACAAGTTGTGATTGAGGTATTTTATCGAATATTTTGTATGAAAATTGTAATAAAACACCTTTAACAGATTTCTTCAAATGCTTTGCATGCAAATAAGCATAGATCAACTACATGTGATGTTCCTACTTAGCAATTTTTCTAAGTAATTACCAATTTTTTAGTTTTACCATCATGAACTTAGGAAAAGTGGGTTAGGAGGACCCCACTTGGAATTTTTGACTTTAGAAGGTTCAAACATAGGAAAAGGAAGGAAAATTGATTTCTTAGTGGGAAATGGGGGCTACCCCAAGAGGAATACACACCCCTTGGAGAAAATTGTATTTGTAGAGAGAGAGGGGAAAAGGGGGTCTATGTATGGGGACCATTTGGAGAGGAAAAGCTCAATGATAATAGGAGGAGAAGACATCATTTGGGGGATTTTGATCCTCTGACAAACAAACTCTTATACAATTGAGTTTTTGAGCCAAGTCTATAGCGTTTTTTAACACACAAGATTTTTGAGGGGGAATATCAACTCCTCCTTCTGTGGACTTCGAGTGCCACCCTAGGGGATCCTTTGCTACATTATGGAGCTATTATAGAGGTAATTATACCATGATATTTAAGCACCTTTTGGAGCAGACTGGGTGTAGAAAGGGACCATGATCTTGTGTGGGGAAATAGCTTCGGGGAAGAGTTGATTCTAGGGATTGAGGGGAACATTCCCCTTGTATTTTGTAATGTTTTTACACTAGATCAACAGAAATATTAGGTGGCCATTATTTAGGCCAAATTTATCATTCCTAGGCATGCACAGAGGTGTTTGGACTGGGGTGTGCACATTCCATTAAGGAGGGCATTCATTGTGGAGGTTTGACAGGGAGTTTGGAGTTGTGTTTTTATAAAGGACATAAGGAGAATTATTAGAGGATTTTCTTTGCATTTTTGGAGGGCGTTGACAACAAAATTATTGGTGGTGTGAATTACACGGTTGAAGGAGGAGCTCGCTCTATTTGGGGATATTTTCAAAAGGTTGGAACTAGGCCCAACCCTTTCTCAGCCTTTGTGGGTCTGTTGAGGAGAGCCTAAGGTTAATTTTATATAATTTTCTGAGCACTCTAGAGGGGAAAAACAATTTCTTATTTTCAGCCAACATTTATAGATTTCCAGATCCAGCACAGAGCTTGAATAGAAATTACTTCCTAGCATCTCGGAAACAAATTTTCTCACCATGGGTTTGTCTATATTACTTTCAGAATCTCAGGTGCACATTCCACACATGTATTGTACATTCCTCTTTGATAATAAAATGGCTCAGCTTGGCACAATGTTTTGCTAGATTTATGGGTGTCTAATTTCCAGTTGAATTTTTTTTTGTTGCATGTGGAATTTTTTGTTTTGATTATGACTGTTAATTCCTAGTATGAATATTACAGTGGTATCAAAGCACTTTTCTTGGCTCAAATGTGGAGGAATTCTTCTATGACCACAAAAGAGAAGAATAACATTACTTATAAGAGGCATAAATACAGGAGCCGAGATAGGGAATTGGAGATAAAACCTAATACAAATGCCCCAAAAGAGGAGTTAGAGGAAGTAAATATGGTGTAACCCATGAGCAAAGAGGATGCAACGTTCAATAACCTCTTGAAGGCTTTGAATGACTTGGAAAAGGGTAAGAAATAAATTCTAGAAGAGATTAACCAACAAAAATGGGACAAGAGCGTTCACAACGATTTTGTTTTTGGGGAGACTTCAAGGGCTTCCCACTAGTACGACCATCATTCTCCTTTGAATTACCCACATGCTTTTAGTGGGCCAACCAAGACCACATTTCCCACATTTTTTCCTTCAGGATATGGTGAGTAGGATGTGCAGGACAAGATTCCTATGGGAGAATATTTTCAGGAGTGGCAGTCGATGGGGGATAAATTTCGAGCTACACTGACCTTCTGAGATATATGTCAGCTCAATCAGAATGATAGGGGAAAGGGTGCAAGAGGCTTAGATAGGTAGAATTTAGAGATGCAGCGTACCATTAGGAGGATGTATCTCCCCACATTTTATGAGTCATCCAATTGCATGACTAGGGCTTGGGCTAAGAAGTTAGACATGCATTTTCAACTTAACCGGATGATTGAAGTGACACCCATCAAAATGGATACCTTTCACTTGGAGGGGGACACACATGATTAGTGGTTGTACGTGTTTACCATGCTAGGGAATGCTAGTGTGACTTCCTATGAGGAATTCACAGAGAGGTTTGTGGAGTGTTTGGATAGGATGGATGCAGAGGCACATCTTAGAGATTTGACCCATCTCAAGAAGACAAGCAGCCCCAAGCACTACATATCAGAGTTTTTGGGGTGTCAGTGGTGGTGTCATATTTTTAAAATTCCATGAGGATATACACCTTTATGGAGGGGTTGGTTGAACCCATGCATGGGCTAGTAGGGGCAAGCATTCCCACTACTTTATAGGAAGCAATGAACTGCACACAGGATTTGTAGGATGCAATTCCCAAGACTAGGGAACCAATTCCACCATGAGATTCTTTCCCACAAAAGGGTTGTGAAATTAGACCCCCACCACACAAAGATGTTTAGGGGCATGGGAATTTGGATGATCATACTAGGAGAGACCTTCGTAATAGGAATTTGTTCTTCACTTTCTAGGATCCATGGGAACCTAGGGATAAGTGCACCAAGGGCAAGGCCCATTATATGGATTTTTTTTCTAATAGCAAGTCGGAGGATGGTGCAGAGTCATAGGATGATGTAGGAGGTGGTGATTTGCAGACCATCGGAGGTAGTGTAGGAGGAGGAGGAGTGCCACCCCCACCTAATGGATACCTCTTCAAACCCATTGGAGGGTTCATTGCTTCACTGAGGGGATTCACCCAAGAATCTCACCCTGAGGATCAGGGGCATAGTGGAGGGACAATGTGTAGAAATCTTGGTGAACAGTGGGACAACCCACAACTTTTTTGATGCATATATGATGAAGCAGATAGGTATACTTGTTGAGATCTCTGATGGGTTTTAAGTCCTGATGCTGGGAGATAGGACTATGCAGTGCACCAGTATGTCCCTAGTCTGATAGTGACTATGGGAAACTATTATATAGCTGAGAAATATTTGTGGTTGATGTTCCTGAGACCAAAATTTTCATGGGTGTCTAGTGGATCTAATCTTTGGGGTGAGTCACTAATTATTGGAAGAAGTTGGAGATGGAATTCATGGGGCTAGATGGGAAGTTTTTGTTGCTAAGAGGGATGCATTTGTACCCACCATAGAAGGTTTCAATGCATAACATGGAGGCTAACATATGACATGGAGATGTAGAGTGGGAGGTGGAGCTCAGCATTACAAAGGCAGGCTACCTGACAGGGGATTTGAGAACATGATCGAGTTAGAGGAGGGCGTGCATGCAGTGATCACCATACCATACATGCATCAAGGCTTACCAATATGATATTCAGCATGCTTTACACAAGTTTTTGGCCTTAGGGCACATCAAGCCTAGTTTGAGTCCCATCACTTCTTCAATTGTGTTAGTGAAGAATGAGTATGAGACCCTTTTCATGTGCATCGACTACCATGCCTTGAACAAGAGAAGTTGAAGAACATGTACCTGATTCCATGTATGGGTGAGTTGATGGAAGAAATTAGAGGAGATAAATATTTCTCTAAGATTTATTTACACTCGAGCTACCACCAAATCAGAGTTTGGGTGCAGCACATCCTGAAGACAGGATTTTGATGCGATTGTGGGAGTTTTGATTTTTTGGTGATTCCATTTGGGTTAACCAATGCCCATGCTACCTTCTATTCTTGCATGAACCACGTGTTCTGCAAGCATTTTCACAGGTTTGTGTTGGTTTTCTTTGATGACATCCTAATTTATAGCATGACTTGGGAGGAGCACTTGAAGCATTTGGAGGAGGTGTTTCGTATTCTTGAGGAGCAAAATTTATATGCGAAGGTGTCCAAATTTGAATTTGGACTGAAAAAGATGTTATAACTTTGCTACATCATCATAGAGGATAGGGTTCATGTGTGCCAAGAGAAGATCAGGGTCATACTAGATTGGCCTACACCTAGAAGTGTAACTAAACTACACAGAGTTTTGGGCATCTGCACCTATTACAGGAAGTTCGTGAAGGGGTTTTCACAGTTGGATGCACCCCTCACTGGTTTGAACAAGAGGTGCGTTTGAATATATATATATATATATATATCTATATATATATATATATATATATCTATATATATATATATATATATATATAGTTCAGGGCGATTTTGAGCACCTCAAACTGGTGATGAGTATCCATCTAGTGTTAGCATTGCCATATTTTTCATAATCATTTGTACTGGAGTGTGATGCAAATGGTGACGGAATTGGGGTAGATTTTATGTAGGGTGGGCACTGAATAGCCTTTGAGAGTCATAAGATATTTTAATCCATATATGACAAGGAGATGTTAGTCACCGTGCATGCGTTTGCCAAATTCTGATAGTATCTAGTGGGAAACAGGTTCAGGGTGAAGACTAACCACAACAATATTCGATTCTTTCTGGAATAGAGGGAGCTCAACGATAGGAATCACAAGTAGTTCAACAAGATCCAGGCCTACGATTTTGACATAGAGTATGTCAAGGGAAAGCATAATGTGGTGGTTGATTCTCTATCTAAGAGGCCCGCGACACTATCCCTTATGAACATTTTCTAGGTTGGAGGGCGCAGTTGCTAGTGGAGTACTCTAAGGATAGGTAGGCTTGTGCGATATTAGATGGAACCCATTAAAATGATCGATTCCTTATGATGGATGAGGTGATATACTACAAGAATTGGATCTATTTGGTACCTGATACATAGTTGAGGGAGAATATTATGCAGGTTGTGCACGAATCTCCAGTAGCAGGGCATCATGGGTTCCTCAAGACATGTCGAGCTATGTGGGAGAATTTCTCGTGGAAGGGCCTTAAGAGGGATGTTCTAAGGCACATAAAGGAGTGTGATACCTTTCAGAGGAACAAAAAAGAGCATACACACCCTACCAGATTACTGCAACCTCTTCCCATTCCTAAGTAGAAATGGGAGAGTATATCCATGGAATTTATTATAGGGTTGCCATCAATATACGAGCAGGACTGTATATACGTATTGGTCGACAAGCTCACCAAATATGCCCACTTCTTCGCCATACCCGTCCAGTCATCAGCTTCATAGGTGGTCAATTTTTTTTTTGAGAAGGTGTTTAGGCTGCATGGTCTCTCCAACATCATTGTGAGTGATAGGAACAACCAAGTCATGGGGAATTTTGGCAAGAGTTTTTTTAGTTCATGGGGACTGAGCTTACACCTAATACCATTTATCACCTACAAACCGATGGCTAGATGGAGATTGTGAACAAGTGGTTAGAGGGGTAATCATGCAACTATGTGACTGGCTGGAAATGCACATAGGTGGAGTGGCTTCACCTTAAAGATTATTGTTACAACACCACAATCCACATGTCGATAGGTATGACTCCATTTCATGCTATGTATAGTTATGATTCTATAACATTTTTTGATTTGGAGTTTGGAGATAGACCAGCCTCAAGGGTCAAATATTGGATGCAAGAGAGCCAAGACATCCTTAAGTCTCTTAAGGATAATTTACGGACAACCCAATATCAACAGAAGATATATGGAGACAAGCACATGATTGAGATGCATTTTTAGGTTGCGGACTTAGTTTTTTGAGGCTCCAGCCATACGGGAAGTCCACTCTGAAGCAAAAGGGACTTGAAAATCTCAAAACACGGTTATATCATCCTTAAAGGGTGACCAAGCAGGTTGGAGAGGTGGCCTATGAGCTAGAGCTTCTACTAGGGAGAAAGGTGCACAATGTGCAAAAATGCCTTGGGACAACAAGTGACAACGGTTACTGATTTACCCCCTTGGATGATGAGGGGCATTTCGTGTTGTCACGAGAGGCCATTTTGGAGGTGAGAGAGAGGAGGCTCATGAACAAGACCGTTTAGGAGTTCTTGGTGAAGTGGAAGGAATTTCCAGAGGAGAATGCCACTTTGGAAGGGGAAAAGGTTCTCCAACACCCATAATTTTGAGTTGCTTGAGGACTAGCAACATCTGGGGGGGAGGATTGTGATGTTCCTAATTAGAAATTTTGCTAAGTAATTACCAATTTTTCCAATTTTGTAGTTTTTCCATCATATTCTTAGGAAAAGTGCGTTAAGAGGACCCCACTTGGAATTTTTTACTTGAGAAGGCTCCAACATAAGAAAAGGAAGAAAAACCAATTCCTTAGTGGGAAGTGGGGGGCACCCCAAGAGGAATATGCACCCCTTAGAGAAAAGTATATTTGTGAAGAAATAGAGAGGGGAAAAGGAGGTCGATGTATGGGGCCCACATCAAGAGTAAAATTTTAATGATAAATAGGAGGAGAAGACATCATTTGGGGGCTTTCGATCCTTTGACAAACAAACTCTCTTGTATGCTTGAGTTGTTGAGCCAATTCTACATTGTTGTTCAACACACGAGATTTCCGAGGGGGAATATCAACTTCTCCTTCAGTGGACTTCGAGTGCCACCCTAGGGGAGAATTTTCTACATTGTCGAGTTGTTCTGAAGGTAATTCTATAGGGATATTCAATCCCCTTTTGGAGTAGGCTGGGCACAGAAAGGGACCATGCTCTTATGTGGAGAGAGAGCTTCAAGGCAAAGCTTATTATGGGAATTTAGGAGCACATTCACCTGGTATTTTGCATCGTTTTTGTAGTGGATTGATAGGAATATTGGGTGGCCCTTATTCAGACAAAATTTATCATTCTTGGGCATGTGCAAAGGTGGTTGTACTAGGGCCTACGCAGTCCCTTGAGGAGGGCATTCATTGTGGAATTTTAACTGAGAGTTTGGAGGTAATTGTTTTTAGGGGACATAAGGAGAATAATTGGAGGATTTTCTTTGAATTTTTGGAGGGAACTGGTGTAGAATTCTTAGTGGCTCTAATTACCTAGTTGAAGGAGGAGAAGCTCCAATTGTGGGTATTTTCAGAAGTTTGGAACTAGACCCAACCCTTTCTAGGTCTTTGTGGGTTTTTTGAGGAGGGCCCAAGGCTAATTTTATAGAATTTTATGAGCACTTTAGAAGGGTCAAAGAACAACCTCTTTCCAACCAAAAGTTGGAGATTTTGAGGGCCAACACAGAGCTTGAAGAGGAATTACTTCCTAGCATCCGGGCAACACATTTTCTCACCTAGGGTTTATCTATCTTGCTTTAGCAATCCTACATGCACATATTCCACACATATATTGTACATTCCTCTTTGATAATAAAATGGCTCAACTCAGCACATATTTTGGCTAAATTTATGAGTGTCTAATTGCATGTTTAATTTTTGTGTTGCATGTGGTTTTATTTATTTATTATCATTGTTAATTCCTAGTAGGAATATTACACTAGAAAAATACTATCATACAACAATGCTAAATACAACAATAATATCCCCATCGAAAAAATAACATTTTCATTGGGGAATTTCATCAAATAGGTTTTATGCAATGGATCATTAAACCATTTAGACATTTCTTCAAACAATTTTCATGCAAACTAATATAGAAAATTCCTAAGAGAATATCTCCTAAATTTTAGTAGGCCAAGTTTTGAAAATTGAACCAGACGATCAATGGGATTTTTCCTCACTCTGGTCCAAGTTTCAACATTGTATCATAAATTATAACATGCCATGTTTAATGCATAATTTTAGGAGCATACATGAAGCTCAAATTCCTTTGATAATGTATCCTATCATATTGTGACTCAAGATCTGAAAGTTGGACCAGCTAATCAACGAGATTTCCCCTCATTACATGATCCAAGTTTTAGCTTCTACAACCTCCGAGATGAAAATCTATAGTATAAATTCCAACATGACTTTTTTTAAAGATGCATTTAGGAAGCTCAACTTCCTCTTATCTATTTTTGAAAATTTCATTACCGAATATCTGAAAATTAAACTAAAGGATTATTGGGACAATGTGTAATTTTGTATTGTTTAAATTGTAATTTTGTATTTGAATGCTATGAAAATTACATAACATGTACATTGAGTGATTTTAGCATCTTACATTAAACCGATTTGTTGTTATTAATATATTTTAAGTATAGTCAATATTAATTCATATTAAAAAAAATTATTCATAACCCCCATTGGATATTTTATTCAGTACAAAATTAAAATATTTTCTTTTAATATATTTTTTCTATATATAGATGTATATGAAGTTGATATCACATGCTAAAAATATTACTCACATATTTTTTTAACTTCTAATTACTTTACATGAAATTATGGACAACTAATTAAATACCCATAACATTTTTTTCTTTTTCTTTTTTTATTATAGTGAGCATTGTTTTTATATTTAGAGAATATTTTATTTTAATTTTAAGAGGGACAAACATACTTACACATCTCCTTCACACTTGTTAGTATGGAAAATAGTATCAAATACCAATTACTTTGGAATAGAGTAATTAGGTGGTTAGGTTGAATCATTGTGAATCTCCTAGTTTAGTTTGATATGTTGATTATGCTGTGCTCTTAAGTGAGTGGATCTTGAGTCCATTATCATCACACATTACTAAATTTACAAACCATTATCATTACTTTTTGAGTGGTCACAGGGTGGAAGTGCCTTTTGAGTGGTCCTATGGTGGATCCCCTAGTGGTTGTTAGTTAACATGATCGATTCCCAATGAGGTGAGTGTGACAATCCAACATGCCCCCCTCAAAGGAAAATCAAGGAATTGAGCCATACCATGTTGAGGTTTTCTTGGCATTAGTAAACTTCCAAACCATTATCATTACCTTTTGAGTGGTCTCAGGGTGGATCCCAAAGTGGTCATTAGTCTACATAAAGGATTCACAATCAAAAGGTTCACAATCAGGTGAGTGTGAAAATTCAACAAGGCTAGATACCAACAACCTCTCTAAATGTATTGTGCTATTAAGTAAGTCTATACTATGATCATTATTAAACTCTACTATAATATCTTGATAAATATTATTATAATACATTAATGTCTTTAAAATATTGTTAGTCTTGAATAAATATACTTGTAAGACAATCTAATTTCTTTCTTTTATATATATATATAATTTCAAATATCTACTTAATTATATTCAAAATTCTATATATATAACAACATTTAATACCTATACATATATATTGCACAACAAAATTTAATACCCAACCCCAACCAAATTTAATACCCAATTCCTTTTACTATAGATTATTCTCATAAGAAAAAAATATGCAGATCAGATCGATAGATGGATTATTCTCATAGATGTATAGGATTGTGGATTATACAATTATAATGATTTGAATTTCGATAGATGGATTATTCTCATAGATATATAGGATTGTGGATTGTAAAATTATAAGGATTTGAATTGAATGGGAGAGTACGAATATAATGATAAATAACATATATTTTTTTAATTAAAAAGTTTATATATTTTATTAAAAATATATATTTTTATCCACTTTTATAAAACAGCTAAACAAAGATTAATATATATTCAAAATAAATGTACATCTCATATATATATAATTTCAAGGACAACACGTCCACTTTGCTTTCTCATTGTTTTAGAACACCAAAATCTTAGTTTCTGGTTATCATGGTTTCTGCGCGGAGTGAGAGCCTGGGAATGAGCCACCTGGCTGGAATCCCTCCTGAATAAGTATACAAAATGTTCATCCAAAGGACACGGCAGGCAAATATTTGCTAACAGATCTATGAGATCCAAGCCGTTGACGCTTTTAGGTAGATTTCTTGTGTGTGTATATGTCAGCTATCTGCTGTGCATATATGTTAGCAAGGATGGGTATTTTCCTGCTTTAGGTGCGAATGGAACTCATCGTGCGTTCTTGTTTGAGGGCGGTACGGCTATAAACCATTATTCATGAATTATTTGGGCCGTTTATGTGATACGTCTATGATATTTTTAGGCCAATAGGCCTTTTCTTTTTGAATCAGATCACTTTCCAGTTTCGTCAACTCTTTTCATGTCTGATAAAACGACATGATCTCTTTTGTGGACAAAATTTAATTTAAAATAGCGACATGACCGTGTAACATTGGTAAAGAAATGTTACATCTTTGAACTCCTTTCATTTGTTCGATAAAGTTTGTTTCAAGTAAACTTAGTCAACTTTCATCTCACTTCATGTTTATCATCGCTATCATTTTCTTTCACACGCAAAACTTTCAAATACTGGGAGAGGTCGAATCCTGTCCACCCCGAGATTGGACACGGAAATTCCACTTGCAGATCTCGGCTGAGACAAAATAATACAACATCGAACGAGAGAAATAGGGAATTGAAAAGCAGTAACAGAGAACTTATATTAATTCCAGATTTAGGAAATATTTTTGAATTTGATGGTTAGGACTTAGGAGGGTCTTCTTGAAAATCAGATTCCAAGATTTTCCTAAAATCGGGAATGGACATCAAATTGCCAACTCTACATATACACCATAAATGAAAGTGACATGTACTCGCGTCCTCCAGATTCATTTACACGTAGAGTACCTGCCACAACAGTTTACCATTTATCAAACTTTTCACGTAATTGTGAATCCCGGGTTGATCGATTGATTTGTATGTACTTACCTTGAAACTCCTATAAATCCTTGATCCATTTTTTTTTTGTTTTTTAGGCATGGTACATACTCTACTGCGTTAGATATATTTCCTTTGCTATGCGTTATTAAATGCGGCTGGCGGTGAGCAAGATATGACCACCGGCATTTAATAACGTATAGTCTAGAAATAAGGCTTGGCGTTAGCGGTTATTAAATTAGGGAATTATTATTGTACGAGTTTAAGTGAAGTTCCAGCTCTCTGTTACAGAGGTGCCTTTGCGGTTATTAAATTAGGTAATTATTATTGTACGAGTTTATCTGTTAACCAGCTTGCATACATGAGGTGCCTTGCATAGAGCAGGTTTGATTTCCCTTTATTGACTGTTCTTGGAAAAGTTAATCCATCAAAATTCTGTGCAACTATATGGACGAATCTGTGTCTGCCGCAAGCCACGCTCTGTTCAAGAAATTTGCGTTCAATCATTATTGAATATATAATATATCTCCGTTGAACACTGTTCACGAGCTGTTGGTTTTCTGGGGTAGCAAGAAGGTTTGCCATCGCTGCTTATCGACTCAAATTTCGCTCAATAAAGCCACTCAGGCTTGAAGTGTTTTTTCAGTAGAAAAAATGCTATTCTTTATATTGATAAAAAGTAGTAACATACATCTGAAATTTACTTGTCTTCAATTCTTACAAAATTTATAAAGCAAAGTGTTAATATAACCAAAAACAAAAACAACTTTGTAGTCGACTACTTCCTAAAACTATTCAAACAATGCTACCCAAATATTCTATATGAATGAAAATATAGTCCTGTACAGTCATTGGTAAACTATTCAATACTGCAATTTGAGAATATGGTCATTGGCAAACTATTCAATACTGCAATTTAAGAAAATTCTTAGGATGCATTGATGTTATGGAATCAATGCGAGGTATGAGCAAAAAAATGTTTGAAATTTTAGCAAGACCAGGTTATTCTTCTAGGATTAAGTTTGTAATTTAGACTTCTAGGAGCACTATACTTCTGATAGACATAAGTGAGTTAATTTTAATGCAAGATCAAGTCTTTATGTTTGGAAACTTATTAATTCTTTGAATAAGCCCTCACTTAGAGTATAATTTATGATAAGTATTTTCTTATTTTTTAGATGATTATTCTAGCTGGGCAATTTGGGCAAATATGTTTTATGTCTGGGTTTATACAATGAAGAATAATATTTTTATGAGGAATTTGATAAATTGCATATACATAAAGGAATCAATCATTGGAAGATTGTGCAATATCCTCCACAACAAAGCGGAGCTACTTATCTTCTAATTTTTATAAAAGGTTTTTCTACAAAAGTATAAGTTTATTTTCTTAGAAATAAGTTAGAAGCCTTCTATAGGTTTAAGACATTTTTAAGCACCATAAAATTGTTTAATGTATTCCGCAATAAAAATGTAGTTGAATACTAGAACACCATAAAATTGTTTAATATATTCCACAATAGAATAGTGTAGTTGAATAGATGAATCACACAATGGATTAAGCACCATAAAATTGTTCAATATATTCCACAATAGAATAGTGTAGTGGAATAGATGAATCACAAATCATGGAACCTGCAAGAAACATGCTCAACACATCTAGGTTGGATGGATAATGGATTGTAGGTAGAATTTGTTAATACAACTACTATTTTATTAGCAAGTCACCCATAAGTATGTGGGATGGATAGATTCTATAAAATATCTGGTGTAGTGAGCCAATAGATGACCCTTATTTGTGCAATTTTATTAGCAAGTCACCCATAAGTATGTGGGATGGATAGACTCTATAAAATATCTAGCGTAGTGAGCCAATCGATGATCCTCATTTTTGTACCTTATGATGTGATGCAAATGTCCATGTCTAAAGAAAAAGGGTCCAAATTTTGCCAAAAATAAAATAAATTTTATTTTCTTGGATATGACAACACAATATGGAGGTACTAAGCATAGGGTAGTTCTTAATTGGGATTGCATTTTTAATGAAAATCCATGCAACTAAGAGGTACAACAAATGGGTGAGATTGTATTTATTGAATAGAAATGATTAAAGATGAAAATGAAAATAATTTCAATAGCCATGAGTTACATTATCTACATCTACCAAAGGGAATCCATAGAGGTATTCTTCTCTTGATTCTCAGTCTTGTTTACTTTTGTTAATTAATGATGGTGAACCTAGCTCATTTTAGAAAGCTAGGGAAGCAAAGAATGTAGGTAAATGGAGGAAAGCCCATGGACAAGGAAATGAAAGCATTAATAACAATGAAACATGGGAAATAAGGGCATGATAAGGAGCATTGCTGGAAAATGTATCCAAAATTGAAGCCAAAGAAGTATGGTGGAAAAGGGAAGCAAAAAAATATTGCTACAATGCAACAAGACCTTGCATCTGATTAGATGATGAGATGAATATTGAAGCTATTGGGATTGCAGGCGGTAGACCAATTGAATTGGGTTTTGATTCAGGTGATGGGAGAAATATAATAGTAGATGTTGCACCAAATATGAGAATATCTCACCAAAGAGTGCATGGCTCCAACAGCTTAGGAGATCAACCATAGCATTTAAGTAGAAAATTTTGAATTGAGAATACTTCTACAAGAAGAAGAAGAGGAGAAACATGGATCACATCTTCAGCTATAAGCCAGAGAGGAGGCCTTGGAAAAGTTAAAGTGTAGCTTCAAAATTGGCAACTCAGGTAAATAACGTCAGTTATTATTTATTTTAATGTTCTCATTATGATGATGATTTTGGTGAATTTGAAAATCAAACTACAAGGAATGGTTTGAAGCTCACGAAAAAGAACGGATATGAAGACAAGGGCCTAGGATTTATTTTCCAAGGCATTACGAATCCCATCCAGGTGGTGGGATTACCTCAATATGGAGGATTGGGCTATGTCAAAAAGGAAAATAGGAGGATCCTCAAGCAACAAGTCCGAGACAGTGAAATGTGTTGAGATCACATTAGCACATTCTAGTGATTATTTAAATGGAAGAGTTAAGGTAAGCTCTCCTCATCATACTTGCACCAAATATATTTTTGCAAATAAGATTAGGAAAGTTTGGAGGAAGAAGAACCATTGAAACCATTGCAACAAGGTTGGGCATCAAAGATCCACATGTTGGAAGCCCCATCTAGATTTTTGTTCAAAGAAGGATAAGGATCATATCAAAGCACCTGTAAAGGAACCATCCAGTGAAGCAGATTAATAAGGAAGCTAACTATAGAAGGAAATCCCATTATCGTAGTTAGGTAAGAAAGGGGTATATTTTCTAAGTAGCGTGGCATGGACACCATTTTAAATCACATGTTGCAAAAATGTTTGTAAAAGTGATGAGGTGTATAAAATCACTTGTGTATGTAACATAGTGATATTTTGGCCCTTAGTTAGATAAGATGGAGTAAGGTTTATAGTATAAAATTTAACCATGAGTGTGTTATCAAATCTTGGCAAGTGTGGTATTGTTTGGTCTTGCAAGTTGGACATGTATTGGTAGCTACAGATTTGCATATGGATACAGGTGTCAACTTCATTATTCCAAGTTTTGAAGTAAAAAGGTGAAGGAAAGGGAAGGCGACCTATCAAAGGCATATATTATGTAGATCAAGATGATAAATCATGTTTATTCTTTTGGAGGACCAAAAGCTCCTAAGTGGGGAGGAATGATCCAGGTGGCTCAAGGAAACCTCAAAAATAAAAGTGCTCAAAATTCAATGGAAACGTCACCAATATGTAGTGTTTGACATTATGATTCTAGTGGAGAAAGTTACACTCAAATGAGAGTCAGTATAACCACCTTATCGCAGTCGAAATTTTACACATTAAGCTAGAAAAATGGGAGCCACAAGGTACACATGGCAAAAAATTGGCCAATAAACAATTAGAACTTGGCATCTAGTAATTGACTCCTTGTCCCTACAAAAGACAAAAAAAAATATTAAAAATTCCATATAAAAAACAACAAAAATCATTTACAAACATAAATAAACCATATATAATAAAATATGGTTATTAATGGCATAACCATATAAAATCCAAATATGAATCAAGGGGTTAATATGGTTATTAATGGGATTGGTCTTATATTATTGGTATAAACCATATATACCATATGATTCAACATAATTATAACCAATTGTTAATATATGTTTTAAATTGAGTGGTTAGTTGAAATATAGGACAACGGACTTAATTATAATTGGTGATCAATGTTATGTTGAATGATAACGAGTGGTTTATATTAAACATTTGTGGTCAAAGGTTTGAATGGTTACTGGTTTATTAAAACCAACCATCATATTTCATTTAAAATGAAAATGGGCGAGGTCCAGAGGATTGGAACCCATAACTCCCACCAATTGAATCTTTATATACCTTCTTCCAATCAACATGCCCCACGTGGGACTTTGTTTTATCCACCCGACATGTTATATAAAAACCAAATTTCGCCATTCTATTTGGTGGAGGGGTGAAACCGTGATCGAGGGCCCAAAAAAATGTTCAACGCATGGAACAACAAGTGGAACCTAAAGACGAGAAATCGTAATAGTACAGAACCCTGTGGCATGTTTTTCAAGACAAAGAGAATATTCCATACAAAGTATTTGATAACTATAAAATATTCCCCGTGGGGGTATAATTTCCAGTGTCAAATTGTGGATGACATTATACTCATTTTGACCAGAATTTTGCAAGGATCACAATGATGCGGTCAGTTTTTGCATCTAAGTAGTGAAACTCATAGGTAATGGAACAAACCTACCTTCATTATTAATTGATGGGCATGAAGTTCGATACAACATTTCACGTGTCAAAATTAGGTCATGTTTATAGTCAAAATTCTCAGGAGAATGAGACAAATCTATTGGTGTTGTGATTGCTGCAATTTGAGTAGTCGGATTTCAAGTCACTCCTAGGAATGGAGGTATAATAATGTATTTTTCTATGTACTTTCATTTCTTTTAAAGATATGAATGAAGTTACCTCTCCACTATTGAAGCAGGGCCCAGAGACGTATTCCACACTAGACAAACTCCATTACCAAATTTTTGGTGTGCATTGTCTTATAGTTTCCATTATGTTGCTTCTTCTTTATGGGTTTGCATACATGGTTTTTACATGCTCTTTCATGGAATTATACTAACATTAACCAAAGAAAATATATTGGTTAATGTCGGTAAATCAAATATTATGGATCACCACTTGTTAGAAGATGGTCCTAAGAAACCCCTTCCCCTTTAGAAAGAAAAGGAATTCTTTAGACAGAGAAAGAGTTTTCATACCTTCAAGTATTTGGATTTTAAGGGAAGATATTTGTACTTCCATTTTATGTCTACAACAAATTATTTTTAGTATAATTATGTCTATAATACAAATCCTAGGATCACTTTTCAATGAAAGAATCAATATATATCTCTACCTATTTCACTAGGATTTTTTAGGCTTAAGAATAATTATGGAATTGATGAGTGTACTAATTATATAGATATTCTTAAATTAAATGAGCTAGAACAAATTAAATGTTTTGACCCTTAGCCGATTTATATGGTATTGCATTTTAAGTGAACCAAGATCACGGTGTTGGAGAAAGTAAACTCTTACCTAATACTCCATAGGATTTTCATGAATATGCATATGCCTTATACAACACTAATTTAGTGCTAAAGACAACATAGAAATTCAATCACAAGCACTAGATATACACCCCAATAATCACAAAAGATCACTTCTACTTTGAAGGTTCAACATTAAGAAAGATATATCAAGAAGAAGATCAATAATACTGATGTAGAAGGTGGTGATGGGAATAAACCAGTGTTTAACCTTGAAATTTATCATGTTGTTAGATTCAATTTGAAAATAAATAGCAGAAACACCCATGGCACAACCAAATATGAAAATACTTATTCTATGGAAATTGGTGATATTTAAGAAACACAAAGAGAACTAGATTGGGATGAAAGGCAAGTCTTGAAAGGTTAGTCCATTATTTAGGAGCTATCTCAAAAAGAGCTAGTCAATTTTGAAATTTAATTAGTAACACTACATAACAGGACCTACAATAAGAATTTCAAAAAATTAAAATTTGAGAAAATAAATGTCAGGAATGATTATGTCTTTGATAATGTGAATTATGAAATCAATGTCAAAGGATTAAAGCCTTTGAAGTTATTTGAATTTCATCATGTTTCTAGAGATGAATTGTCATACTCATTCTAATAAAAAGAAGTGGAAAATATAACACTGAAATAGCTGGAAATGAATTTATTTCCAAAGCCATTGTTTCTTGAGACAATCTGTACTTTTAGGACAATTTCAACTTCAAAAGAAATATCAAAGATAATTTCAATGATCAAGGTGTCATCTAGTTTACTTGTCAGAATCATATATGTTTACTAATAATATAGATTAAGAATTCATATAATCTCAAAAGTGAGAGAGGTGGCTATGGAATCAGACAACCTATTTACTCCCTCATTCAATATTTGTAAAAGGACTCAAACAATAATGAATTTTTTATAAATAAGAATTAACTACATTCACATGAATGTATTGGATATGAATGAAGGGAAAAATAAAGAGAAAAGTATTCTTCTGGAAGAGATAATGAAATAACTAAAATCTTGTTAGAAGAAAATAAGACACTCTGCAAATTAATTGCTAAGTGTGATAAGATCAAGACAAAGTTGAGTGATTTTTTCTTTGAATTAATTGAGGTGGAAAAAAATTGGAGGGTTCTGGTCTTATCATGGACATGATGCTATTAAATAGGGAGAAAATGCAGGAAAGTGCTGATGTACTAAGAACCACTTAGGGAAACAACTTCAATCAACATTTTTATTTCCCATAGGAACAACTTGATAATAGTTCATTCACTTTGTTAGTAAGAAATAATACCAATTAGAGATATTGCACGAAGTCAGTTATGAATTGAAAGATATTGGAGATTATTTTCTTGATGTACAAGTTAAGGCAAGAGCTTATCATGGCACCATTACAATAATTTATTATGTAATAGCTCAAACATACTTTGGAGAAGGTAAATACTTAAAAATAACTAATAAACAATTCTAATGGTTTCACTTCTAGCATGCATTTAAAAGGAAGAGATTCAACACAAGAAATGGATTTCTTCCAACACTATAGGTAGATTTTCTATATTTGGTTTTTTATCCTTATTCTCACTTCGAAATCATATATATTCATTTTCCCTATGGAGACTTTCAAGAATTAAGGCTAATTTCTAATTGTGCTCTCTTTTCTCTTTCAAGTCTTTGTTTTTTTAATATGGTTCACATGAGCCTAATAATTTTCCTTAAATGGAAGAATTCCTTTACCTTTGTTGATTATTCTAACTTTATTAAAATATTTGTATATTTTTTTAAGGTTCCTTAAAGAACTATTTTAGAGTACATATCTAGTGTAATTTCTGAAATTTGAGTTTTAATAATAATATTGCAAATTAATATCTCTTTTTATCCCAATGAATTTCAATGAAAATATCTTTTGAATTTCTTTAAAAATGTGTGCCATGATTTCTTTCTCCAGTCCAAATTCTTGATGTTTTTTTTACATACAATTATGTTGGAAGATCTACGAAAATATGAGTCTTAAAATTTTGAAAATTATTTGGTGTTTCTATCCATATGTATCATATTTGTTTGAATTTTTGAGGCATGGTCCTCTCTTGAGCTTCTTTATTTTTTTCCTTTATAAAGTGTAGCTATTTTTTATATAAGAGAACTACTTACTAAAGCAATTTATTGGGGGCGGGAAGTGTATTCCTTCAAATGTTTTCTTTGAGATTTGGAAAAACCCATAAATCAACAAACCCATATCATAATTTTACAAAAACCCTTTCTACCTCCATTAACAAGTTCTCTTTTAAGGTTTCATGTAAAATGATAAAACAAAACCAACCATTGTTTTGATAACAAATATACAATTGTTAGGAAAACTATTAGGAATGCATCTAATGAGTCATTAAAATAAATAATATAAATATTTACAAATCCCTAATTAAAATGAAAAAATGCACCATGTTATAGCCTCAGATAGGAAGAAAAAGGAATTTTTACACCTACCTAGGGTTTATGCCAAAATATTTTAGGGGAAAATCCTATTATAATGATAAATATACTAATATGATTTTGCTGAAGCCTATAATTCATAGCTTCAAATTATTTAGAAATTCTCTAATGTCGTGGATAACACTGCAAATATTTCTAAGATGTTGAAGTTTTTCCATGGAGGACATAGAATCGAGGAATAATTAGCACGCAATTGCGAAAGCTAAGGAGCTTTTGTCTAGAGAAAAAAAAATGTAATTTGCATTAAGGAAATAAAATTACATTCTATATGTGCATTATATCCACTCAAAAAAAGGTTGTTCAAAAATCTCATATATCAAAACCATAGAAGTAGACATAACTTTATCTATATCAGTTGTCAAAAAACAACCTCCTCATCCTATAACATATTTTCAAAAGATGCACAATACCATGACGTATACATAACCATAAATATCAAAAAATACTTTATGTATACCACAACCATATCACCTAACAATCAGCATAAAGAGCTAATAGAAAATGGTGTCATGACATATACAAACAGTGATCGAATTTTGTTAGTCCATGTCTCGTGGATGGAGAAATTTAAGGCGAGTCTATGAAGGTTATGTGGCAGTACTCTGATACGCCTCCATCTAACTTTTCATATATCTTCCATACTCCAAGAAATTCCAAAGCAACTAACTTAGAAAGTGCATCTATCATGATGTTGCGTTCCCTGTAAATGTGATGACATGTTATCTTATCAAAGGAAATTTTTAAACATATTCAAGAATGGGAATCAATGTTTACATGTTGAATTTCTAAATTTCATTAAACCAATTCATAATTATCCTAGACTCTCCAAATATCTATAGTGAATGGCATAATTTTTTAATCAAAAAACGTTGAAGCAACTTTAGGCTTAATAGCTCTGTTGAGTTGTTTGTTCCTCTTCCTAGACAACTTTGAATCTTGAAAAAATGGTTTTCATGCATATATAGAATAACCCCACGCACCCCCCCTCCCTCCCAAACACAAACACAATCATTGTTAGCTACAAACGCCTCGTCAAATTATAACCAGGGGAAAGATGTCTTGATATATTTTGTCAATTTATCAGAGGGAGAAGTTCAAAATCCATTGAAGGAAGGAGCACATAATCAACGATAAATTTTGGAGCCACCTTATTAGGAATAGAGGAATTCCTTAGAAAATGGCTTTGTTTCTAGTGAGCCAGATTCCCCAACATGTGAGAGGGGGAATATTTCAACTATATTTTGGATCATCCTGCTCCCACCAAGACTTCCATATTTCTAGAAATGAAAATTCTTGCCAATCTGTTACCGATCCCATTTTGTTTCTAACTGAGTTCCAAACTGCCAAAGAAAAGGGTAAATGTAGAAATTTATGTTCCACTATTCCAATATCATTCTTTCATAATGCACACCATCCAGGGCCATTCATGCATCACCTTTGGTTATTTTCCCATGTTGGGGCTTCATTTTCCAACAAATTTCATAAGAATAAACGTGCCTTGGAAGGACAATTAAGCTTCTTGTTGTTGTTGTGACAAAAAACCTCCAAAATTAATGCCTAATATAATTTTGGATCCTACATGAATTGTCCTTCCAAGATACCTTTTGTCGTCATGCTGTTTGATTAAATATCCTTGTGTTATTACTAAATGATGTTTCCTCCTAAGTCGAAGTTTTCTAAGTGTCATCATCTTATCTTTAGAATTTCTTGCGTCATTTGATCTAAATATAGGAAAATGCCTATAATTTCTTGACTTAGATACTAGCTTTGTTAGACATGCATCATACTCACAAAAGAACATAAAAATAACAACTTTCTTGGGAAAAGTGCACTTTTTTTACAAGAAGACCAGTTGTTGGTTGAAACTGCGAGCTCCTTGGAAAAATCCCACTCCAATTTAACAGTGAGGCACACTCCTCATTGTTAAGCACTATGCCCTAGTTGAGTGCACTTATTGAACTGAGTTAGTGTGCCCTCTAATCCATGCACACTCCTTGTTGTCAAGAGATGCACCCTCCTCATGAATGTGCCTTCGTTGTTGCATGTTGGCGCACTCCTATAAAATATTCCCCACTCTCACTTCATTAACTAAATAATAAATCTATTAACAAGTGATGAACATTCATGTAGTGGATTTTTCTGTACTCTCTTTATAATAATCCCAATTAATCATTCTTTTACACATTCATTCTCATATCGGCTAAGTGCACCTATTTGAATCAAGGATCTCTTCATCTATCCTCATTCCAATTAAGTTATTTCAAATTGATTATTTTTTTTGCTATTGGTGTTTTCTTTTTTTATATTTCTTTATTTGTTGGAATTTCCACTCTTTTAATTTTCTTTGTTGGCATATTAGTCCATTCTTTCTAGTACAATTGTCAATCAGTTGTCGCAAGTAGTTTTCTTGTGACTCTTTGCATTTTGTGACTTTTCACCTTCTGGTCATGATTGTGACAGAGTATTTAAGTAATTTCATGTCTTTATTCTTAGAATTATTGTTTTTATATCTTGATTTCTAGTCTTTATTAGTTGATTTCAATCCAATTCAATAAAGAGTGCAATCTGAACAATGAAGGCATCATTGCCTTAGGAAACAACGACCAGAAAACCAAGTTTTCATTCAAAGCACACTCTTAAGAGACACATTAGAGAAAGTTTAAGGTCCAAAATGGGCCTCCTAAGAAAAATGTACAAAAAAATAAAATTTATAAGAACCAACACAATTCAAGATGATGATGTCAGCCATGGGGGGTGATTCACAATTTTTGGAGTAAAAAAGTAAAAGTATTAAAAAATAATAAAATAATAAAACTAATTTTTCAACTCGTATTTTCAACTTATCTCCAAGGTTTTACTCAAATTTCAATCAGGAGTACTCGTTGCATGAAAATTTTAATTCCTCATCCAAGGAGTACCCATGTTGCATACATTTGATGGATCGTGTTACATGCAAAAAGAGAAATACATGAAATAACATGATTGCAATCATGTTTTTCATGTATTTCTCATTTTTCGTGTATAAATTTCCATCAAAAGTATGCAACATGGGTACTCCTTTGATGAGGAATCAAATTTTTCATCCAACGAGTGTTCCCTCTCGAAATTTTAAGAAACCCATAGGGAGATAAGTTGAAAATACGATTTGAAAACGTAATTTTTTTCTTTTTTCCCTTTAAAATTTGATGATGTAATCTATTCTTATTTTATTATTTACACTATTATTTTATAATTTCCTTTGGAAGCCCATTTTAGACCTAAAAATTCCTCTAATGAGCCCTCATTTTTCCTAGAAAGTGTGCCCTCCTTGAGTGCATGGTGTATCTTGAAGCAACATTATTTCTCTTCATCCTTCGAATGTGTGCTCTGTGCCCTCCCAGATCCTCTTGAATGAACAACACATTGGGAAGGATCAAGCCTGATCTCTTGTTCCTTCATCATGTGCCCTTGCACCCTATCTATCCTCCTTAAGTGCACAGTTCACTCATAGCTAACATTGAGCCTCCTTCGGGCGTTAATCTTGCGCCTTGCACCCCTGAAGCCTCTCTCTCTCTCCTTTCAAGTGCATAGTGCACCTTGAAGCCTCACAAGATCCTTGACCTTTTATGGTTGTGTTGGTGTCTAGATGTGAATAATATTCAAACACTTTTTCCACATAAATTATCAACCCAAGGGCATTAGTTATTTCAAGACTAATGCGCACAATATATGCAAGAGCAATCACATAACCTGCTATTAGATCATAGGCTCAAATCAATGAACACACAGACTACTATAAGAGAAATTAAAATGGATTGCAGAATTAAAAAGGCATTCATAGAAATTAAAATATTATACTGGAACAGTAGTGAAAAAACCAAACTAAAACATGAAATCAACGGAAAGAAAGGTAACGCGGCACTTGATCAGAAGAGTGGGCCTAACTCTTTCATAAGGGCTGCGACAAACTCACAATTTATAGGTAAAAAAGTAGAGTGTTGTGCATTCAATTATATGTAAAATACTCTGTTACAAAATCTGTATATTCTCTGCTTAACCCCGATTCACAGTCCGCGTGCCCTCTTTATACAATTTTTCACGAAATCACATATTTCCTCTAACAACTACATATCTACAATTATACAATTCATTACAAAGCAACCTAGTTTCCAAAAGAAAACCATGAAAAAGCCTGAAATATTGTTGGGGTGAAACGGAGTCTGTTGAGTTGTAGCGGCAAGTGAAGATAACGCTAGAAATTAGGAGTTTCTCCATGGCTCACACCTGTAATCTTCCTGTTTTTTCCAAATCTATAAAAATATTAGAGTTAATGTTTGAAAAAGGTAAAACCTCCTTGATTATTACTTCATTAATCAAATATCCCATGTAAGATAAAAGAAAGGGGTTTACCTCGTGTGTTTAAGAAAAATAATGACACAAAGAGATAGAAAGGTGGGCGAAGATAGGAGACAAAAGTTAACAAATCTAGTACCCAACATCTCCTCCGAACTGTTCTATCTTTATGTCCTCATGGAGCTCGTCATCTCCTCAGATCTGGGTTGGAATGACTGTGACTAGCATGAAGCTGTGTGAGATCATATTCTTCGGTCATTTCCATCCCAGAGGGGTTTATAACCTTTCGTTAGAACAAAATCCTTCCACTAGTCTGTGTCAACATTATATGCAGGAGTATATTGCTTGGTTGGCAACCAAATGAGGGGAAAATTAAACCTCAGCCCCATCCATTTGACCCCACAGGTCTGAATGCATGCTACAAAATGTGGCATCCTCTCTAGAGCCCATGCAAATTTAGGTGTTCCAAATTGTTCTCATCCTCTAACGGCTGAGGATGGCAACATCCACCTCCTCTGACAACTGTCCAACGCTTCCTTAAGGAACATTGTAATCTGTTTGACACATAGGTCAACACACCATTTATGGGTTTTCAACATGTGTTCTCTATGCCCTTCAATCTGTAGGAAGGTAAAATGCTTGTTATAAATATTTTTTGACTGGCCATGCTCCTTCCTCATCATTAACAGCCTTATGACTTGGTTCTCCTCAAACGTATCATAGGCCTTTCTCCATTTAATCTGATTGATGGTGTAGGAGGCAAAATCTCTTAAATGAATGTCCCCCATGAATGGAACAGGATTAAAATATTGATCATGCCTCAAGAAGTAACCATGCATGTAGAGCTCGCACATTAAGTGTTGTCCTTTGATATCATAAATTTTTAGAATACGAAGAAATTGAATGGGGTCCTCGATCTCGTGCCAAATCTCCTTATATATAATTTCAAGACAAAAGAAAAGAAATTGTTCGTGGAGGAATAAGGCGTAGCTATGTGGAGGGGGTTTGCAAGCCATTACTTGTTGTACCAAGGAGAACATCTTCTCCTTATCTGATTGTAGCAGCTACACTTGTTCTTCCAATTCTTCTATTCTGTCCTTTCGTTTAGCTTGGTTCAGCCGCACCTTATCTAACTGGTCTATGTATCCTGTAACGATCCTGGTAGCATGTTCTTGAACCCGCATTATCTCTTTCTTATGTACATTCGCAGCAAACTGCCACCTCTAGATCTCGGCGGCCAAGAAAAATTCTCGGCCTTCAAACAACTGTTCAATCCGACCAGTCTATGTAGCTGCATAGGGCACTTCAATTTTTGGCTTTACTGCCCTCCATTTGTAGACTTTTACCTTCTTTTTCAACCAGGAAACTTATCTCTTCAACTTCCGAACCTCCCTCTTCAATCTCATGGTTTCATTTAACTGCAACTGGTACCTTTTCTTGAGAGGTTACCTTCTCTTCTCACACTGTTCAATCCATTCATGTTTGACAAGAAATTCATTTTCTGGGCCTATAACAGGCTCAGGAGGCAACAGAATGCTGCTGGTATTATCAGCTGGTTCTTTTGTTAGGTCTTTCTAGCTGGGCTCCCTATCTTTAGGGGCATCTTCCTCTACATTTACTTCAGAGAATCATGTCGTCTGGTCAAAATTTCCATCAACCACTCTGTGTCAGGGAAAATTTTAAGGATGGAAAACCATCTTGAAGTTTAAAACATTGGCGAATATCACTAGTCCTAATATGAAAACTATAAAATGTTTATCGATGTATTTGTAAATTTATTCAAATTTATAATGATGTTATATATATAATCTCTATATAATTTTGGCGATTCTGAAGGTAAAATAATTTTATATTGTAAAATTTGGGAAAATCATTTTTATAAAAATTGGAAATTGGCGAATCTTTTTTTTGGAAAAATCATGGAAAATTAGCCCACCTACGAATATTAGCCCCTAAAATTTTCCATGCTCTGTGTTATGGTGTTTCCATAGGAATCCCATCTTATTTGTGAGCCTCTGAGTGCTCCAACTGAGATTCAACAATTACTAGGCCGATATTGGCCATGTCCTTTCCTGGGTTGACAAACTTAAGCACTGGTGGAACAACTATTTCCTCCATTAATCGTTGGGGTGAGCGGAATCGCCTCGCCCCTCTAGGCATCATGGACTAGAATGGAGAGCGGGGAATAGCTTCATCATCCTTATTTCTGACTTGGGCCGAACTTTCATGCATTATTACTTCAGTTAGGGTCCACGTTGGTTCTTGTGGCACAACGTCGATTATGAGGGTTGTTTCCCTTCTGTCCTCCTGCCCTTGTGCATTATTTCTTCCTCTGAGGTTGATACTGGTTCTTGTGGGATAGTATCGACCTCGCGGGTTATTTCTCTTTTATCTTTCTATTCTTCATGGATTTCTTCCATGTTTCCTTGTTCTAGCTGAATTGAGGGTGGTTCTTGTGTAACACCCCCATTTTTTTCAATATCCATATCTACTTGGGCAAGTGATGCTATTTCTTGCAAAACATCATCACTTTCCATCCCTCTGTTTGACATTCCACTTCCCTATTCTTCATTGACAAAAGTCGACGACTGTATGACAGTCTCGACTTCATGCACTATATCCATAATTCCTTCATATGTGGGCTCCTCAGGCGAGGCTGGTTCTTGTGTGGCAGCCTTGGCTATGTCACCAATTATCTCCTATACTCTCATTTCTTCAGGTTATTCCTGATTAACCTCCATTTCTACTTCTTCGGGTTCCTCCTGATCAACCTCCATTTCCATTTCTTCGGGTTCCTCTTAATCAATTTCCTTAGAATGTTCTTCTTTTTCTAAACCAACCAGAGAGGCTAGTTCCTCTTCTCTAGCAGCAATAACGACTGTTATCTCTTCTTCTGAGGATCCACGGAGTTCTGCCTAGGAGACTCGAAATCTGTCTATTGCATGCATGACCAGTAAATGCACCAATCCATGGTTGGAGTGCACTGCCGGCATTCGGCACGAACGCCAAGCAGACAGTGCCATGTGCTGCAACTGTTTTAATAGAAGGAAGGACATGTTTAAGGAATGCACATGAGCTTGTGGAAATCGAAGGTGAGTTAGAATTTTAAAATGATATTTAAAAAAAGTTGTGGCTCAGCCTTCGCAAGTTATGTATTTCATTACAAAACCTGCAACTTCATTCCATGGATACAGCATAGACTTGTGCTCATATCCTCTGCCCAATTGAACGATGCTTTCTCCTGCTTGCAAGGATAATTCAGGAAACTCTGGGAGAGAAACTCTCTAAGAAAACCATTGTTTCCCTTGTTGTCTTAGCCCGCTAACTTCTACAATTATCTATTCTATGACAGGAATTTCCAATATTTGACCGCGAGCCATGTTCATCCAAATTAAGTGAAAAATCCATTGTGATTTCCCTATCAAACCCTTGCAATCTGTAGAAATAGGTATCCCATCCTGCATTGACAAAGATTTTCCATACCTCTGGATTACTGTGGACCGAAGTTGTATTTTCAGGTTCATGTCACACAGCTAGTCCGCCCATACTGTGGGGACTGTAACAACACTCTTGTAACATCAGACCATTGGAAAGAATAGTGGATACCAAATTTGGAAAAAAAGCATGGTGAAAATGAATGGTGGTAACGGTAAATACGGATGGTAATTCTCGGAAACCGAGGAAAATCATGAAAAAAATATGGTAAGTGTAATGAACAGAATGGTAATTAGTTCATATGAAATGGAAAGGATGTGTTATGGATATCAATACATAATTAATGATTATACAGAATATTGATAAGGATCGTAGTGTGTACCACACACAAAATTGTAATAATGACTTACAAAATCATCATTACGTCGTCATTAAATTATGACAGCACTCCCCCCAACTTTAAAATTTTTCATCTGCAACATTAATGTGTTCACATGGGATATTTAATTAAATCGGTAAAAGTCATGTGGAGGCATACCTGGCGGCCGACCTAGATGAAGTGACGATTGGTAGGATGACGACACAGTAATGATGTAGTTGGAGTAACAGTAGTACGAGTAGCAGCATCTGGAGTAACAACAGTGCGAGTAGCAACATCTGAAGTAACAACATTTGGAGTAATAGCAGTGTGAGTAGCAGCATTCGAAGTAACAGCATCTGGAGTAACAGCAGTGTGAGTAGCAGCATTCGGAGTAACATCATTTGGAGTAACAACAGTGCTAGTAACAACGTCCGTAGTAACAACATCTTGATTAGAAAAAGTGCGGATAACAGTATCCGGAGTAACAACATCTGGAGTAACAGTAGTGCAAGTAACAGTATCCAGAGTAATAGCAGTGCGAGTAGCAGCATCTGGAGTAACAACATCTAGAGTAATAGCAGTGTGAGTAGCAGCATCTGGAGTAATAGCAGTGCCAGTAATAGCATCCGGAGTAACAGCATCATGAGTAGCAGCAACCGAGTAGCAGCATTTTGGGTAGCAGCAACCGAGTAACAAAATCATGAGTAGTAGCAATCAAGTAATAGCATCATGAGTAGCATCAACCGAGTAGTAGCATCATGAGTAGCAGCAACCGAGTAAGAGCATCATGAGTAGCAGCAATCGAGTAACAGAATCATGAGTAGCAGAAACCGAGTAACAGAATCATGAGTAGCAGCAACCGAGTAACAGCATCATGAGTAGCAACAATCGATACTTAGAAAAAATTTCGATTTTTAAAGCATTACTCCGTAGTAGTAACTCCTGCAAAAAGACAACAAGATAAATACTAATAGTATAATTCTTTATTCTTTATTTTATATATATATATATATATATTTATATTTATATATTTATTTATTTATTTTATGTATTTATGTATTTATTTATTTAGTTATTTATTATATATATATATATATATTTCTTTTTTCTTTTTTTCTTTTTTTCTTTTTTCCTCTTTTTTTTTTCTTTTTTTTTTTTTACAACGAGGATGCAGAGGAATATTTGTCTGTTCTAATAATATTCAAACCATATTTCTCAGAGAGGTGTTTGATAAAATCATCCTTAAAGGCTGGGCGGTGGTATAATATTAGGTGATGTCCAATTTCTATGAATGAAGCACGTGTATCGTCAATTGTGACTAGCCTAACTATTCCATTATCAAATACAGTGTCCACCTTGTAAGGTCCCATCCAGCGAGTGCAAAGCTTTCCCTTAAAATCCTTAAATCATGAGTCATAGATTAGTGCCCAATATCCCCTCTGAAACACCTTGTTCTTGATAAACTTATCGTGCCATTTCATTCTCTGCTGCTGAATAGCAGTAGTTCTCTGGACAGCCATTGAGAAGATTTCATCTAGTTTATTGAGCTGGGCCAGTCGGTGTTTCTGGGCATCTGACAGATCCAAACCAACTTTAAGAGTTGTTTGGAGCGTACTGATTTCAAACTCTATTGGAAACAATGGGGATTTCCCATAAACCAACTCAAATGGTGAAACCCCAGTTGTGTTCTGCCATGCTTTTCTGTACGCCCAGAGAGCTTCAGGTAGCTTCTGAGCCCAATCCCGACGATGGTATGCCACAATTTTTGTCAAGATATTTTCCAATGTCTTGTTTGTGCTTTCTACTTGTCCATTTGTTGTATTTCACAGCTCATAGCAGATTCCAAAATTTGACGAGTTGAATTGGAAGCAGAACTGGGATCATTAATAAAAGTGTTGATGGCATTGTCGTCGGTTTCAATTTTGAATTGAAGGGCCTGCCTAATAGTGAGGATTGGTCTAAATTCTTCATTTTCAAGTTCAGGCTCTTCTATTGGTAGAGGTTTCTGACTAGTTAATAATTTTTTCGATGGGCTAGGTTCCGCAGTAGGGTAGAGGGTAAGATTCTTTGTAACTGTCCCATTTGATATGATCATATGCCCAGATCGATACCCTATGTAGTCGTCTGCAGTTGTGAGACAAGGCCTTCCCAAGATCAATGGGTGACCACCAACTGAAGATCGAGTTTGTAATACAAGGAGGTCCACAGGGTAATGCCATGAATCCACCGAAATGGTCACATCTTCCAATTTCCCTACTGGTTTAATTGTAGACCTGTCTACTAGTTCCAAGATAGTAGGGTTGGCTTAATGTTTCCGAGACCTAATGTATTCATTGTTTCGGAGGTAATAATGTTGATGGTGGTTCCAAAATCTACCAGTACATTTGGGATTTCAACCCCATTGATTTGTACTATTAGAATTGGGTTTCCAGGGTCTCCATATTTCACAAGCATGATCCATCCTAAAATGATGTCGGATAGTATACCCATCACATGAATGGTTAATGGGTCCCTAGGTTTCTTCCCTGGTTTCTTAAAGCAGTAATATTTGAGAGTTTTTGGATATATAGGAACATCCCTCATGGCTTGCAACAGGGGTATTTTGACAAAAATATTTTGCAATTCCCCCAGGAAGTCAAACTCTGCCTAAGGGTTTTGTTTGTTCAAGGTCAGTCTTTCAAGATATGGAGGAGAAGTTGAATGACCCTGCTTAAGAACAGATTGGGGAGGTGTCTTATTTGCTATGTTTTGGTCTAGTTTATCCCCAACTGTCCTCTGTTCTGGTTCTGTAACTTCACTGTCAATATGTTCTATGATAATAGGTGAAGTAGGAGCATTTACTACCCGCCCAGATCATAAGTTTATCTCATTAAGTCCTGCGATAGAAATGCTATAAGATGGAAGGTTAATAATATCTATTTGTTGGACCCATTTATTATTAGGGTTCGGATTAGGCTGGATAGGAAGCTAGGGTCGAAGGGCTGGGTTACTAGGAGGTACATTAGAGGGCAACTAAAGTTGTTGTTGAGGCATGGATTGAGGAAATTGTTCAGTAGGAGAGGGTCCACGCCAGTTCTGATTCCATGAAGTATTTGAACTGGCCTGGGGAACCCATTGTTGCTAGGGGGATATTGATATTAAGAACACATAGATGAAAATGGTGCAGACTGGGGACCCATATTAAAATTATTAAAATATTGGGATGGGTCCTGAAACATAATTGGATTCATAGCTGGTGGCTGAGGTTGCAATGTCTTTTTCGGCCCCATGAACTACAGCTGTTCTACCACATTTTCTTCACTTTCCCCTTGAAAATTTACCTTCAGTCTGGGAAACGAAGGGCACAATCTATTCGCATGAGTCTGTTCACAGATCGTGCAGGCTTCTATTGTGTTTAATGGGAATTATTTCAAGGGATGCTTCTTTATGCACTGTGGGAAGAATATAGCCATAGTCTTCTCCAACTCCATCTGTTTCTGTTTTGCTTGCAGAGTGTCCATCTGGGTAGATAATTTCCTAAGGATATCAGTCCTTATGTTATCCAGTAGGTTTCCAATTTCAACCTTTGTAACCCCTCCACTAGAAGTCTTCAATGGCCGAATTCCTTGTCTGCTCCTTACAACCCCTCATGAACATTGAATGCAATAGTCGCAGATTGTGTCGAAGTCTTATTTTGAAATAGCCCCCTTTCCTACTATGTTCAGAAGTTGCAGAGAATATTCCCTAAGCGCCCGAAGAAGAATGATCTTCATAATATCCTTATCTAGGTCACTATAGCCTGACCTCTGCAACATATATTCCACATAGTCTTCCATATTCTCATCCTCTTTCTGTAAACACTTAAATATTTCCTCCTTAATGTCACAATATTTATAGTAATCTTGGTATTTCTCCAAAAAGGCTTCTTTAATCCCTTCCCATGAGGTAATATTTCTCCCTCCTAAACCAATGAACCATCGTAGGGTTGTCCCTTTCAGGGTAGCAGGAAATATTTTTAGTTTCTGAGCATCGTAGACATAATCATACCCTCGAAGAGGAATGTATCAAGGTATTCCTAAGAAAGCCCATGAAAATTAGGTAGAGTTGTTAAAGGGATGGGCTTCATCAGTTCATCACCTATAATGTTTCCAATTGGAAAATCAATAGAATAACTTGCAGGTGCCATAAATATCCTCCAATACTCACCTGGGATTTCAATTGGTTCTGCAGCTAGTACTTGGGGTGATTCAACTATGGTAGGTTTCGTCGCACTCCGCTGGTATTTTGGTGATGAAAAATCCTTCAGAAACTCCCTTTCCAAATCATAATTTCTTAATTCAACTACGGGAGGCTTCACAACACTCCCTTGGTCTCATGGCGATGAAAACCCTTTTGGAGTTTCTTATTCCAAATTGTAATTTATCAATTCTTCTAACCCTCTGCTTTCTATTTCTTCCCCTTCTGTTGTTGGCAGGGATTTTTCCTCCACCAATACCTTATTTACTGCTTCTTCCATCATCAAAATAATTTCCTCTGGTACCATGGCTCAAGCTAGTTGTTCAACCGACTGCCCTTCTGACCTTGTATGAACCCTTACCCTGACAGCAGCACGAGAGGATGCTTTAGATTTAGCCTTTTTTATGATCTCCTGAATATATGTCTTCCTTCCCAGATCCTTTCCTTTCTTTGGGGGTTTTCCTCTGCCCCTCTTATTCAGATCTTTGTTCATACAATTGGTGAGAAGAATTCATCAAAAATAGAAAAAATGCTTAGGACTCGGAGTAGGACAGATAACTTCCTCCCTGAGATGAGAGAGTAGGTTCAAATAGAAAATCAAAATAAAATATAAAATCACAGTTCAAGACCTGAAGTAGGGTATTCAAGTACCCTCCTTAGGACGAGAAGTTGGCCCTTTCATAAAATAATCAAAAAGCAAAAAAAAACTGAAAACAATGCCCAAGAATTAGAGTAGGGTAAAAAATACCCTCCCTAAGATGAGAGATCAGTCTTTAACAAAAGAAAACAAAGCAAGGAAAAACAACACACTATGCTGAGGAATTGGAGCAGGGTAATAGATGCCCTCCCCAAGATGAGAGATCAATTCTAAAAAAAAAAAAAAATAAGCAGAAAAACACAGAACACTATGCTCAGGACTTGAAGTAGGGCAATAAATTTCCTCCCCAAGATGAGAGATTTACCCTTCGATCAATTGCAAATCGTGTTCTTGCACCTTGTTAGCCTTCCCTGGCAACGGCACCAAAATTTTGGTGTCCAGAGGTGAACAATATTCAAACCCTTTTTCCACATAAATTATCAACCTGATGGCATTAGTTATTTCAAGACTAACGTGCATAATATATGCAAGAGAAATCACATAAATTTCTATTAGATCACAGGCTCAAATCAATGAACACACAGACTACTGTAACAACAATTAAAATGGATTGAAAAATTAAAAAGGCATTCAAAACAATTAAAATATTATACTGGAATAGCAATGACAAAACCAAAATAAAACATGAAATGAACGGAAAGAAAGGTAATGCAACACCTAATCACAAGAGTGGGCCCAACTCTCTGATCATGGCTGCGGAAAACTCACAATTTACAGGTAAAAGCAGAGTGTTGTGCATTCAATTAATTTTAAAATACTCTGTTACAAAATATGTATATTCTTCGCTTAACCTCGATTCACAGCCTGCATACCCTCTTTATACAACTGTTTAGGAAATCGTAGATTTCCTCTAACAACTACATATCTACAATTATAAAATTCGTTACAACAGAAACCTATTTGCCAAAAGGAAACCATGAAAAAGCCTAAAATATTGCTGGGGTGAAATGGAGTTTTTTGCGTTGTAGCAGCAAGTGAAGATAACGCTGGAAATTAGGAGCTGCTCCATGGCTCACATCTGTAATATTCTTGTTTTTTCCAAATCTGTAAAAATATCAGAGTTAATGTTTGAAAAAGGTAAAACCTCCTTGACTATTACTTGATTAATCAAATATCCCATGTAAGATAAAAGAAATGGGTTTACCTCATGTGTTGAAGAACAATAATGACACAAAGAGATAGAAAGGTGGGTGAAAATGGGAGAGAGAAGTATACAAATCTGGTACCCAACAAGTTGCTCCTACATGCACTTCCCTTTGTCTTGATGCATTTTTCTTTCCTAAATAATGATCATGTCTCATATTTGATAAGAATGTGCTCTTAGCTACACTTGATTTCTCTTTGAACACAATTTGCTGAGTTATTTATTGTAATAGATAGAGGATTTCTTAAATCTAATCTTTGTCTCCATGAGAGTGCTTCCACGTGTAGGTGTTCAAGCTACTAGTCTCATTAATCTATCATCATATGTTAGAATTATGCATCCCAATACCCGTCGAATGGCCTCAAAACAAGTCTCAGAAGCAAGAACTGAAGAAGTAGTGGAAGTTGCAAAGCCTACCATCCCTATCCTTACATATACACAATTTTTTATAGACAAATATTCCAAGGTCATGTGGAAGGATATTAAAGACAGCTTCATGAAAAATCAGTTCCCTGAGGATTTGGAAGACTAGGAATTCTATATCAACATCAAGCAGTCACAGATACATATGATTGCATGCAAGCTTCTAGTTATTCCTTTTGTAGAGGAAATTGAATAGATCATATCACATATGGTTGATTCAAACATGCTTTGAACTAAAAGTGGTGGTGAGCTTTCCACCTACTATGAGGAGTACATTCATACCTATTAAAATATGTTGAAACCCACAGTATATGCCAAAAACAGATTCTATAATATATGGGTCAATCTCAACACAAGTGAAATCATCAAGTCTTGGTATCAACAGCCTGCAAAATTTAGAAACCACCCAAGTGAAATTTACCCAACTAGGATTTTGAAGGAAATGTACCAATACCTTATTGTTATGTGTTACAGGTTGCATTGGCGAAAGAATGCAAAAGTATTTTCATAAAATTGGTTATTCATGGTCAACTTGGTTATTACTCGAGGCAGAATATTTAATTGGGCATACATCCATTATTTTGAATCGCAGCGACATGTTGGGAAGGCCAAAGTAGATCTAAGAGAAAACCAAGCACCAAAGTTTTATATGTCAGCTCATCTATTAGATGGGATATGTGCACGATAATCATTCCCAAGGATGTATTGGAACTGGAAATCACAAGATAAGTTTTCAATATACTTCCATTGCAAGGTGTTATCAGAGTCAATTTTTAGAGGAGCATATGATAGGTTGGTGGAGAATTTATTTGCGGTCACATTTCACATGATTTATGAGATCGGCCCTCCTTGCATGACTGATCATGTGAACAAGGCATTACATTACATCACATATTCTTTTGTTGCACTAGATTCCAAATATATTAGATTCTTTGGATTCCAAACTTCTCCCCATGTTATGCCATGATATATGACTAACAAGGTGGTCTTGCAAGAGGTCACCTATCAATTGAATAATGGGTTGTCAGCAAAACTTCATAGGAGAAATAAGTATCCTTGGTCCACTCTCCCTTTGCGGATTTCCATGTATGATTTGAAGAGCCTCAAAACAGAAGATGCTAAAATAGAATAACTTAAGCGGCTTCACTTTGGAGTTAGAATATTTCATCGATATGATCCTAGTAAAGTATGCAGAACACATTATGACAAGATAGGATACACCTCAACATATGTACCAATGGCTACTGCAGAAAATGAAGAGGTGAAAAAATAGTGCAATGCATTAAGGAAGACACGCCCAGGAATTGAAGTTGGTCCCTCCCAAATTCCACAAGCTCAAAATGTATAGATACAAAAGGCACCATAAGCAAAAAATGCTCAGGAAAGCACTCCATCTCCCAAGAAAATGATCAAGCATGATCTAGCAACAGAAAGGAGTAGGAAGTGGAAATTTGATCCATTGAATAAAGGATCTATTGAGGTTTCACAAGACAATAGAAAATTGGAGGAAATGATGCAGCAAAAGGAAGAGGAAAATATGAAGCAAGATTAACTACTTAGAAAGAAATAGGTAGAAGAAGAATAAAGGATAATAGAAGAAGAAGAACAAAGGCACTCATAGGAGGACGAAATAGCATAGAGGTTGGAAGAAGAAACGATGACCCAGGAAATAGAAGTAGAGTTTAAGGAAGATGATGCCATCGAACCCATCGATGATGAACTAGGTTGTCCTGTAGAACTAACTATGTTCTTCAGTAGAACCTTGTATGTGGCCATCGCCCATTTGATGAGATGGGAATCACACCTTCACCAGAATACAGGTTCATGGACGTATGTAAAGTCATCCTTGATCAGCAAAAGAAAAGGATCATGCAAGAGAGACAAATATTCTTCCCGAATGATCCTCAAAATCCAGTCTATATATCCACTAAAAAGGTGATAACCACAAACACTAGGAGAAACCCGCGAGTGGTCATGGTAATGAATGTTGCTTTTTCCACAACAGCATAAGTTAGTTTAGCATATCTCTTAAGAGATAAATCATAATTAAGGAAAGATTTGGCTACGAAAAAGCTACAAGTAGAGCACCTTACTGGAGAGAATCAACGTTTGTCTTCCAATAGTATCAACACAAAAGAATGGCGATAAGTTATATAGGAAGAATTGGGGCCAATGGAAGACAACATGGTTTAGTTGTATGATGAAATAATGCTCCTACATGAGGTAGTTTCACTCCTGGTTGGTATACAGAAGAAATTGCAAGAAGTCCTGAAGCTCCTGAAGGTGGAAAACATATTTTTTTATTAGATATAGGAAATTTGGGTTTCTAAATATTAAGATGTTGCATAAAAACTAGTCAAAAAAGATAGGGTTGTTGCTGAGATGGATAGAGTGCAGTTGATGTTGCACAATCAATATTACATCCATCTCAGTGAAAATTCAGCGAACACTATAGCCTCTTATAGTTTATTACATAATATTTTGGAGTCCCTGGCATAGAAACATGGGATGCCTTCTATGGGAGCACTTTGAGAAGCAATAAGCAGGGATATCATCATGCGAGAAGTAAAGAAGTATATCAAAAAATTAAACAAGCGTTAGAATAAGAAGGCTTGGAGTTTAATAAGAACATTATTTTATAGTATGCCATCAGACTAACTAAAGTTCATATGAAACTTTCATGGTTGTGGAACAGTGTGCAGTATGGCTCCAAATCTATAATAACATAACCATTAGAGGTGAAGATGTGGTTTGCAAAATATCTATCGTTCTAGGTTAAATTCATTTTTTCGAATTTCAGAGCATGGAATTCCTACATCACCGATGAATTATATGAACAAGAAACTGACCTATCTATTTGAAAGCATTTTATCTTATAGGAAATTTTTTCTTATATGGCCACCATCCTATATGTAGTTTGTCTTTTGTAAAGATCCCAATGTAATAAAGTCCAAGAGACACATGTGGAATGTGAAATGACACATGTTGGAAGTAAAGAATCATATATATAATGTGAAAGTTTTTATGCAAGACCAAAGGTCATAGAAGTTGAAAATTCATGAGGAAATTCAAGGGTCAATGCCATTTATTATAAATAGGTCCTCATAACTCAAGAAAGGGTCTTGGAACTTTTATAGTATAGCCTTGGCTTCTCCAGTTGTGCATAGGATGTGAAATCATTATTTGGAGAAGAAAGTTGTAGCTTCATGTTCCACTAATGGATCTAGTGTTCCACCAATGTAACAATGTACTTGGAATCTTTCATTAATAATTATAATCTCTCCAAGCCAGCACTCCTTCATGCATGTATCGTGGATTTAGTAAGACTATTATTTGTACGATTATGGTATATTTTGGTGTAATACATATTAATATTAATAATTTATTATGTTTCTTAGAGATGGATATTGTTGAATGAGTGTTGTTCTCCTTTCATGGTTATTGTTTATATTGTGAACTAATTTTTAGGTTAATCAACAAGTATTTTATCCTTACACTCGCAGGTCTCCCTTAGGATAGTACTAATACTTACCTCATCATAGGCTTGTATCTCTTTATAACCATGGAGGCTTCCTTTACACTTCACATTTGGTGTCACATAGAGCTTACATACTTGCTTTCCCAAAGAGGTGTTTATAATATTTTATGCATGTGTTGTAACCAAGGTGTGTTTCTAAATATTTCACAATGGTAGCCAGACCTTATAGTCGGATAGGACTCCTACACCAAATAGTGTGAGGTCTAATTGGGATCTCATTTTGGGGATATATCATATGTTTTCATGGAATCCAACACCATCAACATCTTAGCGCTAGAAGGAGGGCCAGATGAAAAGTTAAGCTTGTAAATTCTATTTGAATCTCTTATTTTAAATGGCTTCATCCCAAATTGTAATCCCAAGTTGTTTTTTATAATCATCACATCTTTCAATCCTCGAGGAATTTTTACATAACTTGTCACACTTAAAATTTGATGGCAAGGGTACAATAACCATTCTTGCTTATGTGATCGAATTTGTCCAATTTTGGTTTTCAAGTGATGTTTATTCTTGAGATATTCTTTCAAATTTTTTTACCCTTACATTGGATGGTCATGCTAAGGAGTGGTGTTATTATTTTCCTAATTCTTATATTTCTTCTATTAAGTAATTAGTTAACAAAATTCAGCCTGTCTTCGACAAGTTTGAATATCAAAATGTTCTCAATGAAATAAATCAGCTTAGAATGGAATTGAATGAATCCCTTGAAAATTTTCCTAATAGATTCCTTCATCTTTGTTATGGATTTCTGGATGAGGATGTAGATTGGGAAGTTTTAGATGAAAATTTTCGATTTGTATTCATTATTTCAAGTAAATCTTTTAAATTTGACTCATCTCATGATTCTACTAAAGAAAAAATTCAATATCATGAAGAAGAATTTGATATTCCTTTCATTCCCTTCCCCCCTCCTTTTCATGTATCGTGTGTGGAGCCTATTCAGATCATAAAACCAAAAGATAAAATTTGTGATTCACATTTAGAAATCATCCCTAGTGTCAAGGAATCTTCTAATGAAGAATTAATTTTCCTCTCGTCTCTTTTTCAGGAGGATGATTTTCTCGATCAATCAAACTATAATTTTTCTAAGTTCCCTAATCAAGTTGGATTCTTGGTCAATCATCATCCTTATCATTTTTTTCCTTTTAAATTGTATGATGATGATTGTATGAGTTTTATGGATGAATCTTTGTTCCCACTGGAAGATTTGGATTTGGAAAAGTTTCAAATGGAATATGATGTGATTATTGATGATTTTATTTCATTTATCTCTCTTTTAACTCAAGAAGATTACATGCTCATTATTGAATATTTTGGTTACAATATTGAAAACGAACATCAATTGTTTCATGAATCTTGTGATAAAAATAGCTATGGTCCGATTCATGAAGAATGTATTAACAAATATTTTTCATACAAATAACTGACCATGTTCTTTCAGTCTAATTTTCCACCTTTTGAGAATTCAGTCTTGTTGGGAAAGTGAGACACTTCAGCCCACATTGATGGTTATGTTAGGTTCCTGCCACCCCAATGATACTTTTGGATTTGGTAATTTTAAAGTTTTCTCAGTAAATTTTATTGTCAATGTCATTGCATCGGATTTTGATGCTATCTTGAGCGGTTCTCGTTTATTTCATGTTGAATTTTCAAACCCTCAAGGTAAAAGGTTTAATTTGGAATTTAACTTTTAGTTTTTACATCCTTCCTCTTGCAAATGTTTGATCTGTAATGTGGAAACAAAGAGTGATCTTAATGATTGTCAAATTTTACATTCATCATCCATTCAAGAGCTTAGCCCACACAGCCACATAGGTTATGGTTAGTCTACATGTTCACAACCAATGTTGACCTTGATTATAATTTTGATATGACTGTGGTGAACTTACCTTTGCATGATTTTTCTAATGGTTACTTTTATTACCCTATTGTAGATTGGATAGAAGGATATTACTTGTAAGGATCCACTACCCATATCTCATTGCTTCATGCATTCAATCTAGTCTCATATGGTCATGAGCCCGAGAAATGTTGTTGTTGTGCAGTTTCATGTCAGATAGAGCAGCCGAGTGTGTCACACTATTGTACTTGCACTTTATGTTTTCATGTTTCAGTGCAAATTTTCTGGTTATTTATTTATTTTATTGCACTGCATGCTATCTTGGTCCTACATGATCACATCTTTCAACTTAAAATTTGGGAGCATATCCTATGGCTACACTGGAAGTTTCATTTCATTTAACCTGGCCATATAGTTGTTAGTTTATGTTAGGTTAGGTTTCCTTTAGTAAGATGCATTGCATTTTTTTTTCGCATTTTGGGTTTTCATGTTTTGTTTCATAGTTGCTTCAGTTTCATTTTAGTATTAATAAACCTTTTCATGAAATTCGGTTTGAGCTTCAAGAAGATGTAATTAATTCTTTGGTAAGGAAATCTGTGGTAACATGCAATCCTTGGCTAATTTGTTACCATTATTGTTTTATTTGATCTTATCTTGAATTCGATGATATTTTGATGGAAAATACGATCCTCTTGAATGGAGAAATCATAAGCAAAACCATGACACCCATATCTATTTAGCATCCTTGCTCCTAGACTTTGTTTGTTCCTTAATGGTGTTATATTGGCAATGCAATCAAGTAGTGAAAGGAATGGGGAAAATCAATAACGATAAAACTAATAGAAGATATATATATATCACAACATTAGTTAATATTCCATTATTCTTGATTTTAATCCAGTAACAACAGTAAATAATAGAACACAATAGGCACAAAAATTTTAGGTGGGAAACCCCCTCCGGGTCAAAAACCACCGAATGATTTTCTAATAAATTTTTTAATTGTCAGCCCCAAGTGAAATGAAAGGTACAGCTTCCTATAATTATAGAAAATCATTCTTCTCCAGCTACCACTGGAAGGACACCCGAATGCCTTGGTTTCTTTAGTATTCGACTGAATGGATGCCCCAACATCCTAGATCAACCTACCACCCTGAAGTGTTCACAAGCTCCAACCTCTAGGTAACTTCATGCACCAACCTAGCACCTCCTTGCCACCCTATAATAATTAGAAATAAGATAATAGTGTGGAATCCCATACTAGGGATAATTATCCATGATACAATATGATTCACTATGATTTTCTTGAACTAGACCAATCACCCAATCACACTATGACCTGCAACCCAGCCATAACATTATCCAACAATGACACTTATACCTCCCAACAATGCCTCTACAACTCTACGCAGACTGACTCTTTTACAATAATGATTGTTTTATAATTTTACAGTGTTAGTTTTTACAATACTGACTTTTGACACGACCTGATACTTGACTTGACACTACTTCTTTGAACACTAGCAACTGTTAAGGTATTTTTGTGCTTTATTTAAGTAATGGTACTTTGGTGTTTCATTTTCCTTCTAGTATGTGTCTGAGTTTTCCTATTGTGTCCTCCTTCCTGCATATGTATTAATGAAAAAATACCCAAACCAATATACAAACAAAATACTTACATTTTCCTGCAAACCATATTTTAAAAAAGTATTCAAAATTCAAATGTAAATATGTTCAACATTTATGAACAAAATCCAGTCAAACATTCATACCAAATACTTACACTGTCCTACAAAAACACATGTCAGAGATGATATTCAAATTAAAATTCAAACACTAATCATACATACCTTGTTGTAGCATACTTATCCTTGACTGTTGATGTGTTGTCCTTACTGCAGTGATCCTTGAATGCATATTTTTTCTTTCTTTATAGAAGCTCGATATTGAATCTGTTGTATCTATGTAATTTCATATCTTCAAGCTCTGAAATTTCACCTTGTGGTAGCCCTCTAAGTCCTCTTTCGAACCCCATATTTGTGATAAATATTGGATTCTTCAATGAATATGTATGCCCAATCTCCTACGATGACTTGATTATAGACTGGTTCAATAGAGCGCACTTGTATGAAATTCCATGTGTCATTGTATCCACCTTCGGTCCTAAAAACGATATTCAACAAACTATTTTCCGTCCTCCTTCTGTCACTTTTTACAAAATTTGAATCCAATGCTTAGAGAGAATGTTTTGATGATTTTCCCAAGGTCACATGTTTGACCTAAAATTCGGGAACCTATAAAAACCATAACTTCTTCAAATCATATCTCCGAAATTATAGCGAACCAATATCTAAAATTATGTCACGTGCTTCATTGGGATTTGGGCTCAAATGGGTTTTTTTTCAGCATTTGAAGCTTCGCAGAAAAAAAAAAAAATTATAGCGATAATTGCACGATGACCTATTTTAAGTAGTGAAATCCTTGCATCAGGAGGATATGAAGGTCACAAATTATATAAATGCTCAGGTTGACAGGGTCTTCAACAAGAAAACCTTGGAGGATTTTAGGAGTTTAAAAAATTATTAGTGATTGACTATTCAATGACCACAACCAATGATTAGTGTCATGCCACAACCCCATGGGGTTTTAGCCCACTAACTGGGGTTACTAACTTCAAACACGAATATCTCTCAAACCGTGAAGAATTATGTGGCATACCATATATCAACGGAAACATCTCGAAAATTAGAAACCATCCAAAATATCCTTGACTCATAATAGAGTAAGTTGTCAAGTCAAATTTCCCATGCAATATTGGTGTAGGCCTTGGTGCTCCTTGGGTTGACATCAATGACAACTAGTGATCAACAATATCCCCCTTTGGCATTGATGGAAACATGAGTACTCCCCCTACGATCATGAAACATCTTCCTACAACATTCTCTCCCCCTTTTTCATTAATGGAAAAGGGTAACTCACCCTAAAAAACATCATCCTGTAGACATGTACACACCTCAACTCCCCTTTTTTTTCTTAGTAATATAAGAGAAATATTCTAATGATAACTTGGGAGAATCCCAAGCTTTAGGCGAAGATGCTCAAATGCTTCACTAGGTAATTGTTTGGTAAAGATGTCAAAAATTTGTTCCTTTGTGCCAACATATTCAAGCGTGATATTCTTTTCGGTGACCTGCTCTCTAACGAAATGATATTTGATCAGAATTTGTTTTTTTTGGAATGCATGAAAAGATTCTTGGAGATACTGATGGCACTGGTGTTATCACAAAACATGGTAATAAGCTCATCAAGCTTTACTTGAAGATCTTGCAAATGTTGCTTCATCTAGAGAACTTGAGTACAACAACTTGTTTCCGTGATATATTGTGCTTCTGTTGTGGATATCGAGATTGAAGACTGCTTTTTACTTGACCATGAAACAAGGAAACCACCTAGATAGAATGTTGCTCCACTGGTACTCTTTCGATCATCAACACTTCCTGCCCAATCTGCATCTTTATAAGCTTGGATAACTATATTATTTCCTTTGGGATATTGTTGTGAAACCAGCTCCAAAAATAGAAGAAAAGAGATATCAACGCCTTAGAAATAAGCCACTTCGAGGGGGCAACCTCCAATACATTACATGAATGAACAATTCTTTGATGATACAAATTACAAAACCTCCTTTCTATACATAGGAGTCCATGGGGCCACAATGTAATCCTAGCCGACCTAACAATAATAATTTAAGGGCACAATAATAAAAATATGGGGGTTACAAGGGTACAATAATAAAAATAAGGGGGTTACACTAACAACAATAAGGGACTATACTAGTAATATAGGGACCTAACATGCCCCTCTCCTTCAAAAAGTGTTGTCCTCAACGCTTGAGTAGCTCTGGGTGCTTCTGTATAAAATTCTCATCCTCCCATGTAGAATCTTCAGTGGGTAAGTTCTTCCACTTGATGAGATACTCTGAAATTGATCGATTTCGTAGCTGTCGAGCTCTTGTTTCCATGACCGCTTCAGGTTCCAATATGATTTTTCCTTCCTCATCAAGTTCTGGCAATATTGTTTGAACTGGAAGATTTTCACCTATAACCTTCTTTAAGCATGAAACATGGAAAACTGGATGTACTCGCGAAGAAGCAGGAAGTTCCAATTTGTATGCGATAGTACCAATCTTTTGCAACACCTTATAAGGACCATAGTACTTTGGCGATAATTTATTATCCTTCTTAGCTTGCTTGATGGACATTTGTTTGTATGGTTGTAGCCGTAAAAATACCTAATCTCCTACATCAAAACTTCTTCTCGTCGCGATGTGTAGAAATTATATAACTGATATGTTATATGTCTAATATTCTCCTGATCATACACTATTTGACTTCATGCACAATACAGAATCTATTCCACCATTGATCATCATATGCGGAAATTAAATCAATTGCATGCACACATTAAAACCATAAAAATTCACACACATTAACACAGTGATTTATGGGAAAGCTTAAAGCTGAAAACCCCCAACTATCTATATAATATATGTCATAGATATCATGTAACAATCATCATACAAAGCTGAACATGTCAATCTCTCAGTATAATACAATCGCTACAAACTAATCAGGCTCGATCTTGCAAATCCATGCACCGATCTCTGCCACCTGCTAGCCTGCCTCTACTACACAATCCCTGCTGAAGAATGGCTCTAAATGAACTCGAATCCACCAAGCTTGCACTGCGCAATCCTCATTGGCATCTCCATTGAGTGTTGGATGAAATCAATGCATCACTATAGTCACAAATGATAGTCACACTTGCTCTTTCACCTACCTCTCCACTGGTCTCCATTGAAACTGACATGCACTGTAGTTAACTGATGTATTCTTTAGTTGATTAATGAGTTATTATTTAGTGAATTAATTAACTAATTAATTCACACCACTCTCACTAGTGTATGAATCAGTTAGACTAGATACAACTAGCTCAACTGAGTCTAACTGAGTTAAACTAAATACAATTCCATAATTACTTCTTCTAACTATGTCATAACTTTGCCACTTGAGTTCTAACTGAGTCCTCCATTCAATAGCTCCATTAAACCCTTAGGAATAGCGTAATTCCTTCTGTCAGCTGTCGTGTCACATCTGTGCACTGAACTGAAGTGCTCCAAGAGAATAAGATAATGTTTAGAGTTCAAATATTATTAAGAGCTAATAATATTTCGACATATCTATTTTTAGACCTGAAATCTAAAAATAGATTCTACTTCAATATGTCTAAAAATAGAAGTTCATCTATTTTTTCAACTTGACCAACCATCCACAAATAGCATCTTGCAACTCATAGAATATGATCGACATGTCTAAAAATAGACATAGTCTAAAAATAGACTTTGCGCCAAAAATAGCCTACGGGCCCACTTAGTGAAGGCGACTCTTTTCACTAAGCTCATCATCTTGTTGAATCTCAACACTCTCTCTCAACAAGATAGGGATTATCCTTCACCCCGATCCTGCCTCTATGGTATTCGAATTTTCTCCTGGTGAGCGCCGTCAGGAATATCTGCATCCTGGTCCTCCGTAGGAATGTAAGAAAGCAATACGATCTTCCCCTGCACATAATCTCTGATATGATGGTACCGGAAGTAAATATGTTTAGATCTATCATGAAATACTGGATTAACCGAAAGTTTAATGCAACTCTGATTATCACAATATATCACAGTAGGATCTAAGTGTGAACCAAACAACCCAACCAAGATCTTCCTCATCCATATAGCCTCGCATGCAGCCAAAATTGCTGCCATGTACTCAGCCTCTACTGAACTGAGTGCCATAGATATCTGTTTCCTACTGTACCAAGAAACTTTTGTAGACCTGATACTGAATATCCATCCAAATGTGCTCTTTCTGTCTGTTGTGCTCCCTGCCCAATTTGCATCCATGAAGCCATGCAACTTCAACTCATCCGACTGTCTGTACCACGATCCATATCCCGATGTGCCCCTGAGATATCTAAGGACATGATTTCCTGCCTTCCAAAAGAGCTTGGTAGGCTTAACCATAGGTTTTGAAAGCTGGTTAACAACATAGAAGGAGGGTCCCGGTCATGTATCGAATAGATACATGAGCTAACCAAATCAATTGTCAGAGCAACAGTGGCATCCACTACCTTCGCCATAGCATCCTTTCCTCCAACCACCAGGAAGAGGAGTGTCGATAGGCTTGCAACCTTGCATGTTGAACTTCTCCAGTATCTCCCAGGCATACTTGCCTTGAGACATCAACAGTCCACCCTTCCGCTGCCAAATTTCCAATCCCAGGAAATAATAAAGGAGGGCCAACTCCTTCAAATTTCCAATCCCAGGAAATAATGAAGGAGGCCGAAGTCCTTCATCTCAAACTCCTTTGCAAGATCTACGTTGCATGAGTGTATCAATAGTTCATCACCTGTTAGTATCAAATCATCTACATAAATTACAATGATCAGCAACTTACCCTCCACCAACTGGTAGTAGGTTTCTGGGATCCAGCCTCACCAGAATCCAATTCCCAGTGAAATAACTATCTATTCCCAGGTGTACCAAGCACAGATGAGCCACCTTATACACGCTCTTGAGCCTACTACATACCAATTGCCGAAGATTTCAATCCTTCAAAGCCGCTCACCTCCTCAATCACTCCGTTGAGGAACGTATTCTTCACATCCATCTGATGAATGTGCCATCCCATCTGTGCTGAGAGAGCTAGGATGCTCTGTATGGAAGAATACCTTGCGACAGGTGCAAAGGTTTCCTCATAGTTGATCCCCTCAATATGTGAGAAGCCCTGGGCAACAAATCTTGCCTTGTACTTCTCGATGCTCCCGTCAGTAACTTGCTTCACTTTGTAGATCCATCTCAAACTTACCACTGGCTTTTCCTGTGCCTGGACAATCCTCCTGCTGCATTGCTTCGATAACAATCATGTATCATGGCCTTCCCACCATGGCATCTACCCATGCGGGATCCTCCACATTTTCCTCGAAAGAATATGGTTCTGTCACGATACACTTGCTCATCAGAGCCATGTATCCAGTAAATCGGTCAAATGACTGTCTCTGTTTGCGCTGTGATGTAGGTGCTCCTACATTCTGCACTGCATCAAGATTCAGTCGCTAAGCTTCTGTAGTGTGCTTCCGCCCTCTGATGTTTGGCACTGCATGAGTGGTTTCTTCCACTCCATGAACATCCTCTTGTGGCTGATCCACATCCTGAGGCTCATCTTTAGGAACAAGTAGCTCCTCATCTGCATGCAAGTGTAGCTCCCTCTCAAGTGACAACTTCATGGATTTCTCCTCATGAAATTTGATATCCCGTCGCACACAGTCTTCCGATTGTCTGGTTAATACACACGATAATTGTGGGGTATTTCTATATACCCATAAATATCCCAACCTCTGCGGTTGGCTCCAGCTTATTCCTAGCATCCTTCGTCACATGAATGTAAAAAGGTGAGCCAAAAATCTTCAAATGAGAAATATCAGGCTTCTTACTAGAAAACGCCTCTTCGGGTGTACTCATGCCAAGTACTCTATGAGGACAACGATTTTGCACATAAATGGCAGTATTGCATGCCTCATCCCACAAGTGTATGGGAAGGCCCTGATCATGCAACATCACCCGTGCAACACCCATGATCGTCCTGTTATTTCTCTCCGTGACCCCATTCTTCTGTGGGTTATGAGGCGCTATGAGTTCTCTTCAAATTCCTTTTGTGTTGCAAAAGTATTTGAATTCGCCAAAGCTGAATTCACCACCATTATCACTCCTTAGAGATTTCACCTGCTTCCCCAACTCTTTCTCAACCAGCGCCTTGAACTCACAGAACTTTGATTATGTCTCGCTCTTCTTCTGCATGAAGAAGATCCAACACTTACGAGAAAAGTCATCAACAAATATCACATAATACATGTGCTTTGCTGTTGAAGTAATAGAGAAAGGTCCACACACGTCTGTGTGAATTCTCTCAAGGATCGTCGTGGCGTGACTATCCTTCTCATGAAAAGTGGTCTTCACAAATTTTCCCAAAGTACTTCCCTTGCACTGATCTGACTACGCAAGTGTACCCTTGGGAAGCCCGGTAGAAATCTGTTGCAAAATTTTCAAAGTGCCATGGTGAAAATGGCCCAATCTCCTGTGCCACAATTCGCCCTCATCCCGGCTCACCACTTCTTCTGCTTTGCCTGCCATTGCTGCACAACCATCTACTTGCAATTGATAAAGGTTCTTAACTTGAAACCCTATCCTCCGGGTTTCACCAGTTGTTTTACTACACAGGAAATCCTTTCCCTCGCTAAAAACAACATCATAACCCTTGTCTTCCAACATCGCCACAGAGATCATATTCTTCTTCAATCCTGGAACATGTATGACATCATTAAATATGAAAGGTTTACCAGACTCCCTCTCAAAGGAAATGATCCGGATACTAGTCGCACTGTATCTACCATCATCGCCCATCTTGATGTGCACTCCAAGATCCTTTTCATCTAGATCACTGAACAAATCTTTGTCTCCGGTCATATGGAAAGACGCACCACTATCAAGAAACCACACTGATCCCATCACACTTGAAACCAAGCATGCAATCAGTGAAAATTCCAGCTCAAACTGCGAGGATAATGCCTCTCGAGATGTAGATCCAGGAGCCCGCTTATTTTTCTTCTTCTGTGGAAAATTAGTGGCATAATGTCCGTGTTGGTGACAGTGAAAGCACTTTACCTTGGACAAGTCTTGATTCTTGCCTTTTGCACCGGATTGAGAAGGATTTTTCTTTCCCTTCCCTTTCCTTGCTTTGGCATCCAAAGTGAAATTTTCTTCATCTTCATTCTTCGATGAAGATCCATCCCTGGTACCCCGCCTTATCTCCTCCTGCATAATATTCGACCAAATTCGCTCCCATCCTGGCAGTTTCTCCTGACCATTGACAGAGTCCTCGTAGCTATGCCAACCCTTCGGAAGCCCAAGGAGAGCCAAGCTCACCAAGTCTTCTTCATCTACAGTAACCCCCATGCTTCCCATCTCATCCTTGCAGTGGACGAACTTTGTGAGGTATTTTGGTATACTGTCGCCTTTCTCCATTTTTATTTTTCTAAGCTTGTCTTTAAGCGCCAACTTCCTCTGGTCACTACTGCTTTGGAACAAGTCTATCAAAGCTTTCCACATTAAGAATGGACTATCTTTACCATGAAGGATGGACACTATGTGATCCTTCACACCTTCCAACAGAATTCTTCAACACTTTGTTGTCTTCTTTTGCCATGCGTCAAGTGCGGCTGCATCACTAGAAGCAGGTTTTGGAATTTCAGCATCTATGAAATCCTTCAACTCGTTATCATCCAGCACTGCCTCCATCCTGTCCTTCCATGAAATATAATTCGAGCTGCCATCAAGGGCATACTCCAATCACAATCCATTGAAAGACATTTCAATGAATTCTCAACTTCGACACCAAGAAAACACTGCAGCAAATTTGAATTCCACCAGCACAAAACTCAACCGCTTCAATAATTGCAATCTTCTCCAATGATCAACTCCTCTGATACCATGTAGAATTATATAAATTATGTGTTATATATCCAATATTCTCCTGATCACACACTATTTTAACTTCATGCAAAATACAGAATCTATTCCACCATTGATCATCACATGCGAAAATTAAATCAATTGCAGTGCACACATGAAACCATAAAAATTCACACACATTAACACAGTTGTTTAACGGGAAAGCCTGAAGATGAAAACCCCAACTATCTGTATATAATATATGTCATAGAGATCATGTAACAATCCTCATACAAAGCTGAACATGTCAATCTCTCAGTACAATACAATCGCTACACACTAATCAGGCTCGATCTTGCAAATCCATGCACCGATCTCTGCCACCTGCTATACTACCTCTATTGCGCAATCCCTACTGAAGAATGGCTCTGAATGAACTTGAATCCACCAATCTTGCATTGCGCAATCCTCATTGGCATCTCCACTGAGTGTTGGATGCAATCAATGCATCACTATAATCACAACTTATAGTCACACTTTCTCTTTCACCTACCTCTCCACTGGTCTCCACTGAAACTGACATGCATAGTAGTTAACTGATGTATTCTTTAGTTGATTAATGAGTTATTATTTAGTGAATTAATTAGCTAATTAATTCACACTACTCTCACTAGTGTATCAATTAGTTAGACTAGATACAACTAGCTCAACTGAGTCTGATTGAGTTAAATTGAATACAACTCCACCAACTACTTCTATAACTCCACCAAACTCTGTCACATGAGTTCTAACTGAAGTCCTCATGCATTAGCTCCAGTAAACCCTCAGGAATAGCGTAATTCCTTCTGTCAGCTGCTGTTCCACATCTGTGCACTTAACTAAAGTGCTCCAAGAAAATAAGATAATGTTTAGAGTCCAAATATTATTAAGAGCTAATAATATTCGACATATCTATTTTTAGACTGGCAATCTAAAAATAGATTCCGCCCAATATGTCTAAAAATAGAAGTCCATATATTTTTCCAACTTGACCAACCATCCACAAATAGCATCCCGAAACTCATAGAATATGATCGACATGTCTAAAAATAGACATAGTCTAAAAATAGACTTTGCGCCAAAAATAGCCTGCGGGCCCACTTAGTGAAGGCGACTCTTTTCCCTAAGCTCATCATCTTGTTGAATCTCAACATGATGTTGATCTGCCTATTGTTTCATTCAATTTTGTGCCAAATTTAGGTTATCCTTTAAGAGTTGGAGAACTTCTTTTTTATGCTTGATGTGATCTTCCACTGCTTGAACCTTCGAATTTTCCCTTAAAGATGATGTGATTGATGGTGGATGATATCCATAAAGTGCCATAAATGGGGTCATTTTTTCTACAGTATGGAAGGAAGTGTTATACCACCATTCAGCGAGAGGTAACCACTTGACCCATTGTGTTTGTTTATCGGATACAAAACAACAAAGATATCCTTCCAAACATTTATTCACTATCTCAGTTTGACCATTGGATTGAGGATGATAAGATGAGCTATGAGCTAATTGAGTACCCAAACAATAAAATAAATTCATCCAAAAATTTCCAATAAAAATGGGATCTATGTCGCTCACAATTACCTTTGGGTTTCCATGTAGCTTTTGAATTGTGTCCATAAATGTAGTAGCTTATTGTGCCCTTTAAATGGCTGAGATAATGCACAAAAGTGTGCATACTTGGTAATTCTATCAAATACCACCATGATGACACTCTTTCCTTCAGACTTAGGTAAACCTATGATAAAATCCATTGAAATATCCTCTCAACGTTGACTTGGAATGGATAAAGGTTGTAGAAGTCCAGGGGTCTTAATTGTCTCAACTTTATTCTACTGGCAAACCAAACATTCTGCCACAAACTTTTGAATATCGGATTTAAGGCCATCCCAAAAACATTATTTCTTCACCCTGTGGTAAGTTTTTAAAAACCCTGAGTTTCCTCCTAAAGGAGAAGTGTGCAATTCCAAAAGAATCTTTTGTTTTAGTTGGGAATTCTTACAAAGATATAAGCAATCTTTGTACCATAAGGAATCATTTTTCCAAATAAATGTATTAGATGTACTAGGATCTTGCTGCAACATTTGAATGAGTGTCCACACTTATTTGTCCTTCTTCCATTCATCCCTTGCTTTGGTTATCCAATCTAGTTGGATAATAGAAATGTTACAAAGAAATCCTTCCACCTCTTCATTCTTTCTTGAGAGTGCATCTGCAACAACATTTAGCTTCCCTTTGTTGTATATTATTTCAAAGTCATAACCCAACATCTTTGAGACCCATTTTTGCTGCTATTCTAAAGATAGTCTTTGTTCCAAAAAGTGTTTAAGACTATCATGATAATTTTTTACCTTGAAGTGTCTTCCCATTAGGTAAGTTCTCCATTGCTTCAGTGCATGCAGTATTGCTAACATTTCCTTCTCATAAATAGGTTTCTGCAAATACTTTCCTTTGATTAGACGAATTTCAAAAGAAATGGGTCTTCCTTATTGCATTAAAACAACACCAATTCCATTTCCTGAGGCATCACATTCCACAATAAAGGTTTTTGTGAAGTCTGGCATAGCTAAGACTGGTGCTAGGCACATTACGTCTTTAAGATGTTCAAAGGCCTTAGTTGCTTGAGGAGTCCATGAAAATGCATCTTTCTTCAATAATGTTGTCAGAGGTGTTGCTACTCTCCCATAATTCTTAACAAACTTGCGATAATACCTTGTTAACCCGAGAAAACCTCGCAACTGATTTATGGTTGTAGGGACTTTCCATTCCTTAATGGATTTAATTTTGTTAGGGTCCACCTTAACACCCTCATGAGATACAATGTGACCCAGATATTCCACCTCTTGTACTCCAAAGAAAAATTTGGATGTTTTTGCATATAATTGTTTCTCCTCTAATAGTTTGAGCACTCTGTCAACATGTTGAACATGATCCTTCCAAGACTGTATAGATTAGTATATCATCCAAAAATACTAACACAAATTTTCTAAGGAAGGGTTTGAAAATGGAATTCATCAACCCTTGAAATGTAGAAGGTGCATTGGTAAGGCCAAAAGGCATGACCAAAAGTTCATAATGACCCTCATGAGTTCAAAATGTTGTTTTCAGAATATCTTCGGTCTTCATTCTAATTTGATGAAATCTTGAATGGAGATCCAACTTGGTAAAATAAATTGCTCCATGTAATTCATCCAATAATTCATCAATCACAGGAATGGGAAATTTAACTTTAATGGTGAGCTTATTGGGCTCCCTATAATCTAAACACATGCACCATGATCCATCCTTCTTGTGCACCAATACTACTGGAGCAAAGAAAGAACTTTGACTAGGTTGAATTATACCAGCCTCTAACATTTTTGTAATCATATGTTCAATTTCGCTCTTTTGGACATAAGGATATCTATAAGGCCTGATGTTTGGAGGAACACTTCCTGGAATCAAATGAATAGCATGATCATTATCACGAATAGGTGGGAGTCCTTTGGGAGTTTTAAAAACCTTGGAATGATTGTCCAAGACTTTTTGGAGATCTACAAAAATAGATGATTTTGATGTTGGAACTTCTAGTGAGCATAATTGTGAAATTATGCCTCGTTGTTCTTTCTTTAGAAAAATTTTCATGACATTAGAGCTAATTATCTTTCCTGACTTCCCTACAACACCCCGTAATTCGACTCCCTTTCCTTTTGAAAAAAATTTCAAGGAAAGTTCTTGAAAATTAAAAGCTACCGTCCCCAAAGATTGTAACCATTGTACTCCTAGTACAACATGAGCACCTCCCATAGGAATGGAAAGAATTGGACTATTCAATACATATTCTCCCATGGTTAGCTTGATATTATGGCATTTTCGGAAGAAATTTATAGTTCCTCCATTTGCAACCATCACTTGACATTAAATTGTTGGGTATAAAGTAGCAATTCAATTCGTTAGCTACCTTCTGATAAATGAATAAAATTATGGGTACTACTGAATCAATCAACACTATTACCTTTTTCTTATTGATATGTCCCTTTATCTTGAGTTTGAGGAGTGGTAATTCCTATGTGTTTATGATATTAAGTGGTTCTTCTTCCTTCTAGGGCTGGGGCCCCCTTCTAGGGCTGGGTTTCTGGTGTATATCCTCTTCTTTTGAAGATTCTTGTTCATTTTATTCTTCCTCTTCACAATCTATGTAAAATAATTTCTTCTCAGCACACTTATGACCTTTAGTTTATTTTCTATCACAACTGTAGCAAGCCCTTTTGCTCTTTTTCCTTCCAATTTTTGTGGTGTCAACCTTGTAGTTTGTGGAAATCTAGACGTAGCAACACTTCCTACTTTATAGAAGTGAGTGGTAGACTTCCTTGTCGCCATAATTTTACATTCAATTTTTATTGCCAACCTGAATGCCTTCTCCAATGAATCAGGTTCCAAAAAGCGAACTTCATATTGGATGTTATCCTTTAAAGTACCTATGAAGAGATCAATCCTATGTTCCTATGGAGTATCAGTTACCCTTATATTCAATTTTTGGAAGTCTTCAATGTGCTCCCCCACTAAACCCTTTTGTTTGAGATTTATCAATTGGCTAAAGAAAGTGTTTCTATTTGTATTCATAATGTGCTATCATTTCCCCTCAGTAAAATTGACCAAGTGACAACTTTTTTACGGGAGCAAAGCCATTGATACCATACAAATGTATTTTGTTCTAAATGTAAAGTTGCAATGCATACCTTTTGTGTGTTTTGCACATTATGGAGATCAAAATATTGCTCCATGTGTAGTATCCATGTTACAGGATCCTTTCCATCAAACTTCTTGATATCCATTTTTGAAATATGGTGGTTCTTCCCACCAACATTAGAGTTTATGAAATCACGATTAACATTTATTTTTTTCTCATCATGAGTTTCCTCTACTAGATTTTCACCATTGGGAAACATTTATTTTATCAACTTTGTCAAACCTTCCATGTCTACTTTTAGATCATTCTTCATGTTTTCCATTTTATCTTCCATGTCATCCATCTTAGATTCCATGCTAGCTTCCATGCCATCTATCTTAGATTCCACGCCTTTCTTCAAACCATCCATATTAGATTCCATGCCTTTCTTCAAACCATCCATCTTAGTTTCACGCCTTTCTTCAAAACTTCCACGTCATTTTTTGTTGCTCTTTGCGAGAGCGAAATTTGTTGCACTTGCTCTTGTAATTTTGATATATCATGTTGCCATTCTTCGTCTTCATGAGTCATAGTAGAGCCTTCTAAAGGCTTAATGGGTGTTGAATTATTTTTAGGGGCCATTTGAGAATCCAATACTGATATCTATTCTACAATATGCCCTTGGAATCAATTCAACTTGATTCTTCAAACAAGACTTATGCAATTCGGAAAAAAAAAATACACACATTTTACTTTCTTTTGAGGAGCTCGATATTGAAATTGAATTATATCTATACTTGAATATCCTCAATATATGAAATTTTTCCCTGTAGTAGTCCTCTGAATCTTCTTTCAAATGCCACAGTTCTGACTGGATTTGGATTCTTCAAGACAAAGTTATGTCCAATCTCCCACAATGACCTTTTATGGACTGGTTTAGTAGAGCGAACTTGTACGAATTTCCACGTGTCACTGTTTGCTCCTTTGGCTCTGCAATTTATAGATAGTAAACTATAGTTTGTTTACTTCTAGTCACTTTTTACATAATTCCAATCCGATGCTCAAAGAGAGAGTTATGAATATTTTCCCACGATCATCGCTTTGAGATGAAACTCGGGAGCCTGAAAATGACCTAACTTCCATAGATTATATCTCCGAAAATATTGCGAACCAAGCTCTGAAATTTTGTGATGATGTTCCTTAGGATTTTGGCTTCGCGCTATAAATTTTTTTTCTTTTGAAGCTTCATAGAAAAATTTATTGCGAAAATTCCGTAATGATCGTTTTAAGTGAAATTCAGGAGCCTGCAAAACGCCCTAACTTCCATAGATCATATCTCTGAAAATATTGTGAACCAAGCTCTGAAATTTTGTGACAATTTTCCTCAGGATTTCAGCTTTGCACTCAAAATATTTCAGCTTCTGAACCTTCATAGAAAAAAAATTATAGTGAAAAATCCACGATGACCTGTTTGGAGAAGCAAAACACTAGAATCCAAAGCTCTGATTCCAAGTGTTGTGAAACCAACTCCAAAAATAGAAGAAAAGAGATATAAACGCCTTAGAAATAAGTCACTTCAAGGGGGAAACCTCTAATACATTACATGAATGAACAATTCTTGGATGATACAAATTACAAAACCTCCTTTCTATATATAGGAGTCCATGGGGCCACAATGTAATCCTAGTGGCCGCCAATAATCCCATTTACCCAATAATAATAATTTATACACACAATAACAATAAGGAATATAGGCACAACAATAATAATAATAATGGGGTTACACTAACAACAATAAGGGACTATACTAGTAATATAGGGACCTAACAGATACCATAAACCATATTATTTTGTGCCCTTAAGATATCAGAGAATTATTTTGAAAATAATAATATTAGATTCTTTTGGTGCTGCTTGGAACATTGATACTTGTCCAAATGCTTGCATTACATTTGGCCGAGAAGCTGTCACATATAGAAGACTTCCAATCATAGATCTATACAACCTCTGGTCCACATCCTTTGACGAAACTTCTAAACTTAACTTGCAACCTATTACCATTGGGTAAGGACAGACTTGCAATCTTCCATCTTGAATTTATTGAGAATTTCCTTGATGTACCTGGTTTGATATATAAATATTACTTTATCCTGCTGAGTTATCTGAAGCCCTAAAAATTATATCAGCTCGCCAAGTAGAGACATTTCAAACTCACTTTGCATCTTTGTGGAAATTTTTTTATTTAATCTATCATCATTGCTTCCAAAAATTATATCGTCCACATATACCTCAATAATTGTTAGGATATCTTGATCCACTTTCACATAGAGACTGTTGTCAGTGATTCCTTTCTTGAATCCTTGTTGATGTAGATATCCATCAAGACGAGCATAACAAGCTCTAGGAGCGTGCTTGAGACCATATAGTGCCTTCTTTAATCTGCAGACATAGTCTTCCTTTTCAGAGAGTAGAAAAGCTTCGGGTTGTTCAATGTAAACTTCTTCTTCCAATTCACTATTTAGAAAGCCTAAATTTACATCCATTTGGTAGACCTTGATTTTTCTTGAGCATGCATAAGCAAGAAACATTCTAATAACTCCATTCTGACAACAGGAGCAAATTTTTCTTTAAAATAAATCCCTTCAAATTGTGCATATCCTTTGCAGAATAATCTTTCCTTATTCCTGGTAACCTGTCCATCCTCATTCAATTTTTTTCTGAAGACCCATTTAGTTCCAATAACATTTTTATCTTTTGTCATGGGACCAATTCCCAAGTGTCGTTCTTATCAATTTTATCCAGTTCTTCATTCATAGATGCTACCCAGTGTTCATATTAACTATTTTCCTTAAAATTTCTAGGCTTCAAAGTTGCTAAAAAAGAAAGGTGGGCTTGTTGTGATGAACGAAGGTGTCGACTTCTTCTAGTTCTAATTCCTTCATTTATGTTGTCAATGATTTGATTTGACGGATGATTCTTTTGACACCATTCTCTTAAATATTTTGGAGAATTTTCATGTACATCTTGTTTATCATTGCTTATTTCCTCTTGGTTGACTATTGTTTCCTTATTTTATTGGTCTTGTCCTGGAGCTTCTTCTCTTCCTTCACAGATTCTCCTTCAGATCCCTCAGATTTTCTTGAACGGACAATCTCATCGTCATCCTTTATAACACAATCTTCATCAAAAGTAACATTTATGCTTTCCACTGTTTGTTTTCGCTTCAGATTGTAGCATCTATAAGCCTTCCTTTTGCATGAATAACCAATGAAAATACCTTCATCGACATGGGAATCTAACTTGACCAATTTTTTATCTTCTCTTTTGATGTAGCATTTACTTCCAAATATTTTTAATTATTTTACGTTATTCGGTCTTCCTTTCCATAATTCATATGGAGTCATCTTACAATTGTTCCTTAACAAACCTCTGTATATAATGAATACAGTTGTATCGATTACTTGAACCCAAAATTTATCATCTAATTTTGAGTCATGTAACATTGTTCTAGCCATTTCCTGTACGATTATGTTTTTTCTTTCAGCAACTCCATTTTGCTTCAGTGTTCTGGATGTTGAGAATTGCCTTTTTATTCCATTTTCATCGCAGTAATGTTGAAATACCTTGGAAGTGAATTCTCCACCATTATATGATCTCAGGCATTTGATCTTCAAATCAGATTCATTTTTGACCAATTCCTTGTAGATTCTAAAACACTCGAATGCCTCAGTATTTTTCTTTAAGAAACTGACAGTTTTCATTCTAGTGTAATCATCTATCATTAGTATAAAATATAATTTTCCATCTAAACCTTTTGTTCTCATAGGACCACATAGATTAGTATGTACTAATTCCAATGGACGTGATGCAAAGTATTCTTTTTTCTTGAACTCAACTTTTGTGTTCTTGTCATGATGACAACGTTCACATAACATATTGGTAGGTTTTGAAATTTTAGGCATTTCTCTTACTGCTTCCTTCTTGTTGATCCTGACCAAATTGTCAAAATTTATATGTCCCATTTGTTTTTTCCATAAAAAATTTCGTCTTCTTTCGCCAAAAAACACCCTTTAGGTGTCTCATTCAAAATATATATGTCATTTGGAGCTCTGCTTATTGTAGCCACAATTTTATCAAACTTGCCTTTCCCGATTTCACATTTATTAGAGTTAAATAACATCATGTCTCCTTGATCGCACATTTGTCCAACACTAAGTAGATTGTGATTCATATTTTCAACCAACAACACATATTTCGCCAATGCATTCTTTCTTCCAAGCATGATTGTACCTACTCCTATGATGTTTGCAGAACCATCATTTCCAAAATGCATTCTTCCATCCTTATTTTCCTTGAAAGATATGAACTTATTCCTATCTCCAATCATATGAGTTGAGAAACCACTATAAACCTACCAAACATTTCTGTTGCTTTGAGCCTTGAGAGCGATAGCACATATTTTCAGTCTTATTTTTCCATATTTGTAAATTATGATTTTGTGGGAATTCCTTTGAAGAACTTCCAACTCTGCAATCTTTAGTCAAGGGTCAAAAATTTTTACATTTGTAACATTCGAAATCATCTCTCAAATGATCAAATATGTTACTATTATGTTTATTTCCGAAAAATCCATTTCTGAAAGATCTCCCAAAACTGTATTTATTCCAAACATATGTGCCATTCTATAGCTCCATGTCCAAACCTTCCACATGAATAACAATGGCCATAGAATATAGGTTGATACCTAGGAGGAAATATTCTTCAAGGAATTGTCTTCCATGGTTCTTCTTGTGAATCTCGATCTCTTGAGTTGGATGGGAGGTTTACCTGCTTGTTATATTTTGCATATCCATCTTCCTTTTTTGTCATATAAGGACTTGGCTCCTTTTCAGATATTAATTTGTAACCAAGATAAGTCTTGTGATTGTTTGATCGTTGATTGTTGATGATTTCTTCAAATGCCTTGGAGTTGTTGGTGTAGTTTTGAAGATTTTTTCCATTTTTACTTGCTTTCGTAGAGAAACTATTTCAGCTTCCAGTGCTTCTCTTTCCTTGTTTCTTTCCTTTAATTCTTCCCTAAGCGATTCTTCAACTCTTTTGTATTCTTCAACCTTGATTTTAAGATTTAGGACTTGTTCCCTTTCTATCTTTAATTCATCTTCAAGATTTTTGACATGCTTCTTCTCGATCTTGAGCTCTTTGATAAGATCACTTCATTTTGAAATTCAACCCTATTAATCTCTTCTTCTTCATCTCATTCTTCGTTAGATGCTCCTTGCTTATTATTCTTGGCCATAAATAATATTCTTCCGTTGATTTCTTGTTCGTTATCACTGTCTTAATCAGATGAGGAGCAATCTTCTTTGGAGAAGAAACTCTTCTTAAACCATTTCTTATTTCCTTGATTGTTGAACTTCCTCAGACCTTTCTTTCCTTTCATAACAACCTCATTTTTGTCAGGACAATTGGCTGCAAAATTCCCAACCTCACCACAATCGAAACATATCAATGGAAGTTTACCTTTGAATTTTCCCATACATGTTCTCCATTTTCATGTGAAGTAGGAAAATTATTTATCTAAAACTTCTTCTTCATCTTCTTACTTTTCTTCTTCCTTACATCTACAAGTTTTTTCTTTTGGAGTATGCTTGTCCTTACTAGTCTTCTTGGATGTGGCGAATGTTGTTTCTAGGTGAGATGTGTCGTCCTCTTCTTCAATCCTCATTTCATATGCCATAAGCACTCCATGAAATTCATCTTTGCTAAGATTGGTTAGATTTGAACTATATTCCAAGATAGATACCTTTGGGTTGAATATTTCCCACAAGGTTCTAAGGATATTTCAGATAACAATTTTCATGTCCACAGGTTATCCCAAACCTTCCAATGCATTTTTTATTTCATCAATACGTTGTAACTATGCATCAATATTTTCATCTTTCTTCATTTTTAGTTGCTCAAATTTTTCCCTGTAAATTTGAAGCTTTGCTTCTTTCATGTTTGATTCACCTACATATATATTCTCAAGCTTGCCCCATACTTCTTTAGAAGTTTTGCAACTCAGTGCCTTAAGATTGACAAATTCGATAAGCCCACTGATAATGAGATCTTTAGCCTTTGCATCGTATACCATATTTTTCTTACCTTTTCATCCCAAGTCGTTGTAAATCCTTTTTCAACGATTTTCCATACTTTGTATCATTGCACCAGCAAATGAACCTACATTCTTCCTCTCCAAAGTGAGTGGTTATTTCCATTGAACAGAGGAACTCTATTCTTAGTATACTCCATGATCTCCTTTTAGTTTTTAGACTACTATTGAAGGAACTAAGCTCTAATACCAATTTTTGTTCTTTTACATATGAATAAGTATTTCTTCCTCATCATACTTAAATATTTTTCTATATTACACTCTAATTATTATTGATGTTTATCTAGTAACAAAAATAAACAATAGAACACAATAGGCACACCAATTTTAGGTGGAAAACCCCTTCCGGCTCAAAAACCATCCAACTCTTTTCTAATAAATTCTTTAATCTTCAGCCTCAACTCAAATGAAAGGTACAATTTCCTATAATTCTAGAAAAAAATTCTTCTCCAACTCCCACTGGAAGGACGCACCAATGCCCTGCTTTCTTCAGTAGTCAACTAAATGGATGCCCCGACATCCTAGATCGACCTACCACCCTAAAGTATTCATAGGCTCCAACCTGTAGGTGACTTCATGCACCAACCTAGCACCTCCATGCCACCCTATAATGATCAAAAATAATACAAGAGTGTGGAATCACATACCAGGGACAATGATCGACGATACAATATGATTCACAATGATTTAATTGAACTAGAACAATCACCCAATCAGACTATAACCTGCAACCCAACCACAACATTATCCAACAATGACACATATACCTCCCAACAATGCCTCTCCAACTCTAGGAAGATTGACTCTTTTACAATAATGACTCTTTTAAAATTTTACAATGATGATTTTTACAATACTGTCTTTTGACACCTCTGATACTTGACTTGACATTGTTTCTTTGAACACTAGCAGTTGTTGAGGTATTGTTGTGCTTGCTTCAAGTAATGGTACTTTGTCGTTGCATTGTCCTTCTAATATGTGCCCGAGTTTTCCTATTGTGTCCTCCTTCCTGCACATGCATTAATGAAGAGGACCCAAACCAATATACAAACAAAATAATTACATTGTCCTGCAAACCATATGTCAGATAAATATTCAAAATTCAAAAGTAAATACGTTCAACATCTATGAACAAAACCCAATCAACCATACATACCAAATACTTACACTGTCCTGCAAAAACACATGTCAGAGATGATATTAAAATTAAAATTCAAACATTAATCATACATACCTTGTTGTATCATACTTACCCTTGACTATTGATGTGTTGTCCTTACTACAGTGATCCTTGAATGCATAGTTTCTCTTGCCTTCTAGAAGCTTGATATTGAATCTGTTGTATCTATGTAAGTCTGGATCTTCAAGGTCTGAAAGTGTGCCCTATGGTATCCCTCTAAGTCCTCTTTCCAACCCAACAGTTCTGATAAATATTGGATTATTCAAGAAATAGTTATGCTCAATATCCTGCGATGACCTGATTATAAACTGGTTCAGTAGAGAGAACTTGTATGAAGTTCGGCGTGCCATTATTTCAACCTTCGGTCCTAAAAATGATATCCAGCAAACTAAAGTCCATCCTATTTCTGTCACTTTTTATGAAATTTGAATCCAATTCTCACAGATAAAGTTATGCCGATTTTCCCAAGGTTAATTATTTCACATGAAATTTGGAAGCCTACAAAAACCCTAACTTCCTCAGATCATATCTCTGAAAATATAGGGAACTAATATCTAAAATTGTCACGTGCTTCATTGGGATTTTGGCTCAAATGGGTTTTTTTTAAGCATCTTAAGATTCACAAAATAAAATTTATAGCGATAATGCCACGATGGCCTGTTTTAAGTAGAGAAATCCTTACATCAGGAGGATATGATGGTCACAATTTATATAAATGCTTAGGTTGAAAGGGTCTTCAACAAGTGAACATTGGAAGGATTTAGGAGTTTAAAAAATTATTAATTATTGACTATTCAATGACCACAACCAATGATTAGTGTCATGCCACAACGCCATGGGTTTTTATCCCACTAACTAGGGTTACTAACTTCAAACACGAATATCTCTCAAACTGTGAAGAATTACATGGTGTGCCATATATCAACGGAAACATATGGACAAGTAGAAACCATCCAAAATATCCTTGACTCGTAATAGAGTAAGTTTTCAAGTAAAAATTCCCATGCAAGATTAGGGTAGCCCCTAGTGTTGCTTGGGTTGACATCAATGACAACCATTGTTCAACAAAATCATCTCCCACCTCAAAATAAGTGTTGAATGAAAAGATAAATTTAATAAAGTGAAATAAAAGGTGAAAGAAGAGAAAGGCTTCATGCGCAAAGAGGTGATGCAAGTAACTTCTTCAGGGTACTATTCAGGCTTGTTGGAAGAAAATTGATGCTTGTGTTCCCATAGTGACTCTGCTACGGTAATTTCCAGGCTTGCTAGAAACAGAGTAACACGAGAGATGAAAACTAAGACTCTAACTATATTTAAACTCATCAGTATTATATTAGCCTCTCCTAGACTGAAACAATTTCTATCTTGGAAAATTTTTAATTGTATTTTATTGAATCATAGAATAAAGGAGACTATATCTATAATTGGGTAAACTAGGAAATTCAATGACAATCCAATGAGTGAATCAATAATTCCTTAAGAACTCATACTTCACGCATAAATGAGACCAAACTAGAGAAGTTATTTTTATCTTAGTGTGTCTCAAAGTGTTTTCACTATAACAATGACCCTCCAAAATTTATGCCTAATCTAATCTTGGAGCCTACATGAACTTTCCTTCCAAGCTACCTTGTGTCAACACGTTATTCACTTGACTCTCCTTGTGTTATTACTAAGTTTCATTTCCTCTTAAGTTGAATTTTTCTAAGTTTTGTCATCTTACCTTTAGAAGCATTTTTGTCGTCTTATCTAAATATAGGAAAAGGCCTAGGTTTTCTCAACTTATAAACTAGCTTTGTTAAACACACATCGCACTCATAAAAGCATAGAAAAAGCACAACTTTCTAGGGAAAATAACACTTTCTTCTACACGAATACCCATTTTCTATTGGAACTATTCCCTCATTAGGAAAGGTGCACTCCAAGTCAACAATGAGGTGCACTCCTTGTTTTTAAGAATTGTGGCACCTTAGTTGAGCACACTTTTTGAGTTTAGTCAGTGCACCCTCTAAGCTAAGCACACTCCTTGTTTTCAATATATGCACCCTCCTCATGCATGTGCCTTCCTTGTTTCATGTGGGCATGCTCCTAGAAAATAGGCCCCACCCTCACTTCATTAACTAACTCACTCATCTATTAACACGTGGTGAACATGCATGGAGTGGATTTGCATGTAATCTCTTTATAATCAGCCTAGTTAATTAGTCGTTCACACACTCATTCTCATATGGGATGAGTGCACCTCTTTGAATAAAGGAGCTCTTCATTGATCCTCATTCCAAGCAAGTTCTTGCATGTTGATTCTTTTGCTTTATTTTGGTTTTTTGGTTGTTGATATTGCTTTATTTGTTGACGTTTCAACTATTTTCAATTTTGTTTCTTGTGTTTTAGTCCATTCTTTCTAGTACAAGTGTCAATTTTTTGTCCCAAGTATTTTTCTTGTGACTCTTTGAATTTCGTGACCTTTCACCTTCTAGTCATGATTGCAATAGAGACTTTAAGTACTTTCATGTCTTTCTTCTTAGCATTATTGTGTTTATATCTTGATTTTTGATCTTTCTTAGTTGATTTCATGCCAATTCAAGAAAGAGTGCACTCTCAGAAAAGAAGGCCTCACTGCCTTAGAAAACTACGCTCAGGAAACCAAGCTTTCCTTCAAATCGCACTCTAAAGAGAAATTCCCTCACTATTCTCAGAATTTGTGCCCTCCTTGACTGCATGGTGCATCTTGAAGCAACATTATGTCTCTTTATTCTTCATTTATGCACCCTATGCCCTCCAAGTTCCTCTTGAGCACCCAACGCATTAGGAAATCTCTAGCCTAAACCCTTATTCCTTTGGCCTATACCCTTGCACCCTCTTTTTCCTCCTCGAATGCATAGTGCACTCAAAGCCAATAGTGAGTCTTCTTAGGGCCTTGAGCTTGCTCCCTGCACCCTTAAATCCTATCTCTCTCCTTTCAAGTGCATAGTGCACCTTAAAGCCTCATTAGAGCCTTTACCTTTTATTGTTTCTCCAACATGTGCCCCCCTTTGTCTTGATGCAATTTTCTTGGCTAAACAATGATCTTGTCTTATCTTTTATAGGAATATTCTCTTAGCTACATTTAATTTCTATTTGAACATGATCTCCTAAGTTATTCCTTGTAATAGATAGAGTATTTATTGAAGCTAGTCATTGTCACCATGAGTGTTCTTCCACGCGCAGGTGTTCCAACTACCAGTCTCATTACTCTCTCATCATCTGTTGGAATTATGCATCCCACTACCTATCAAGTGGCCTCAAAATAAGTCCCATAAGCAAACAATAAATAATTTTTGAAATTTTCAAAGCTTACCATTCCTATCCTTACATATACACAATGTTTTATAGAAAAATATTTCAAGGTTACACGGAAGGATATTAAAGGCACATTCATGAAAAAGTAGTTCTCTGAGGATTTGGAAGACAAGGAACTCTACCTCGACATCAAATAGTCTAAGAAACATAGGATTGCACACAGGTTTCTATTCATGCCTTATGCAAAATAAATTGAATGGATCCTATCACATATGGATGATTCAAACCTGGTGCTTCATATTGAAAGTGGTGGCAACCTTTCCACCTACAATGGGGAGGACATGCATACTTATTATATATGTTGAAACCGACAGTATATGTCAACAATATATTTTATACTATATGTTTCAAACTCAACAAAAGTGAAATCATCAAGCTCTGGTGCCGAGAGCCTACCAAATTTAGACACCACCTGATTGTAGTTTACCTGACTAGGATTTGAAGGATGTGTACCAATACCTTATTTTTATGTGTTGTAGGTTGCATGGGTGAAATAATATGGAATAATTTGAAGATAATTAGAGTGTATTCCTCTTATATTTCCTTCCTCTTCCCTAAGGTGCACATGATACCTGTTCACGAAAGAAATATATTTGTTCCAATGTTCTATGAAATCGATTTGCAAATAGAGTTGGTTGGAATTAGCCCATACTTAGGATGAAATGGACGAATGGGTGTGATCAACCACATGATTCAACATGCTCCTTCTATATTTGTTTAAAAATATTGCCATCTCTCTAGGGAGGTAGAAGTTGGCATTGCATTCTACCCATGGATCTAAACAAATTCTCATTATTTCTCCATTCCCAACTTTCCACGCTAAACCTTTCTCAAACACCAAAAAGGAGGATAGAATTTCTTTCCAAATAATCTATTTCTTAGTGCGCTTCTTGTCAATGGATCACAACCAATCTTCAAGAGAACTAGGGTGGATATATTTCCATTGAAAAATATTTTTCCATAAATTGTTAGTGGAAAGAAACCTCCATCCAACTTTTATTACCAATCCATTGGAAAAGGAGGGATTTCTTTTAATCCCCATCCTCCCCAACCTTTTGATGGTGATATTTTATCCTATTTTACCCATGGGAAGACTTTGCCATCTTTTTAATCGAGCCATAAGAAACAACTATAACTATTCTGAATAACAGTCAACACACCAGATAGAATCTAGGATAATTTTATAAGTACTAGTATAATGTTTCTAGAAAACCATCTAAAACTCTAAACATTTATCCTTTTCAATATTAGCAATTAGCCAATTCCAATCTGTCTTCCTGTAGTAATTTGGTTTCAGGTGAAAACCCAAATATTTTAAACCACCATCAAAAGTGTGTGATGGAAAGGAAATAGATTTTATGCATTCATGGTTTCATCTTTGGACACACCAATAGGGGAGAGTGTGTATTTTGTTTTTTTAAGGTAAGGACATTGAATGCTACCAAGATGAAATTTTTAATTGTGGAAATATTATCCTCATCCATCATATACATAAGCCCTTCAATATAAAAATCAAGATAATCTTCCATAATCTTTGGATGTGAAGCATCATTGTACCTATTTTTCAAAGAAAAAAATATTCCTTCTAATTATAGGACCATTATAAATTCATAAGAAGAGAAATAAATACCATGTTGTTTTTAGGAAATATCATTTAATTGTTCACCACATTGTTATACTTGAATCATTATTGAGGAGTTTCACAACAATAAAACTAATATCATGTGTTGCTTCATTGAATTTAGAGAAGCTTTTGACACTATACCAAGGAAAAATATTTAGAATAAGTTCAAAGAGATGAAAGTTTCTTTTGATTTCAAGGGATGTTGCAACAATATTATATGAGAATGTTATTGGCAAGTCTAGGAACATTGATGGTTGGTTAGAAGAAAGTATTTGTAATATAGATTCAAGAAAGGTTGTCCCTTATCGATTAACATTTTTTGGAATATATTGACAAGTTAGAATATTGTTTGGAAGAATCCAAATTATTTGGACCAAGTCTTATTAATATAGTCATCACTCTTCTTATTTGTGCTAATGACAATGTTCTTATGGCAAGGAGTCCTTATGATTTTTGTAAGAAAATAATAAGCTTCAAGGATTTATGCTCTAATATGAGGATCACTTTTAGTACTGAGAAACAAATTCATGATATTTAAATCTAATAAGATCACCTACAATACTTTTGTATACAAAAACACAAACTTAGATGAATTTCCTTCATGCAAATATCTTGAATCGATATTCAGCACAAGCTAAACTAGAATTATAACATTGAAAAATGATAAACGAGGGAAAGAAATATTATTTGGTCTTGAAACAAATTGTAAATGAATGACCTTTGGACATTAGATATGAAAAAAACTCATCTTTTATACTCTCATTATTCCTATTATGTTAATGGATGTAATTTTGGTGATGTAGTACCTCTAGAGAAACATGGAGAAAGAGAAGATCCAGATTTTTTATATATATTATAATCTCAAAATTAAAGGAAATACATGTTATCATATACTTCTCATATAAGAAGTATTTCCCCATGGAAATCATACTTAGGACTAGATTATTAATATAAAAGAACAAGTTGAACAACATGGAACATAGTAAGATTCCTAAAATTTCTTCAAACACTAACTAAAACCACCTTCAGCTCAAGTGGGGATGCTTAATATTGGATAAAAAATTGGGCAATAAGGGTAGATATAATTTTTCAAAATAACGATAATATTAAAAATATTTTTACATCACAATTTAAGGAGAAAATGTAATGCAATAAAGAATTAGAGGGAAAAATAAAGCTAAGATATCATAAAGAGGTTACCAACCCTAATCTAGTAGATCAAAAATATCTCTTTTTCAAATAAGTGTAAAGAAGAAAATAAATATTGTTGAAATAAGAAATAATTGTCAAGATCTCCATAGCGAAATTGAAAATTGGTCAATTCCAAAAACACCCTAAGATGAAATATTGTTTCACATATGTAACACTAAGAGAGATGAAAATAAAACTACTTTCTCTTAGAATATCTTAAGTGCACTAATATTAGATCTAATTTCCAAAATATTTGTCAAGTGGCCACCATTCCTAACCTTTTTTCTCATGAAAACTATGGTGATCTTGGAAAGCTTCTCTCATTGATTTTTGAGCATATAAATAAAATTATAAAGTATTCCAAGTAATCACTTACCTTCTCTAAGTATTATAGTGTGACTTAGTCTCAATGGATGTTAATCATGTAACAAGCTTTTTTTCACCTCTCATGTAAATATTATTATATGAATTTTACATGTAAATTGGTGTAAATTATAAATTATGTCTGGACTGGGAGAAAGACATTGATTCAAAGTTTGTGGAGGGGAATTTTCTTGCGAATTTATTGGGGAAATAGTCAAGCTAAGAATTCCACATTTAATTTCCACTGACATCCCTGTTGAATTAAAAAAGGTTGTACATAAATTACCAATGGCACATGGGCACCCGAGTAAAAGGACGATTCCATTCTGCTCTTGTGGGATGAGTTAGATTTGGTAAACACACAATAGAAATGGGAAATGTATGGGAATGAGTAGAAAAGGAATTCAATTCATAATGCACAAAGGAGGAACGTGAAGAGAAAGCACGGGGTGAAGGAAATCTCACAAAGTGAAACAAACAACAAGTGGAACCATGGGAATGTGCTCTATATTCTTGTGTGATTTATCAAGTGGAGCCACTATTTAGTGCTCTATATTCTATTGATTGAAATGATAATATTTAAATATCCTTTAAAATTATTGGTTGGCTAAACTAAGAACTTTGGAAAATTTACATAGTTTTATCGCCTACCTAATTATAGTACAACTTTGAAGTCCTTAAGCATAACAATCATTATATAGTTGACCTAGTAGTGTACATATATTAGCCATGAATGCTTACACATCCAAAAATTAAAACAAATTTAAAATATACAAAAATATAAAAGAGAAATTCAAACATAATGCTTGAATAATAGATGATAAAACATTCATCGCATTCATGTATAAAGAACTCAAAATAAAGTTGAATATTAAAAAAAAAAATCATTGATATAAAAGAAATCAAAATTATTAATAGTAAATATGAAATATACAATAAAAAATATACAACAATTAGAATAGTAAAGAAAAGCAATAATAAATAGAGATCATAAGCTGGTAGGATTAGAAATAGATCATTAAGTATACTCAAATAAGATTGTTCAGATATAAGAGAATCAAACAATATAGATTAAATAATTTGTGATAAGAACTTCTTGATAAATGATTATGTTTAATGATAGCATAAGTCAAAAGAAATAAATAGTGAAAAATAAATTAATCTTGGACTTGTTGTGACTAGCTTAGTAAGCCACTTTCAAACACTAGTATGCTATTATACAAAATGAAAATATATAAGCACTCACAAAATAAAACAGTTCTAAATCCTGAGTGACAGTTGAGTCCCGATTTTGCTCATTTTTTATAACGTTCTAATGCCTTTCTTGCCCCCATTTTTTTGAACTCTTTTTGAACCTTAATCACTCTCATTTTGTCATATTACATATGTTTTGACCAACAGGGTGTTGTGAGCTTTGAGGTATGAAAATTATCTTAAAAGGTATCATTTCACTTTGTTCTTAAGTATTTTTAAAGATAAGTGTTACCTAATCGAATTATCTACAACTTCAAGTTCGACTGACTAAATCTTATGCAGACTAATTACTTTCCAAAGAAGCTCCACGATCTCTTGTAGACAACATGTGATTCGTTGATTTCCTGCAGACACTCTGTGATTTCCTGTAGATGTGGATTTCTTGTAACCGTCCAGATTTCTTGCATCATTATCGGTTGTTGCGTATGTTCCAATCAATCTCAATTAGAACGGGAACATGGGTTTTATTAGTAAATCCACCTACATGGATGTTATCCTATTGGTTTCTTCAAAACTATAACCAAAACCGCCCAGATCTTCAGTCCTGTCATTGATGGCCGTATTGGGAAAAAGCTTTAGCAACTCAAAGAAATCAGTTTGATCCATGCTTTTAGTCATGGATCAAACTTAGCATAGCTATTCTTTTTTTCATTTCCAGTTATTATTAGTAAACAGTTTCAGTACGATAGTTATCCTAATTCGGAAAATCTTATGCCTCTACATTTGTATAAATACTGTTATGTTTTATTTGCAAGGGAGGTTGGACATATCAGACTTTTTTATCACTGTAATAATTTTCCAGATTAATACAAAGTTACATGTTTTGTTGATCTTATTGTGTAAACTCCTTTAGTAGTTAAAGGAGTTGTGAGTAAGTGTAATATCCCAAAAGGGAGAATGTGGTAATACTGAAACACAATATAATAACTGCAGCAAAGTAAACAATAAATCTAAATACACATCAGAATGCACAGAAAAATCTGATCCATTTTATAGGAGGTGAATAGCAAGTACAACAGTGCTCAAAATATGAGACACTCAAGCCAAAGAGATGGCCTAGAATGACCCTACAATGATCCCAGAAGAGGGACTGCGTAACTGCTAAACTGCTGGAAGGTAAACTGCGCTGTCCTTGCTGCAACTACCAAAATGATATAAAGTCATATCTAGGCAGTTTGGGAGCTCCGATGATGCTGAAAATAGAGATCCGAGCTCTATGATGGATACCCAAGATAACCCAAAAAGGTTTTCTTAGATCTGTCAATCTAAGAAAATCGCCCTACACTGTTGGGTATGCATATGTGCTTCATAATCTGATGATATGATGGTTGCAATGATGCACAATCAAATCTCTACAAGAAGGATTTATCCCTTCACTGGATCCTTGGGCTAAAAGCTCAAGATCTAGCTCCTCCAATCTCCTCCACTGAAAATAGTTGTTGGATGAACAAAAACATCAGATAACTACGTTATAAGAGAGGGAGGCTCGATAGCCTACTGCTAGATATGTCAAATCATCTCCTGAGTGATGGAAACAATAGATCCAATGAGAGGAGATGATCCCTCATAGGATTTCGAACTGAAATACTGGAAACTTCCTTCCTCCAATAGATCTATAGGACTAGACTGCGCAATCCTTGAAGGGAATGCTACTGCATGGAGGTAAAACCCAATGACCTGAATTACAGATATAGATATGCTTCTCCTGGAAGACTGAATGTGAATAACAAAGTGGTAGGATGAACCCTCCACTAGTTTCCAAGATGAATGCTAGAAACAACCTCCTGAAGATAGCACCAATGCCTGATAAGGAATGTAGTAAAACCCTCTTCCTTAGAGAGCACTCAAGGGAAGAGGTGGGATTCCCGCTCGGGAACACCCTATGCTAAACAACACTGCAAACTTAGCTAAACAGCTCAAGAATGTATAGAGATGTCCTAAGACAAATCTAGATCTAAACATATCAAGAAATGAATAATCCAAATCATGCCTTCTATTATGCCTTCACCTTCATTATATAGATATGAGCCTTCCATAGCCTAGGCCCACTCCAAAACTGTGTTGTACATGTGGACATAAGTCTCCATGGTTGACTGCGTTGTTTCTCCATGTCCTGCATCATGTTCATATGGGGTGATCACCCTCTCCATCATGTGTGCATTAAATGCATCACTTCCTCCACTAAATTATCATAAGTGATCTACGATCTTCTTTGATTGCACTATGATCTCAATTGACCTTATCAAAGATCCTCATGATTTTACATTTAAGATCCATGATCTTATTTGACTGTTTCATCCTCCATAATCTATCTCATAAATGAGACATGATCTCCATTAATGGAGCTGCTCCACTATTCCATGATTTTATATCTAGATCTAGAATATCCACATACACACATTGAAAGTGGATTTTATTCATCTTTGAGGTTTGTGGGTCCCTCCACCCTTTTATTTAGTTAATTAATTAATAAAGTCAAGAACTCTAATATTCCAAATATCATGCCAAAATTTGGGAATATTACAGTCCTCCCCGAAAAAATGTTGCTTATCCTCAAGAAACAGAAAAAGTAGATGCAAAGCCATCCATTCCCCTCCAAATGGCATCTACATAAGGAAGGCCTCCTCCATTTGTTGCAATGTGTCATGCATGTTTGGTTCCAGAGTTGTCTCTCAAGAATGCATAGAATGACCACCAATTGTATAGTTAGAGGCCTTCCTTCCACCATGAAGTACCAAGTTACAACCATATGGCGTCCAACATCATCATCAATACATGAGATACAAAAAATAATGTGGTTCTTTCCACAAAGGGAAAGCTCCATCTCATAATACATCTCTTCATCCCATGCTTTATGAAGTAGATTGAGCATTGACATGCCCTCATGCTTAGCCCTGTTAGCCTTGTTGGATCCAAGCATCATTCCAACATTATGTAAAAGAAGAAATAGAGATATATGGGTAGACAAAGATGTCAAACCATATTCTACCAATAGTAGCCACTGGAGTAAGGCCCTTTGCTACCATCCTCCATCTCCCCTATGCAAGATGGACAAGCCAAACTCCCCAAAAAGCAACCAAAGCAACAAGAGATCTTGCTTCTTTCTCTCCTCCTCATGTGCATCATGGAGTAAAAACATACTAATAGACATGTGGAATGTCCCATCAGCCCAATACAAGAAAAAACCATCAATACACATCATGAGAGCATCATGCCAAAATTATACCCAATACAAAACACATAGACATAGGAGATGTCATGTGATGACCAAACTCTCTAAAGGGAAACCAAAGTGAACATGCCTTCTTTTGATGCATTCTATCATTGATACACAAGGCATGAATCAGAAAAAATATGAGCTATTAGGTGGTAACCATACTCACCCAAGAGCAACCAGTGTATCCATGCCTCCTTCTTCATTTCGTGAGTGTTTTTAAAAGCATGGATAAAATAAATAGGAGTCTTTGGGTAGTAACCAAACTCACCCAAGAGAAACCAGCGTAACCAAGCTTCTTGCTGGCCCATTTCATATATCTGCAACTGGTCATGCAACCCCTTGCTTATCATTTTCACCCACTCATCCCCATGTGGATGATGAATGATGTTCTGCATAAACATGGTATCCTCCCTTTGTAGAATACCATTCTCCTCAAGTTGATGGAGAGCTTTGCACTTCATGACATGTTGAAGTGCACCTTCAATGAGATCTCTCAATGAGATTCTCTTTTCACCAAAGGCCCTCCAAAACCAAAGAGGTTCGGGATCTGCTGCAGGTAGAAGTTTCTCTTTGAGCTATGAGATGCTCATTGAGAAAGTGTCATCTACAAAGGAGAAAATATTTCTCATCTCAATATGTCTACCATCTATCATCTTTACCTCAATTGCTTCATGAGTGAAACTACCTTTAGAATTCTCCAAGAATAATGGGGCTCCTTCGTTATCACTGCTACTAAGTGATAGCGTTGTACATCTGCATGGTAATACACATGTTGTCTCAAAGAAAGGCACAATGTTGATTTCATAACCGGTGATTGGACATAGGATCATGCTCATCCCATTTTCTAAAACTCTACACTTCAACTCAAAGGGTTGAATGCAGTCCATCAAAGAGAAACTGGGATATGGTTTTCATTTCCTCCTTGATTAGATCAAGGGTCCTCTGCATTGTGATATGTTGCTTCTTCAAATTATCATTTTGTTCTAACCCTTGGTTATGCATTGGCCCTGATGGCATATCCCTATATGTTTCAATAAGATCTACTGAAACAATATGTGATAAAATTTCATGCATACCTTGGATCAACTGATGTGCGGGAACCTCTTGCAAGACAACAAGAGTTCCTCCAACCGGGACAATGGTGTCTCCAACTGCTGGTAAGAATGATGGTTTCTCTTCTCCAAGTGTATCAACGCTGGAATCTACCTCCTCTTCGTCATGCATCTCCTGAATCATGCGTGGGACTCTATGTGTCAAGAGCTCAAGACTATCTTGCAAAGTTGCAAGTGTCTCTTCTCCAGATCCAAGTACTTCTGCAGCTGGTGGTGAATGTAGTGACTCCTTGTCCAAAGTGACAATAATGACATCCTCCCTTGTTTCCTTAGGTGTTGGAACAGGGTCTCCTAAAGCTACGAATTTTGTCCATTTTTGTATATTTTTTGTAATATTTAGTCTAACACAGGGGTTTTGGGGTGGGTCAAAGCCCCTAATTCATTGTAACGGGTCAAGGGTAGACCAAGAGTTTGCAAACCACGGTTTGCGGACCATTGG